>WOVY01000561.1:0-321152 GCA_013436015.1 Rhipicephalus annulatus
GGCTTCGTTCCGTCACCAGGACACTCGTCTAGGATCTGCAAGATCCTACGTTCGGAGCTGTACCGCCAAGTGCGGCTCTACCGACAGGCCCTGACCACAAGCTTGCGTTGCACCAGTGATCCTGTGGGTGCACTTGGAAGGATTCGTGCGTTCTCACGGTTTGTCGACCAGAGAACGGAGTGGCTGTGGCAGCGTCATCTGAAGCAGCTCCGGAGCCGTCTACCGGGAAAGAGACCGACTCAGAGAAGCCCTGTTCATGGGGCTTCGCAGCTGACCTTCCAGGGTTCGTCCACGATGCGCTCTCACTGGGTCCGAAGTTCGCGGTCGAAAAGAGGAGGCCACCGGAAGAACTGTTGTCCATGGTGAGACAGCTTGCTAAACTCGTCCCTGAGGAGGAAGCGTCCCGCGTTGTATCTGAAGGTGTAGATGTTATTTCACGTAATCGTATGCCGCGTCCAAAACATTCTGTAAAACGTGTTTCGGAGTATCTGACAAGCAATTCCTTGTGTGTGTTGCCTGCCGACAAGGAAGGTGGTTTTGCTGTTTTGCCTGCAGCCACGTTTTGTGCTAAGGCGAAGGAAGCCATCTCCAGTGTTTTCAAAGTGCATGATCAGGTCGTTCCGACAAAGGTTAAGGCGCAGGCCAAGAAACTGTGTAGTAGGCTGAATCTTGATAAGCTAAAGAAAAGTGTCAATGACAGCAGACGAGGGTCACCTTGAAGTTCTCTTCAGCGCTAAGACCCACAACCAGACGTCCCTTTGAGGGTAATTATTTCAGAAAATGACACATGGCACAAGTCAGTCGCTTTGTTTCTTCAAGCCAAGCTTGCGTGTTTACCCGTAGTGATCCTTTCTTGATTAGGAACTCCGATCAGGTAATTGAATTCTTGAATAACCACACACATGATAGGTACCAAGCCTTCTCGGTGGACATAAAAGGACTTGTATTACTCGATACCTCATGGTGCTCTGTTGTCTGCTATTGAACATGCATAGATGATTACGGTGTCACGCGCTTTCAAATGAAGCTTCATTATCAATGAGTCATTTTTTAGAACTTTTATCCTTTTACCTTTCCTCTACTTTTATCTCATGGGACAACGCGTTGTATTTGCAAAAAACGGTGTATGCATTCGGCTCGTGCATAGCAACCCATTCTTAGTGATCTGTTTTATCCAGCCTTAGCACTTCCTTGTCCCTCAACGTTAAACGACACTCCAGTGTGCAAATCTTTTCGTTTTGTCGATGATTTCCTGTTTTTGATGGACTGTTCACCAGTTGACCTAGAAGCGAAGGTTGAAGAAGTGTTACCAGCGATTAAGGAATGTCTCGCACCCCTTGAAATTACTTGCGAGCTTCCCCAAGGTGCCTCTCTGCGGTTTTTTGGATATCCGGTTGTTTTTTCTGGAAAAATCACACTTGCTGGTCGTTATGAGCCACGGGCAAACAAGCCTCTGCTTTCTTTTGTCTCGGCGCACTCAAAGCTTATAAAGAGAGGAATCGCAAACTTGTGTTTTAAAAAACGCCCTAGCAAAATCGTGTCATCACAAAATGGCACACAGTTTCGAGACTCAGTGTAAGCGTCTCACCGAAGCAGGGTACCCTGTTCTGCTGCAGGTCTCTGTAGCTGAACGTATCCTCAAAGCTTCACAGAAAGATAGGCAACAAGTGTTGGAGTGTTCGGGCAGCAGAATAGGCGTAATCCCGTATATGCACACTGTCTCTCATAACTTGAAGAAGGTTAGCCCAGCGGGCTCACGTACGTGTGGTGTTTTCAGCCCCCAAAAACTAGGGGAGCTTTGCAAGTTGACCCGCCCATTTAGTTCTATTCGCTAGTATGTGATAAGAAACATCAGGTTAGATATGTAGATTGTGTGTGTTGCGTTGTGTACATGTTCTTGTTATCGTGTGGAAAATATTACATAGGACAGACCAAGCGGTGTCTTAATGATAGACTACGGGAACATGCTTACAACGCGAGAAATAAACTTTCAGCGGGAGGGTTCTTGGCGGCGCACTGCAAGGGGTGTGGGTGCTCCCCTGATCTGTATAGCTGCACCGTTATCAGCAGGTCTCGCAATCAGCTGACACGTGAGATCAAAGAAGCCGAGGCAATAGAAAGAATGGGAAACTTGTGTGTGAGTTCACCTTCGATTGCTTTGGACAGATAAGGAAATGTCGTTTCTTGGGATGACACCACGTGCAAGATGAGTCGTGTTTCTACGCATGTATAAGATGGGTGTCAAGGGCATGAAATAAACAGTTGGAAGTTTAGCGCCTACCTGTCTTGACGTCTCTGTATTCTTTCCTCTTTCCTTTTCATATGTACCGCGCTAATAGAAGCTAAGTTCATGGATGACCAACTCGCCCGAGCCACAACACTTGTGCCGTCAGATATTCGTGTTACTGCTAGCTGGCACGTAAATTCAAAAAAAATTTGTAATGTTCGCGGCTTGCGCGCAGACTTCACAAAATGATCTGCTACAGCCTTCAAGCATCTCGAATAATGCAGACATGGTTTGTGTTGAGCATTACTTAGTCTTTGTATGCGTTAGACGAATGAAGGAGAAGTGAAGTAAGAAGCATGCATGGCAATATCGTGCTTTCTTGTGGAAGTGACTGTTGCACCCAAGCTTAAATTCCACCTCACCGCTGACGTGGCGTTGGGATCGCGTCAGTCCCGGACTTCATTTATGTATCTCAGTTACTTAAGAGAGTGGTGCCTCGAGACGAGCGAACTGGATGAGCCACTAACCCAGGGCTCAGAGCACCTTCCAACTAGCCCTATCGTTTTAACTTATCAGGCTGGCTTCTCCTTCTTGATTGAAGCCATTCGCAAACATGGCATACGCCCCCCCCCTGCATTAGCCATAAATGCGATGTCACCGATGGGTCGTTGCACTCGCTGATGCGAAGTTCCTGCGGTCAATGAAACTCACGTAGGCTAGCCGGGAAGACGGGTCTTCGAGGTCGCGTTGCTGCGTCTCTCCCCAGGAGACTTGTACGACGGTTGAGTTGCTGTGTCTCTCCACAGCAGAGTTGTACACAACGGCGATACGACATTCCAGGAGCTTATTACTTTTGTGAGGAATTGTGGAACACCACCATTCCATTCATCATCAGTGGAACCAGATAGATAGATAGATAGATAGATAGATAGATAGATAGATAGATAGATAGATAGATAGATAGATAGATAGATAGATAGATAGATAGATAGATAGATAGATAGATCCCGGCCCTCCAATAAGTGACGAAAATGTCTGATGGCGAGGTATACCGCGAGGAGTTCTCGGGCAAATGTACTGTATTTTGTCTCTGGTGGCTTCAGTTTTTGCGAGAAAAACCCAAGGGGCTGCCAACCGGATACGTGCTGCTCGAGAACAGCGCCAACTGCCACGCTTGATGCATCGGTGATTAGACAAATTGGGGCATCAGGGACGGGATGTATGAGCATGGGTAGCGTCTGCCAGAGCCTTCTTGGCAGTGTCAAAGGCAGATGCAGCGTCCTTGGGCCACTCCAGTGGCGCAGCTGGGTCTTTCTTTTTAGCCAATAGGTCGGCCAAGGGCTTTAGGAATGTGGCGCACTTTGGAAGAAAGCGGCGATGGAAGTTTAGTAGGCCCAGAAATTCTCGGAGTCTCTTCAGTGAAGTCGGGGGTGGAAAGTCTTGAATAGCCTTCACTTTACTGGCGAGTGGTTGGATACCCTTTGGAGTGACAAGGTGGCCTAGGAACTCTATTGTAGCGACGCCGAAGAGGCACTTATTGGGATTAATTACGAAGCCGTAATCATCCAGGCGGTGGAACAGGGTGCGCAGGTGGGCTTCATGCTCAGTGCCGGATGAGCTTGCTACAAGGAGGTCATCAAGGTAGGCAAATACGATATCGAGAACTCGCGTGACCTCGTTGATAGTGCGCTGAAAGGTCTGTGCAGAGTTGCGCAATCCAAAAGGCATCCTCACATATTCAAACAGACCGAATGGGGTGGTGATGGCCGTCTTCGGAATGTCGGCGGGTTCTACAGGAATCTGATGGTAAGCCTTCATTAAGTAAATCTTAGAGAAGATTGTACACCCAGCCAAATTTGATGTGAAATCCTGTATGTGAGGAAGTGGATAGCGGTCTGGTAAGGTGTGGGCATTGAGAGCACGGTAATCCCCACATGGTCTCCAGTCGCCAGGAACTTTTTTCGGCACCATGTGGAGTGGCGACGCCCAGTTGCTGGAGGAAGGCCGCACAATGCCGAGTTCAAGCATCTGCTCAAACTCACGGCGGGCGATGGCGAGGCGTTCTCCAGATAGTCGACGGGGTCGTGTAAAAACGGGAGGTCCAGTGGTCACAATGTGGTGAGTGATGGAATGCTTCACCTGTGACTCTCTGGTGTGCGGCTTCGTGATTCTGAGAAAATCGTCAAGTATTTTTGCATACGGGGAAGCAGGTGTGAGAGCTCGCAGTCCCGTTGGCGAGGAAGTACAGAGTACAACGTTGATGAAGAGGCGGGTGTTGAGATCAATGAGGCGATGAGCATGCATGTCCACAGCAAGGTTGAGAAAACTGAGGAAGTCAGCTCCAAGAACAGCTTGCGAGACGTCAGCGAGGATGAAAATCCAGCGGAACGTAAGGCGTAGTCCAAGATCAAGTGTAAGAAAGCGCGTGCCGTATGTGCGAATGGCGGAATTGTTGATCGCTTGGAGTGGGCAGGTCTGTTTGTTGCGACGGCGATCTGCACATGAGGCCGGAATGACGCTAACCTGGGCTCCTGTGTGCACTAGGAAGCAAGCGCCAGTGATCTTATCAGAAACATAGAAAAGGCGGCATGACTTTCGACCAGGGCCACTTGCCGCTGTCAGTGGCCGGTCGTCGCATTTCCCGACCAGGAGCACGGGCGAGTGCACTTGCGAGCAGAGGCACCGAATCGGCGGTGGTACCAGCAGACGGTTGAGGATGAAACGTCCCGCGGCGCGTCGGGTGGCCGAAGTTCTGGAGAACGTGGGGGCGTCGAGGAGCGAGTCTGTATCTGGAACCTGGATGACGTTCGACGATGCGCAGGTACAACGAGGCGCATGACAAGGGCGTCCAAACGGTTCTCGATGCTCGCGAGCGCCGGGTCTGCAGCGGTGGCCGGTAGCGGTGTGGTAACAGCGTTGAGGCTATGTTCCCGCGAGTAGTCCGCCACTCGGTCAGCCATTTCAGCGAGTGTGTCTAGTGGGACATCTCCTACAGCTACGAGGACCGGGACAATGCTCTGTGGTAAGCGCTAGAGGAACAATTCACGTAACAGCTTCTCCTCTTGAGGGGCGGGGGGGGCCACCAAGGAGCTGGCGCATGCGTCGCAGGAGCTGTGATGGGTGACGGTCACCGAGCTCTGTAGCCTTGATGAGCTGTTGGAGTCTGCTGTGTTCGGACTCAGACTTGCGGGAAATGATAGCTGCCTTCAACGTGTCGTAGGGATGACTCGGGTGCGGCGACGCTAAAATATCAGCTAAGTCGTCCGCTACGTCCGCAGGTAAGCAGGACACAAGATTCCATTACCTGGTCTGTTGGCTTGTGATTTGCGGTAGACGGAAGTGCGCTTCGACCTGCAGAAACCATGTGCTGGGGCTGTTGGGCCAAAATGGTGGCAGTTTGACATGTTGAATTGCAGCGACTGCAGCACCGCTAGGCCTGGCGTCTTTTTGGGCGTCAGGGACCGGTAGGATTGGTGGTAGAGCCGGCGGGATCCATGCGGGACGATTGGGGCTGTTTGTTTTTTATCGGTCACCATTAACTGTCGGAGCTAACACGGGAAAGATCCAGCCCTGACAGCGTTCAGTTTTCGAACTGATTTTTTTATTATCGCGCTGCACCCACCGCGCGGCCCAAATGCCAACTTCTTCTTCCTTGACGAGCAGCGCATTGAGGCCCTACAACCCTATAGACGGCTACCTTTTCCCGAGCGGTTGTGCTTCCCGACGCGACCAGGCCCACTGAACTTCCCGTACTTTATTGAACCAAACGGACCTAGCCACCCGTTTAGAGATGGTTTTTATTATTTCTTTATTTACTTTTTAGTAATACTCGTCTAAATCTTCGTCATTTTTTCTCTATTTCCCTGTCTTCTCTTTCTCCCCTCTTATGTTCATTCCTCTGTTTCTTTCCTCCTCCTGAAAGAGTGAGCAGGCGTGGTGCCCCTCCAGGTGGCAGTTGCCAGCTTGCTTTCTCCCTCTTTTCTTTGTGTCCTTGTGTATCTGTGTATGCAAATCAAATAATGATAGTAAGAATATTCAATAATACTTCTGCGTCCAACGTGCTTTTCTTACTGCATCAAGGATTGGAGACAAAGCTAACTTTCTGCCCCTGAGCGGGTTATGCAATGCCCCATGATCGGCTCATTTCGATCATACGAACATGTAGTATTTTATGCCGTCAAGTTATGTGAACTTCTGGTATGTCTTGAAATTTTATGATCTGGACGGCATATGACGACACCTTCACGTAATGAAGATTTCTTGCATCACTCCTGCTGACGCAGCCCACATGACACGATGTAGGACGCTGTTGTCATCAGTTTTCAATTTTGGCGAAGCATCTACTGCTTTCACCCTAATACACCGTACTGGCGTCGTTCTGTGAAATCGCAGCTGCCACTCGTTTCCGGGAAAGAGACACGCTTGCAGTAATCAGGCGGGATAATATGTCTCCTAGTACTTAATACATCTCCAAACTACACTAGAATTTAGCTGTCATCACAACCCGAATATGTTATTAATTATAAGAAGTGGTTGCTCAAGACTACCTTTCACGTTTGCAAGCAAGAAAGTAGGTATCACTAAACGTGACCGCACGGCGTCCGAACCGTCAAGAAATACGTATATCAGTCGCAACGCTGCCTCGTGATCACTGCCTCGTGCAACGCTAACATCACGTCCCGAAGCTGAATGGGAGCCCATGGGCACCACGTGACTTATCAGCAAAACGAGCAACAGATATTTCGTATAATGTCTTGATGAACGCGTGCTTTCAAGGCCTAGCTGATGGCCCCATACTACAAAAGCGTCCAGGTCGACAACGATAAGGCCTATATTTTGCTCTCTATTGATGAGGTCAGAGGGAAAAAAAGAAACAGAGCTGAGTAGCCGGATATTAAGGCCACAACAATCCGTTCACGAATACACCGACGAGCTGAAGCAACTGACCACAGGCCCCGTTTATCACGCTTGTCACCTAGGCTGAAGTTAAGATTTGGTGTTAGACTTCAGACCTTGACAGCAGCACCTGTTCAAAACATCCGTCATGGTTGCAGGAATCACGGCGCATGTGGAGCTGTTTTTGCTTTTTTGTGCCACCCTGTTTTAAATATAGGACCCCTGCAACACTTTTTGAGTATAGTCAGAAAGTGCTGCCGATCTGTAGTAGAGGCTCCCGACAACATGTGAGTCAAATAGGCAGCACGCGGCCTGAAGTTCGCAATAAGTTATCAAACTCGGCTAGAAATTTCTTACCCTTTTCTCGACAAATCACAGAATATGCCCAAAAATTACACGTAGCAAGCCCACCTATCATCAGCCATTGGCTGATTTCAACATGGCGCGCTATCTCGTTACAGTGATGACCGCGGGAGGCCACTACTTGTCCACGCGTGCGCGCGCGATCACACTGTAAAAAGCCACGCATTCAAAGAAAAAAACTGCTGGTCACGAAGCACGCATGGCGCTTTTTGTGGCCGTGCTATCCGTCCCTGCTTCGTAAAAGTACCGCCATCTGCTCTCCCCTCTTCGCCTCCTCCCCAGCGCGTCGCATTTTTCTTTCGCTTGTGACGGTGGCGCCCCCTCAACGCGCCACGAGCTTGCCGTTCACTCTCGAACCGGTGGCACCCACCGCTGCTGCATTAGTTACAGCCGCTCCTGTACAGCCGTGGCCGTGTGTCGTGCCTCGAATACGGCTTTATATAATGGTTCTTCTGCATTGATTTTCCCAGCAAAACTGGGTGCGTTCACCATCACTATTACGTTAGATGGGCTGCTGCAAGTCATGCACAAGTTAAAACGAACTGCATGTTGTTTAAACTTCTTTTTGCAGCGTAGTGTTTCCTTTTGTGCCTGACGCTCATATACATAACTGGGTTTACTAAGAACTCGTCGAAATTAAATTCAGTAAACTCGGCACGCTAATTATTGAACAGGTAAGAAATATTTAAATCGCAGCCAAGTTGTCTTAAAGCAGCCGTGACACGGTGACCCAACAATTTGCTGTTTTTAGCGGAAAACGGAGGTAGAGGATCATATATGCCCAGACACGCGCGAAAACTGGTCTTTAAAAATTATTTCAGTGTAAAATAAGCTGTAAAAACCGTAGGTCATATACGCCCATCGTTGGCTACCGCCATCTTGCCAAGGCATGCATGATGTCATGAGGCGCGGAGCAATGCTGTCATCTGCTACCAACCAGCCACCTACCGCACGCGGTCAGTGTGTTGCTGTGTTGCTTGCCGCGTAGTCCGCACGTTGTTAGGGGGTTGCGGGCGTTATCTGTGTTGCACCGTGATACCTTTGTACCATTCCCATGTCGTCAACCCCATCAAACGATTCGGGCAGTAGATCCCCTTGCAGCAGGAGCAGCGACAATGTCGTATATGTTGCGCATTTCGATTTTGACCCCATCGCCACGAGCTTAGGCGACGACGAAAGCATTGTTGCAAACGTTGCAGATGGTCTACCGCACTGGTACGCAACCTCATTTCATTCTTTTAAGCGTGCATGGTTTCTGGAAAAGAAAGCCGCTTTTCCAGAACCCATGCACGCTTTACCCACTTTGCAACTGAAATTTGCAAAGTGGGTAGAGTTTTTTCCTTTCTTTCTGCACATGTTTAGCTCTCAAGCTTCGCGCTTGGCGAGCTCCTTCGGGTACCTGAAGAATGACACTTTACTTTCCCAGGTCCATACGCTTGGGCACCCCACAGCACTACAAGGGTGACGCAGTGGCATTATTTTGACCGGTGCAAGTCACTTCGTTCGAATGACAAGTTGAGCTGAGCTGAGACAGCTTGATTGCCCGCGCAGCTGACATTGGAACAAAATCGTCCTCCGGCTTGCAGACGCTCACACAAAAATCCTCTCTCTACGTTACGGCTGGCGAGGGCACCAGTGTTGCCCGACTCTCAAGACGCTCGCTCGTTTATAAAAAAAATTCAATTATACAATAATGGCTTGACCAAATGCGCTGAAATTTCGCCAGCCTGTTTGTGAACCTACAAGGATTAACCCGCACGTACAGATTATGGTCGAATACTAGGTCTCATGGCCCTTTAAGCCACGGCGTTTGGGAAGGAATACGTCTGGTGTGAACAAACTATCGCGATATCTTATAAATGCAACAATGTCAACAATGTCCATGAAAGGGCTCGCTCACAACTTCGTCACGTTTCACATGCTGCCTCTCTGCCGATCTAATGAGTTGTGCACGCAGTACGCAATTCTGAGATGTTCGTCCTGTGCGGCGCAGTTTGCGACCATTGTCTTGAGATTTTACACCTCTTTATGGGCGCTTTGCAGATAATGTAGGCGATAAATGTTGTTCTTGCACCCGGAAACTCTTTCGAATTGCTGGACGTCAAAGATGGTGCTGTGAAGTAGAGGCCGGGGAACGCAGTCGCGTCAACAATGTCGAAATTACTGTTCACCCATTTCTAGCGATGTTTTCTCTGAACTCAACGCACAGTATCACCTCAAAGCGATGAAAAAGTTCGACACATCGTCATATGTATTGCAACAAAGCGTCTTTTTTTGCAAGTGCCAGTGGTTTCTTTTATAAGGAGCACACGCGACATGCAAGCTGTTGCAGACATGGACTGTGCTTGACAACAGCCACTATGATCAAGAAATTTGAAACATTAATCACTTTTGAAAGAAGTTCTCTACAACATCCTGCCCTTTGCATGCCGCGAACAAACAACACAGTGGCGCTTTGGCGCATCCAACATGGCACCCGAGCGGCGAATACCGGTTCTTCGCCGCATCCACCCGAAGAGACAAGAAGCTCCGGCGGGGATAGGAAGAAGCGGTGCAGATGAAAAGAAGGCTGTGCTTTTCCGATGGGGTAAGAGCTTTATTCCTGCTTAGCTTCCAATGCTTTCGTCGGGACGAGAGAAGAGAGAATGCAATTGCTGCATGCGACAAACCTTTGTAACGCCACGCGCACTGGACGGATTGCTGAAATTTTCACGGCGTTGAATTCGTGAGGCAATAAGCTCTTTCGGTGAATACAAGTCATGGCTACTTGAAAAAAATTGCCCGCAGCTTCCCTCGGGGGAACACTGAGGAGGATGCGGAGCATATAATTGGTTAACGGGGTGTTAAAGTGCGACTTACTTGGGTCGATGGCTAAATTGGTTAACGTGGTTGTGAAATGGGGTGTTAAATTGCGACTTACTTGGGTCGATGGCTAAATTGGTTAACGTGGTTGTAGGAGGGGGTGTTAAATGAGTGAACACGTACACACGTATGCGAAAGGACGGCGCTGGTCGAAGGGACGTCGATCATTGTGTTTGTGGATTCGTTGGAATTCATTTCACCGCGACCTTGGACGTCGACGCGCCGTACAAACCAACCGACGAGCGGCAACTGAGCGAGCGAGCGCCGACATTGAGTATATATACAGCGCGACGGCGCATGCACTGTCAGCTGTTGAATATTCTCGAAGGAGAAGCGCGCGCGCGGCACAGATGGCGACGGCGCGACGGCGCATGCGCTGTCAGCTGTCGAATGTTCTCGAAGGAGAAGCGCGCGCGGCACAGATGGTGGGCGACGGCGCGACGGCGCATGCGCGCGCGTCAGCTGTCGAATGTTCGAGAAGCGGTGCGGATGGCGCGGACGGCGCACTACAAGGCGCGAGTATAAGATGCTTCCGCATCTAAAAAGTCTTGAAAAAAAGTGCGGACGCCTGCGACGCTGTGGAACATAGGCCCAAGCGAAAAATTCTTTGCATCTGAAAGCAACATACGCCTATTACCTGCTTAGTGTGAACAAAAAAGCTGTAGGTGTCCCGAAACGTCAGTATGTTTCTTCACCAGGACATGGTCAGTAACCGCATGTAAATCCTGGTCCCATGAAATATGTGTAGAATCGTTTGGCGTGGGTTGCAATAACCAAGATGCGCGACGGCTGAAGACAGGCCGAAAGAAAATTGAGAAGAAAAAAGCATGCTTCATTTTCAATGGAATAATTTACATAAAAATCACAACATGTCCACGGAGTAAATGATGATGAGTGGGGCGAAGCATCCGTCAGACCGTCTGTGCTCCCGTCCGTCTGTTCGTTCTTGCTGCTGTCCGTCGGTGCGTTCGTCCATCCGTCTATCCATCCGTTCGTGCGTCTGTCCTTCTATCCATGCGTCCGTGTATCTGCTTGTTCATCCGTATGTCCACGTATCTGTCCATCCGTGCGTCTGCTTGTCTATCTGTTCGGCCGCGTGTCTGTCCATCCGTCCATCCATCTAGTGAACAATCCAAGTACCACCATCCCGCACCTTTTCATCAAATATTAATCATTCAGAATTACCGCCACCCAGCGGACATTCCAAGGACAAACCGAGATGTGGTTACCTACTGCTACTACTACTACTATTACTACTACTACTACTACTACTACTTCTACTACTACTACTACTACTGCTACTACTACTACTACTGTTACTACCACTGCTACTGCTAATAATTATTATATTATTATTACTTACACCAATACATATATACACCATGGACGCATGACCCACAGAATAAAGAGCTTCGCTTTTAAAAACATCACAGCATATCCACAGAGTGAATGATGATGAGTCAGGAGAAGTGTCAGTCGGTGCGCCACCACTGTGGTCTAGTCGCTAATGGTGCATTCAGACGACGGACCAAATCCGGATGTGGCGGGACGGACGGCGCGTCACGTGACCTCACATTAGCGATTCCCCTCGCCCGCGACTCGTCCGCGCGGCTCGCGGACGGATGAACCCAACCTGTTTCTCACATCGGGATTCTGGCGGGGGAGAGCCGGTACTTCAGCGGAATAGCTTGGGGTCGGTGGCAACCAGTACATTTTTCGTCTGCTCGCGGCATGTCCTCCATGGCTCGCGGACAGCTGCATGACTGGTCGGCATCATCTACGCTTGAGCATTGTTTACTTAGTTTCCGGAGACTTTGTTCTCAGGTGATTAAATATGCAGAAATTACTTTTGGTGGTTCGGGAAATGTCGCCGCCGTCGCTTAACACGCGAGATTCTTAGCCGTCATGGTGGTGAAATATACCAACTTCTGCAACCGGCGACGTGCCGCTTCTAAAAAAAGGCGGGAGACACGTTTAGAAGTTCTACAAGTGGGGAATAATGTAGTTGAAAGAATATCCTGCTAGCAACTCCCTTTTCTCCTGAAAGAATAACACTACTCGTTCATTTGTCACAACACGACAGACATCGCAGCCAAGCTTCGCTTCTTGCGGGCATCCATGTTGAATACTCTCAAACCGGTCTGCTACCAGCGGGCGCAGGTGAGCGCCGAATCTGCTGTCGAGGGTAATCCGGCTGTTTTCCCCTAGGACACCGTCTATCGTGTGGATGCGCCTGCAGGCAGACCATCCGCGGATTAGCTGTCTGCGTCCAGGACAAATCCGGATTCGGTCCGTCGTCTGAATGCACCATAAGGTACTCAGCTGCTGACCCGCCGCTCGCGGGATCGAATTCCGGCTGCAGCGGCTGCATTTTCGATAGAGGTGAAAATGCTGTAGGCCCGTGCTCTCAGATTAGGGTGCATGTTAAAGAGCCCCGATTGGTCGAAATTACCGGATTCCTTCACAGCGTCTCTTATAATTACATGGTGGTTTTGAGACCTTAAACCCCATATGTTAATCAAGTGCCCGTCAGTCGGTCTGTCTTCGTCTGTATGTGTGTCCCTCTGTCTAACATGTGTGTCCCTTAGTCTGACTGCGTCTGTTTGTCTGTCCATCCGTCTGTCCGTCTTTCTGTCCATTCATCCGTCCGCCTTTCTCTGCATCTTCCTGTCTGACTATCCATCTGTTTGTTCGTCCGTCCGTCCATTCATCTGTCTAACCTGTGTGTATCTTCGTCTGTCCATACGTCCATCCACCTGTCTGTCTGTCTTTCTGCCAGTCTGTCTGTCTCTCTGCCTGTCTGTTCGTCCGCGCATCCACGCGTAGTCTGTCAGCCCGTTCGTCTGTCTGTGCGTGTGTCTGTCTGTCTGTCTCTCCGTCTGCCCAGCCGTCTGTTTGTCTGTCTGTCTGTCCGTCTGCCCGTCTGTCTAATTTCTGTATTTGTACCTCTGTCTATGTCTGACTGTCCGTCTGTCTGCCTGTCTGTTTTTGCGCCATCTGTCTGTCTGTTCTTCTGTGTGTCCGTCCATTTGTCCGTCCATGCATCCATCCGTCCGTTTGCGCAACAGTTCGTCCATCCATGCATCCGTATATCCGTCCCTACGTCTCTTTGTCTATCTGCTTGTCCGTCTGTCTGTTTTCTGATATGCTGGTTACGCTTGACGCAGTACAACGTTTACACTAAGAGGAGCTTCGCCGCTAAAAAAATCATGCCATATCTACGGAATACATGATGATAAGTGGCCGAAGATAGAGAGGAGGAGATCATTGGTAATAGGCAACTCTCACGTGAAACGTTAGCCCATTGCATAATTCAAAAGACATAGGAATGTACGTATACAATACAAATCTGCGTATATTTTGTTCTTGTTTGGTTCTTGTTTCATTTATTCGTTTGTTCTTTCAATTTCTTCGCTGTCATGGTGGCTGGATTTCGAGGTCCCTTCATTATTTTAGCTTTATGATCCGTGATCTACCTCAACAACAGTTATATTGGCTCGGGACCATCCAAGTATGACCAAAGCCATAACCGACGTACTAAAAACACATATTCGCCACATTTCACGGATTCTATCGAGCTATCCGGCGTTCCTGCCAGAAACACGATCGCAGGCTTCGTTTTATAAGGTCGTCAGCTCCCACCGCGCTTTGCTACCTTGCGGTTTCATACCCTCGGCGCGTTCACCGTCTGCCTCTCGGTGCCTACAATCACCAGGCGTGCCTCTTTCTGTCCCGGGAATAAGAAATAGAAAAGTCCTTTCTACCTTGCTTTGAAGCAAGCAGCTCTGGACTGCTCGCACACTTTCTGTGCTGACAGAATCCAGGTATACACGGATGGCTCTACCACCCAGACTATCGCCACCGGCACCATAGTCATCCCATCGCGACACATGAACATCACATGCCATCGGGTTGCTAAAGACAATCAGATCGTGACATACATAACTTGACAAACTCTGGGTGTATATTTGCCATAAATCCAGACTGCCTAACCACCACCTTGCTAGTCTGCCACTAGAAAGACCGAAGGCAGAATTCTTCAGAGTGGTTGTGCCTAACCACCATTCTCGGATGTTCTCCCCACAACCTACCGCTATGCCCGGAGTGGTGCCGCCGGCAAGACCCCCTGTACACCTAGAAGTGCCGGGTATACAAAAAAGGCAAGCCTGCCATATGCAGCCCTCAAGCAGGCCTTATTTGGACCTTTTGCATATACCGTATGCAAACCGAACTCATATATATACGAAGGGTTCTGTTTCGCGAAGTTCGACGAGTACCTTTGTGACCTTTTGCGTACACCGTATGCAGACCAAACTTATATTAATACGGAGGGTTCAGTCTCGCCAAGTTCTACAGGTGCCTTTGTGATCTAGGTTAATTACTGTCAAATTCAAGACTTCACATGCAACAACATCTACGGTATCCGAGCTCACTGCCCTTCTAGCCGTAATTACAATATTTATGCGAGAATTCCCTTGGAAGGGAGCTATCTTCTGTGACTCCAAGGCGGCCCTTCAGTGTGGAAATTGCCATCAGGTGGTGCCTCAAATCGATGAAATCTGCCATCGTGCCACTAACCAAGGACGTGATATAATTTTAATAGCTGCTGGGTCACTGTGAGATTGTGTGGGTGATAACCACCTCGCCGACAATGCTGCCCGACGTGTCCAGAACAGAGCGCCTACAGTGCTCATACATACCACTGTCAAGGGTTGACGCCGCAAGATAACTTCGCCACACTGCACATAATGCCACACTTAAGCACTGAAATCTTCCACTGAACTACAATCGACGGCCACAGAACCTTGCTTCATTACTCCAATTACAGCTGCTAAGAAACACTTCGCGACGGGACGCTACAATGCTGTCTCGATTGCGGATCGGCGTTGTCTTTACCAATTCATTCAGTTATCGCATTTGTGTGGCTGACTCCCCCCAACTGTGAAAACTGCCATTGCCTAGAAACTTTCAAACATGTCCTGTGGCACTGTCCAGACTTCGAAGATCGCCGGATTCTGCAGTGTCCCTTAAGAAGACTTGATGATCAACCCTTTACCATGGCGAAGATCTTGGGTGCGTGGTCTTCAGTACTTCAGCTCAGAAAGCCACAGGACCCCTTCTACAATTCTCGAGGGTACATCCCTGTGCGACCACTCTGAAACATGAAGTGTGTGTGTGTGTGTGTGTGTGTGTGTGTCTGTGTGTGTGTTGTGCAAAGTGAATCTCCTACTCTCTCTCGCTTCTCCCTCTCTCCCTTCTTTTCCTATGTATGGTAGCAAACTGGACATAGTCTAGTTAACGTCCCTACCTTTCTGATATTCTTCCTCTTTCTCAACATAACTTATAGACTTTGTCTCGTGAGCACATCGAGTGGTTCGGAGATTTTCACCCTGCGACGTGTCATCAATATGTCAAGCGACAACCGGCTAATTCATGGGCAGTGTTGTGCGGCCACAATGTCTTTCGTGGGAACTTCATCGCGGGTCGTATCAAAAACCTGTGTGGAATATCGGAGAAATGCTGCAATATGCGACACGAAAAAGGACAGAAAGCTGTGTTCCAGTAGATACCAAGTCAAGGCGGAATCTCTGGCAACGGCCTCGTCGATGAAGCAGCCGGAAATGCACACGTACCAACAAACCCTGTTTTCAACACTTCATCTACAACTGACACGGCTGGATAATTAGGTAAGCTGGCGCAGAACATGACATTCCAGAAGTCGTAGTTGGCACATCATTCACTCGACCCATCTCTGCGACTGCAGCTACCCTCTGGTCTATCAAGAGAGGAAGGAACAGTGTTGTGCCGCCCACGTCTCGGCGTAGCCGTCATCAATACATATGGCCGACAGTGCAGAGAGCGACTACGATGCTGTCGATAAGACAATTGAAGACCTTTTATGTTACTGCTAGGCGTACAAAAACGAGAGGCTTCACCTCCGCAGTTTTCTAAATCAATCGAAAAGAAGTGATTTCACTGACAAGAAGGTATTGGGATCATGGCGCTGCCCATTGGAGTCTCGAAAGGCAACAAAAGCGCTGTTGCGTTTGTTCAAAGATACCGGCCTGTTCCATTTGTGATGTGAAACGTGAAACTATAACACGTCGGCCCAGTCAGTGACTTTTATATGCGAAACATTTCTTAGCGGCGACTTCGGCGACTTTGAGCATATCTATCTATCATCTATCTATCTATCTATCTATCTATCTATCTATCTATCTATCTATCTATCTATCTATCTATCTATCTATCTATCTATCTATCTATCTATCTATCTATCTATCTATCTACCTATCTATCTATCTATCTATCTATCTATCTATCTATCTATCTATCTATCTATCTATCTATCTATCTATCTATCTATCTATCTATCTATCTATCTGTCTGTCTGTCTTTCTGTCTGTCTATGTCTCAATCTATCTATCTATCTATCTGTCTATCTATCTATCTATCTATCTATCTAACGGCCCACATCTGGGTGCCCTCACGATCACTCTCTTAAATTGGGGCGCATGAAAATCAGCGTGGGAGGGTAAGATGTTCTACAAATATGACTCGCTGGTCATTACATGAATAATGCCACAATATTGTCGCGTACGTCGTCCAACACTTTCCAAAAACAGTGGAACATGCCCGGGGTGGGTATGTGCCACAGTCGACCGAAATTCTATATCTACCCAACAACGTCGAGAAGACGCATGAGTAATGAACGCTTGTGCGCTGAAAAAAAGCTGCCATAGGCAGCGCTCACCGGACGAATGCAAGCAATGAATGTTCTTCCCAGAAAATCAAACTCCAACAATCGGTGTGAATGCGAATTTCAAATAAACTGTGTTGTTCGTGTAACATCAATTGAGGTTGCAGTACTATCTGTCTAATTACATAAACATTGCATATGTACTCCTGTCACATGCTGCCATTTTCGCGACCCAGCATCAAGCCAAACGTACAGGTGTCACGCTTCTTTGCCTGACCATGAGGCCACTCGGGCATCTAAAGAGCTACTTTTAAGCCACCAAAGCCTGGCGGAGGTGTTAGTCTCTGACGTCCGCCGCTGAGGATTAACCCTTTGGTGTCAGTGGCAACGAGAGGAAGCCGTCAAGCTCCCCGAACTAAAGTTGGACCCCCGGATGCACTGGCTGAGAACCGAGGCACTGTAGCCGCTTCCCACGCTAGAAGTGACACGCGGGGAGATGTAAGTGATCACCTCACAATATTGTCACCCTCACCCAGTTGAGAACTTGCCCAGATTATGCAAATTGAGCGTGATTGAAACATATTTTAGAGTGGAGTTTCGAATAATGCCACGGGCATGGTTAGACCCATGTCGATGGTCCTTTTTTTCTTCCGAGGAAAATAAACGAATGGGCACGGAGGGTTTTAAGCGCAGGATATCACCCTGCTAAAGACTCAGGTTCTTTGTACATCATAGGGTAGAAGAGGGTGACCGAGCATCTCTTCCAAAAATTTTCAGTGTGCTTCGTATCGGCTGGCCACCTGAACTTAACCGTTCGTCTAGTTCTGGCGCATAATCAACGTCTGCAACGTAGACATCAGAACTTAAACTCTGGTGAGCTCAACCTGCCTGGGTTCGCCGTCACGTCTCGGCTACCGGAAAATCAGCGTTGCAAAGCCGCTGGCATCGCAGTCGTGCCAGAGTCCTTCAGTACATCTCGCATCTGATTGTCGCGTACACAACGCTGCCAGTCATCCCACGTATGTCATTCCGTGTTAATACTTTTAAACTTTCGCATTTTATCTACACTTCAAATATGAAACTATGTGTTATCATCATCATCATCATCAGCGTTACCGTGTCCACTGCAGGACAAAGGCCTCTCCCATGTTCTACCAGTCAACTCCGTCGTGTGCTTGCTGCTGAGAATTTATACCTCGCAAACTTCTTAATCTCACCTGCCCATTTAACCTTTTGTCTCTCTTAAACCCGCTCGTCTTCTCTAGGAATCCAGTTGGTTACCCTTTATTACCAGCGGTTATCCTGTTTACGTGCTACATGCCTGGTCTACGTCCATTTCTTCTTATAGATTTGAACTATGATATCTTTAACCCCGTTTTGTTTCCTAATCCACTCTGCTTTCTTATTGTCTCTTAAGGTTACACCTACCACTTCCCTTTGCATTGCTCGCTGCATCGTTTTGAATTTAGGCTGAACCCTCTTTGTAAGTCTCCAGGTTTCTGCACCGTAGCTAAGTATCGGCAAGATGCAGCAGTTATATACCTTTCTCTTGAGGAATAGTGGCAATCTACCCGTGATAATTTGCAAGTGCTAGCCAAATGTGCTCCACCCCATTCTTATTCTTCTGGTTACTTCAGTCTTGTGGCTCGGCTTCGCGGTTTTTACCTGTCCTAAGTAGACGTACTCTATTACATATTCAAGTGCACTATTACCTATTTCGAAGCGCTGTTCCCTTACGAGGTTGTTGTACATTACTTTCGTTTTCTGCAGATTAATTTTGAGACCTACTTTTCTGCTCTCCTTGTCTAACTTCGTAGTCACCAGTTGCAATTCCTCCCCTGAATTACTCAGCAATGTAATGTCATCGACGAAGCGCAAGGTTGCTAAGGTACTCCCCATTAACTCTTATACCTAACTGTTTCCATTCTGTTCACAATTTCATGTTTCATTGTGTGTCAATTGAGTAACTTTTAATACATCTGCCTCGTAAGCTCATTTGTTGCTGCTTTTATACATATGTTTGTAGTTGTTTGAAGAACTGCATTCCTTGTGCCGCATACTAGTATATTAAATCTATTGTTTCGTTTGGCCACACACTTCTCTGACCTCATCACGGCTCTGCTTGCGTGCGGAACGAACTATCCTGCCGTCATTCCCGCTGCCGACTTCGCACCGGCGACGCTTGAGTAGCAGCCTGTAACAGCTCCTAGGAAGCAGCCATCATGTCGGGCGAACGCAAATTGTAGTTAGGCGCCATCCGCTTAAGTTGATTTGTGTTGCACGGTTGAGGGCTAGCATCATCGCTCGCACCAGCCCATATCGGCTTACCGCTTCTGGTGTTGCTAACATGCTTGTTGCTGTTCGGACTGTTACAAAACTGAACACAACTGGTATTATAAAACACATGCGGCTGTTTAACGTACACTAAGAAAAAATCATAGCATATCCACGGAGCGAATGATGATTGGTGAAGCGAAGCGTTCGTCAGTCCATGCTTTTGTCTGCCCGTTCCACCTCGCTTCAATCCATCCGTGCGTCCTTCCGTGTGTCTGTCCATCCGTGTCACCATCGGTGCATCCGTTCCTCCGTGCATCCCTGCATGCATTCATTCATTAGTCCGTTTTTCCCTCTGTCTCTCCCTCCGTCCATGCGTCTGTTCGTGCGGCCATCCCTCTGTCTGTCTGTCTGTCTGTCTGTCTGTCTGTCTGTCTGTCTGTCTGTCCGTGCGTCCACCGCTCTGCCCGCCTGCGTGTCCATCAGTCCGTCCGTCTATCTGTGTGTCCAGTCATCCGTCCGTTTATCTAGTGAACACTCCAAGTACAGCCATCTCACATCTTTTCATCATGTATTCATCATATACATGTGCTACCATACCGCGCACATTCTAAGTACCGCTGTTTTGGGTATGTGCAACCGGTGGCTACATACACCATTGGAGCATGGACAGGCCCACACCCTAAGGAGCTTCGCCCCTAAAAAAAACTTAAATGGGTACGGAGATAGCTCTTTTGTGGTTTAACTAATTTGCTACAACTATTTGTCCTTTTCGAGACTAACATCAAAAAAATAAACAGTTTATCCTTTAACAATTACCTGCAAGAGGACCAAGGGTTTCTCCTCAGACGACTAATCATCCTTCCTGTAAGGGCTAACATGTGATTTCCAGGAATAGTCTCTAACAAGCAAATGTAACTATCGCCTGCCAGGCGCTCTGATAACTCCTCTCCTAATCCTAACCTACAAGACTGGGAGGCCATGCTGCGCGATGAAAGCCCGAGTGGCCAGCGGGCGATGGCTCGGTGGGCGCAGGACGCAGCAGCGCCTGTTGGAGCTCTCGACTGAGAGCCCCACCCGACATTCTCCTATCATTGAAATAAAAAGTTTCTCTCTCTCTCTCTCTCGTAAGCACTACTGGTTGATCTCTAAAGAAATCATTCCTGGGAGAATCAATGTTACTCCTTCCGCTTGAAACAGGTAATATATTTAAACAATGTTTGAAGAAACTAATTATTATTCCACCTTTTATTTCCCTGTGGATGACCTGGCCATCTTCACCAGACTGTCATGATGTATATCTCAGGTCACCTGCACTCTTACTCAGTACTACATGCGTGGTTGTGTGAGAAAACAAAAAAATTGCAGTGACCGATTCAAGGCTGGAAACACTTGGTTTGCCTAAACAGTGCATCATGTGCATCAGCGGTGTTGGCCGTCGGCTGCTGTTCTTGACGCAGTGGTACAGCAGGCCAAACGACCGGCAAGGCCGAACGGCCCAAGACCTTGACATCACAATGACTGGTTCACGATTTGATAGGGTACATAGACTAGATCGCTTTGCTTCAAACAAGTGTCGGCCTATAATAGCAAAGATGACCGCTTTCAAGGTTGGTATGTGGGGTTTAACGTCCCAAAACCACTATATGATTATGAGAGACGCCGTAGTGGAGGGCTCCGGAAATTTAGACCACCTGGGGTTCTTTAACGTGCACCCAAATCTGAGCACACGGCCTACAACATTTCCGCCTCCATCGGAAATGCAGCCGCCACAGCCGGGATTCGAACCCGCGCCCTGCGGGTCAGCAGCCGAGTACCTTAGCCACTAGACCACCGCGGCGGGGCGACCGCCTTTAAGGACAAGCAAAGCATTCTGGCTTCTGCCCGCAAACTAAAAAGGTCAAAATTTGGAATAAGCTAAGACTTTTCACCCTCAACACGCCAAGCAAGTAGGAAATTGCTATAATTTGCCAGGGAAAAGGCTAAAACCCCATAGATTATTGGTTGATAAGCTCCGAATAGATAGAGAGACATACGTTTTTGACTCTTCCACAAACTCTGTTTTCTTATTTTCACAATAGCTAGAGAGAAAGTGGAATAAGTGTGGTCGTAGTGAACCTTCAAAACCCACCTCCACTTTTCTGCTATCAGTTTAATTCACTAGCATCAGAAGTCTTCTACCGAAATGCGACCTAGTTTCATCCTTCCTTGATGACAGCTGTCCAAAGGTCGTAGCACTTACAGAGACTCGGTTGTGCCCTAATATCAAGGACAAGGAATTGTTGTTTGATAAATACTACACCATTTTTAGGCGTGACCGCACACAAATGAGTGGTGGAGGGGTACTGCTGGCCATTAAGAACGACATCGCATCATTCGTAATTGATACGTTCTCTGATCTGAAAATAATATGGGCAGCATGTAGGGTTCAGATTAAGAACATACTAATAGGCGCTTGCTATCGTCCACCCGATGCTAGTCCGCTATTCACAAATGATTTGCGAAAGAGCATTTCGGCCGTGATCAAGGGATGTCCTACGGATCACGTGTACTTTTTTGGTGACTTTAACTTACCGAATATCGACTGGCCCACTTTATCATCACCCTGCCAAACTTCAACTGATTTCATTCACTTTTTGTTGGATTTCAACTTTTCACAAGTGATAAATAAACCCAGACGTGGTACTAATATTCTAGATTTGGTGCTAACCACCGCCCCTGATACGATAGGCACAATCGAATACTGTGATGATCTTAGCGACAACAATCTCCTACAACCCACCATCCACAAACCGGTATAAAAGATAGGTTCCATGGCTATGAAGTTCATTCGTAACTACAATAGAGCGGACTACAGAGGCATGAACAATGAATTAACCGTCTTCTTCCATCAGTCTTTCTACAATCTTTCTCTCTGCAGTCTGTGGCTGAAAATTGGCTTGCATTTAGGAACAAAATGTCATATTTAGTGGACAGGTATGTGCCCCTTATCTCTGTTGCTCACGATAACGAAAATTCCTGATTCAGTTCATCACTCCGCCAACTGCGAAATAAAAAGAAGCGGTTCTACACTGCAGCCAAACATTCATCCAGCGCGTCTTCCTGGGAAAGGTGCAAGACATGTCTGAAAGAATATTCATCAGCTATATGTTCCGCCAAAAGCAAGTACTACTCACAGGACCTACCCTCCCTCTTGAAGTCAAACCCACAAAAGTTCTGGCAAACCATATCTCCTGGAAATGAATCGTGACAAATCTGTCTTTTCAATGACGGCAACACGCCACTAACGAATGAGCAATGCTCACACGAGTTCAACAAATTTTTCTCGTCGGTATTTCTAAAAGAAGATCACCTAAATGTGCCTTATGTTCCAGATTTGAGGTTACCCTTACAAGACACCAATAACGGTCACTGAGGATGGAGTTGCGTGTCTCATAAATAACCTTAATATATCAACATCGGTGGGTGTAGATAATTTAAGCGCTAAGATATTGCAAAATCCACTACCGCTTTCAAGTGAAATACTGTGCAGAATATTCAATCAATCATTGTCGACCGGACAGCTACCTAAAGACTGGAAGGTTGCCAGGATTATTCCGGTGTTCAAAGCTGGAAAAAAAATCAACCAGCCAACTACCGCCCTATTTCCCTAACTTGCATTTCCTGTAAAATGCTAGAGCACATAATTGCATCGCACATCTACCACCACTTAAACACTAATAATTTCTTTTTCACAAATCAACATGGATTTCATAAAAATATGTCGTGTGATACGCAATTGCTTGAACTTACTATTGACCTGCACTTTAACACGGACAACAATTTACAAACCTATAGCATTTTTCTTGACTTTTGACCAGGTGGATCATTGCTTTTGACCAGGTGGATCATTGTCGATTGTTTTCCAAATTCAATTCCGTCGGCCTGCACTCTGCTAGCTTATCTTGGATTAGAAATTTCTTATCATCTCGCCAACAATTCACCATAATTAATAACTGTGTTTCTCCCTTAGCTGATATAACTTACGCAGTCTCTCAAGGTAGTGTTCTACACCATCTGTTCTTCTTTATTTACATTATTGACCTGCACAATAATATTTCCTCAAGTATTAAATTATTCGCTGATGACTGTATCATTTACAGAAAAATGACATCTCCCGATGATCACCACAACCTGCAAAATGATATTAACCTTATAAATATGTGGTGTCAAAAATGGGTCATGCTATTGAACTCTAGAAAATGTAAACTTATTTCTTTCGCCCCCAAACAATCGAACTCTGATTTTTCATACGTCATTAACAACACTGTCATATCTCGTGTTCAGTCATTCAAGTATCTAGGGATAAACTTCACCCACAATCTTTCATGGCACCCCCACATTGCCGTGCTCTGTGCTAAAGCATCACAAACGCTTGGTTACACTCCTCGTCGTAACCTACGCAAATCACCACCTAGCATTCGCAACTTAGCGTACCTTACCTTCATTCGCCTACAATTAGACGTCGCGTCATCTATTAGGTCCCTTTATCAAGACTACTTAATTACTAACATAGAGCTTGTTCAAAACCGTGCCGCTGGTTTTATTACCGGCAATTACGAACGAGAGTCCAGTATTACAAAACTAAAACTCCCATTTTCGCGGCACCCTGTTCAGGTTCGCCGGTGTGTTTCTCTTTTGTGCCTGCTTCAGGGATAAGTTCAAAACACCAGGCCTCATTCTCTCCCTTTAAAAACTCCACTGCGCATGTCTAGGCGGCTCTATAATCAGGGCAGTTCCTAGTGCATCTTCGGCAATACAAGGGCGTTTAATTGTTCTGCGCTGCCACACGCCATCCAGCTTTGGAACGATCTCCCTTGCGATATCACTTCGATCACAAATATCGAAACCTTTCACTACCGCCTACTCGAAAATTTAATGTTTATGTAGTTATTTCTCATTTATTCTCTGTAGATATGTTATCATATGTTTTAAGTTGTTTAACGTTGTATTATGTCACACTGTAGTATTGTAAACGCTGCCAAAATTTTCTTTACTTCACAACCACTGACTGTTCATGTTAATTTAGTTCGTGTTTAGTCACGCTCTTCCTCTGTTTAGTTTTTTCTACTGGGGTGTTACTCTTGCTTTTCTGGCAGTCATTTACATCACAGTGCACTTTCCAGATTGTAGCGTCTTGATTTCATCCTTTTCTATATTTATCACAAGTCATGTTTTACCATGTATGGCCCCCCTTACACAATGCTCCGATAAGGAGCCTGTAAATTATTGTAAATAAATAAATAAATAAATAAATAAATAAATAAATAAATAATGTCTTGCTCACCCAGTTGAAGGCCCAGCGCTGTGTCCGTCTCGCTTCTCGTCCTCGTTCGTTCGTGCGCTAAAGAGTGAAACACAAGTTACTAACATGCCTAAGCATACACTCTTGCAGTAGAGAGCCTCGTGACCCCATGAGGACTGGAGTCTAGAAGAAATGCCCACATTATCTCTATTGGTACGGTTAGAACGTCAAGAAAATATTCGATAACAATTCATCTTAGTATCAATTGTTTGCTAGCTATTTACCAGATTTATGCAGGTACTGACTGTTTTTCTGCCTAAACTGCTGGTTTGCAGTAGATAACTGCTTACCTGTGCGATCTGAAAGGAGATAACATTTCAATCGCGCTTGGAACTACGAAAAGATATAAACTAGTATCTTCTCGAACGTGTGAGACGAAGCCGCACTTACGAGAGAAAAAAACAAGTCGCAAAACTGTCGGCCATTTATCTAGTACAGTGTGCTTGACAGGCGAAGCATCCAGCCTTTAGAAAAATACATACAAAGATTCAAATAACGCATTGAATTTGGTACAGAAAACATACTGCCCTAAATTGAGTGTTCATTCACTTGTCTTACATTTAATAAGTATAGTTTAAGATGTATTTTTATTTAAAATGTCTTTTCGTGTTGACTAAACGTCTATTGAGCGATTCGAATAGGAATTACGAACGCTCATCATTAAAGATAGAAGTGGGGTGCAGTAAATCATAGCGACTGAAAGAGAGGACGACACAAGCACACAGTGACAACTGAAAGCCTATTGAAGGTGCAACACGTATATAGCTAAGCAGAATTGTAACATGGTGCAAGTTCTCTCGTCTAAAAAAACTAAAACATCATCACCATTCCGCAAAGAATGATAAAAATATCACCAAGGCGCATGTGCTTACACAGAAAAAAGAAACAAAGACACAGGGGGATCAAATCACCAAACGATTAGCGCAGCGATTTGAGCAAATATAAGTACTCCTTTTACAAAATAATTTGTAAGCTATATATGTGTTGCACCTACAATGAACTTTCAGTTGTGAGTGTACGCTTGTGTTCTTCTCTCCTCCAGTCCATATTATGTACTGCGCCCTATTTTTATCTTTCACAATGAACCGCTACCAACTGGCTAAAATAGCTGTCTTGCTAGATACTAGCTGCTGAGTGGCATTACAGAGTGTCAAATAAAGCAGCTTAGGGGACTGGATATTCACCAACACTTGCATTCACTCAGAAACCCTTAGTATGTCAGCGTATTTCGCCATTGTCACAAACAATCGCGAAGTTTTTGGGTAATCAGGAGTGGGGTGTCTTGGTGACATTTTGTGAAAGCCTGAAACCTAAATAGCGTTTTCGGAGCAGTGACCCGCATTATATAGAAGATGGCATCCTTCACCACATTGTTTCTTGTACTTTATTTGTGCACTCACACAGTCATTTTAGGATGGGTGCCCCACCCTGGTGGTCTAGTGGCTAAGGTACTCGGCTGCTGACCCGCATGTCGCGGGATGAAATCCCGGCTGCGGCGGCTACATTTCCGATGGAGGCGGAATGTGGTAGGCCCGTGTGCTCAGATTTGAGTGCACGTTAAAGAACACCAGGTGGTCAAAATTTCCGGAGCCCTCCACTACGGCGTATAATCATATGGTGGTTTCACGACGTTAAACCCCATATATCAATAAATCAACCATTTTAGGATGGGACTTGCTTTCTTCGGCATCAGCTTTCATATCATGTCGTCAGCGAGTAATTCAAATGTCAGCTACTGAGAGTTCATCCGATGTCGATTCATACAGCTTCCGTTTCGTTGCTGCCGCTGATCGATTCATTTCGCCAAAAAATGAACAAAATCTCACGATCGCTTCGGATACTATAGTTAACGGTGACATGTTCATAGCTCTATCAGTTCGCTCCAAACCTGCGGGTCTTACCGTTGCACCCGGCCTTGTGTGGTTTAACGACGGCAAAGCATTGGTCACCGCCTTGAACCCAACTTCTTCGGCAGTGATGCTGCCCCAGGGCACTGCTGTGAGCTGCTTCGCTGACAGTGAACCTTTTTGGCTGATTCCCCTTCATGAAGAATCACCGCCTTTGTCTGCCACAACTGATATCAAGGCTACCACTGTTGCTTCCCTGCGAATCGTACATTTCATACATCGAGGATGTCCTCGCACTGTGCTGGCGTGTCAATCAAACCATGCCGGAGTCGGACAAAGTGCGCCATATATTGAAAGGCATTGGACCTGTTCCCTTTGATGTCCTCGCTGTGGAAAACCTAGGTACCATCGCTGGTGTCGTGACGACATGTCAGCGCCTTCATGCACTTGGCCCCGTTCGTCTCCAACCGGACATTGACGACCACCACTCCACGTCTCGTGGCCATCTGTTTGACCTCATCCGAGACATTATACGCGAAGAATTGCGGTCTATGGGCTTCACACCTCCTACACTGCGTCCTACACAGTCTTCGGGAGTGCCCTTGCGTGACATCATCAGGAAGAAATCTACATAGCTGAGCGGCTCTGCGCCGGTACAGCTAGCTGCTTCTTGTCCTATATGCACGAACCCTCAAGTTCCTGCCGCGCCTCCCAGCGACGCACGCACGACATTGCTGTTGCCATCCTACGCGTCAGTTGCTGTGGCTTCCCCGGTGAACTACCATTCCGTGCCCCCTGACCCTTCTTTGGCCCCCCTGACCACGCTATTTCAAGGTGCCCCGAACGCCTCCTACTCCCCACAGCGGCACTCAACAACGGCCAGTCTGCTACTAATGTGGCTACAGCGCGACCACATATCTCGTTTCTGCCGAAAGCGCCAGCAAGATGAGCGTCCGAACGACGTGCGCGAACGGGATTTGTACACTGGGGTGTCTTATCAAGGTCAGCGTTATTCGTCTCCCCCGCGCCGGTGTCCATCTTCTCCAGCGTCGACTGCACCGCGGAGCAGCCGAAACACGAGATGCCGCTCGCCTTCGCGCTTCCGCCATTCCAGTTCTCCATTTCGAGCCGCCTCATTCTCCTTTGATATTCAATCGGAAAACTAAATTATGCAGTTTGTGGAGGAAAAACTTCATTCGGAATTAGAACTGAAATTCCTCCATCAGGCCCGTGTTACATGGTTTCTGTGGAAGTGGAAGGACTGCGAGTCGATGCTTTGGTGGACACAGGTGCAGCATTGTCTGTGATACGTGGTGATTTGTCTGAATATTTAAGGAAGGTAATGACGCCTTACGACGGCCCCACGTTAGTTGCTGCCCAGGGGAGCGTCATTCGCGAATCCGCGTTTTATACTGTGCATGTTTTCATTGACGGCATCCGCCATAATGTCCAGTTTGCTGTACTGTCCCTCTGCTCTCACCAACTAGTTTTAGCATGGCAATTTTAATCATCTGCTTTCGCGGCGATTTGTTGTAGACAACGCGTCGTTCACCTCACTGACGCCGACTACATGCTTGACGACGACAATCATAAGCCACTTCGTCTGGTCGCTGTGAAAGACATCGAACTGCCGCCACTCCAAGAGCAAATGGTCAGCAATACGTCCAACGACTTCTATCACGGTGATGTATTGGTCTTACTGTGACCACTTTGCGTTCGTAAAGGTGTAGTTCTTGCGTCCGGTGTCATTTATTTTTCAATGGCTCTGGACTTGTCACCGCTGTAAACTCTACACCGGAGAAGATCTTACTGCGACAGGGCACTACTGTGGCCCATGTTGCCGACTTTGAGCCTGTATTTGTCACGCCACTTCAGGCCATCGCATCAAAAGACACTTCCCTCGGTGAACATGTTTCTTCCTCCGCCTTTACCACCGCTATCAGCAGCGACTTGACAAATTCACAGAGGCAGCAGCTGCGCGCATTGTTACAGAAACATGCAAATTCTTTCGAAATTGCTCGTCTAAGCTGGGCCGCACTAACACTACAGCACATCAAAATCAAACAGTTGGGACATCTATCCTACACCGCTGACCCTACCGCATGTCTTTAGCTGAAGAAAATATAGAAGAAAACGTTGCTGACATGCTTAAACGGGAAGTCATCCGTCCCTCATCTAGCCCTTGGTCGTCTCCTATTGTTTTCGTCCGTAAAATGGATGGCTCTGTGCATTTTTGCATGGACTACCGGGCGCTCAATAAGATCACACGCAAGGACATATACCCTATGTCACGCAATGACGACGCCCTTGATTCCCTACAAGGCGCAGAATTTTTTTCTTTGACTTGCGTTCTGGATACTCGCAGATACGCATGCACGAAGACGATAAGAAGAAAACGGCGTTCGCAACCTGCGACAGGCTATATGAATTCAACGTGATGCTTTTCGGGCTCTGAAATGCACCTGCGACTTTTGAGCCCATGATAGATACTGTGCTGCGCAGCCTGAAATGGGAAAGTTGCCTTTGCTACCTGGACGGCATTATTATCTTTTATTTACCGTTTCCTGAGCACCTAGAACGATTGGCTCAAGTTCTGACGTTTCTTGCGGCGCCGGGCTCTAAATAAAAACTAAGAAATGCTATTTCGCTAGCAAATATATCAAGGTCTTAGGACACGTCGTTAGCAAAGATAGCATCCGACCCGACCCTGACAAGGTTTCTGCAGTCCTTCACTTTCCATGTCCCGAAAAACCGAAGGAGCTTCGCAGTTTCCTTGGCCTCGCCTTCTCTTTTCGCCGGTTAATTCAGAACTTTTCTTCTACTGCTGCTCAATTACACCAGCTATTTGCTTCCAAAGTCCCCTTTCTGTGGTCTCAAGAATGTCAACCGCATTCGACCTGCTGAAGTGGGCCCTCACGTCTGAACCTCTGCTCTGCCACATTGACGAATCCGCACCGACTGTCCTCCATACCAACGCTAGCGGCCTTGGTGTAGGAGCCGTTCTTCTACAACGCGACTCGTCTTCCCTAGAGAAAGTTGTTGCACATGCCAGTCGCGTACTCACCCCTGCCGAAAAGAACTACCCGGTAACTGAGGAAGAGTGTTTGGCTGTGGTTTGGTTGGTGCAGAAGTTCCGTCCCTATCACCACGGCCATCACTTCACAATCGTTACGGACCACCATGCCTTATACTGGTTTTCTAGACTTAAGAACTTGTCTGGACGCTTGATTCGGTGGATACTACGCTTGCAGAAGTACGTCATTGACATAACTTACAAGTCAGGTCGAAAACATCAAGACGCCTGCGCTTTATCTCGTTGCCTGCTTCCAACTACCCATATTAGCGTTGGTCAAAACTCAACCGCCCCATTTACCAAAGTTCATACGCTCGCATCAATAAGGCAACCCTTTTCAGACGATGAGCCAACATTTATCTCCCGCCAGCGGCGCGATTCATTCTGCAGGCGCTTGATGGACCACCTTTCGAAAGTTTCTCATCCACCAAACGCGCGACTTGATCGTCAACTCCTGCACCTTAAGCTGGACAAGGGGGTTCTCTACCGCCAAGTCTACCACCCTGACGGTGAGTGCTGGGTTCCTGTACTGCCACGCTCTCTTCGACATCAGGTGCTCGAAGTCTTCCACGATTACTTGACTGCTGGTGATCTTGGTTAAAAAAAACTTGTGACCGCACTCGGTATCATTATTACTGGCCTGGCTTTTTCTTCTAGCGTAGCGCGGTACGTCGGTTCCTGCTACCCATACCAGCGTCGTAAACTCCACACGTCTGCACCTGCTGGACCTCTACAGCCACTTCCGTGCCCTTCAATGCCGTTAGAGGTTGTAGGTGTCGACCTTTACGGGCCTCTCCCCGTCACATCTGCTGGCAAACGATGGATAGTGACCACCGTGGACCACCTGACACGCTACGCTGAGACTTTATTATTACAATTATTCTGTTATTACAAGCTCAGGTGTGGAAGTTGCAGACTTTATTCTTCACACCGTAATCCTGCGTCATGGGGCTCTTTGCGTACTGTTTAGCGACCATGGCAAAGTGTTCCTGTCACATATGGTAAATGAAGCACTGCGTGCTTCTGGAACTACTTCCAAGACAGCTTCAAGCTACCACCCTCAGACAAATGGTCTCACAGAAAGATTTCACCGAACCCTTGCTGACATGATAGCCGTTTACGTCCAACCCGACCACAATAACTGGGATACTATTTTACCATTCCTGACCTTCGCTTACAACACCGTTCAGTGAACAACGTGCTACACACAGTTTTACCTCATGTACGGACGCACCCCGACTAACCTTCTCGACGTGTCCTTCTTTAACAGCCATGGGAATTCATGTCAGTCTTGTAGCGAAGAATACATTTCCCACCTGGCTCAGTCTCACCATCCGGCTCGCATCAATACTGAAGCGAGCCAGCACGAGCGGAAGATCATCTATGACGCATCCCATCGCGTTTTGTCTTTCCAACCTGGTGACGAGGTGCTGCTTTTGACATCTATTCGCACTCCTGGCCTCTGTGACAAATTAAAACCGTGCTTCATCGAGCCATACATTGTTTTAGAACAGACTTCGCCGGTCAATTATTGTGTGGCACCACTCGTCGCCTCAACAGACCACCGCTGTGCCACAGCACAGAGATTGTCCACATTTGTCGCATGAAACCTTTCACGCGACGTCCCCCGTCACTTTGACTTACGGCGGCCAATGTTTCCACTTGCAAGCGGGGGGGAATTAGTGTGGATGTACGTTGTTACTTACATCGCTCTCATCACTGCATTATCACAATCACCATCATCCGCTTGACTCTTCTTCCTCATTGCCACTCGGGGTGCTTGGTCAGCGAAGACAGCTGCCAGACTCTTGCTCTGTAACAGTGTACTTGCGCTCAGGTTTACTCAAAGAACGGCTTGAGTGGGCAATGACATGTTCGGTGGCACCGTGACGCTGAATACAGCGCAGATACCAATTCCGCTTGCGTCACTGTGAACCTTAATTGGGGCTGATCCATCGAAATGACGAAGAATAGGCCTTGAAGTGAGTAGAAGCTTCAGCTGCGAAAATGTTGACTCGCACTCTTTCGTCCACCTTAAAGGTACGTCTTTGTTGAGCAGATGAAAAAGAGGCTCAGGAATATCAGCGAAGCTAGGAACAAAGCGCCGGAAATACGAACACAGGCCCAGGAAGCTTCTGAGTTCCTGTAGTGAGCGTGGTTGAGGGAATATGCTGACCGCGGTGATCTTGTGGGGATCAAGCCGAACGCCGTGTTTATCTACGAAATGGCCAAGAACTAGTTTCACAATCCTCAAAATCGCACTTTTTGGAATTAAATGTAAGTTCTGCTTTCTCAAGGCACGTGAGAACGACATCAAGCCGACGATTGTGTTTTTCAAACGTGCGGCAAAAGATTACAACGTCATCAAGATAGCAAAGACAAACTTCGCATTTTAGGCCACGGATAACTGTGTCCATAGGTGTTAAACGCAGCTGGTTGTATTTCACCGTCAGGGTTCATGATGACTGGTAGCGGTGGAAGTCCTGCGAGTCTGCGGCTCCAGCGAAGCTCCAGGGGTGTGTCTTCCACCGTACTTGTCCGGTGCTCCAAGGCGTTACCCAGCACTCTCCACCAATTATCTTACGGGTGAGAGGTGTTTATTGTACAGGCTGGATGATTGATGGTTGCAGCAGTCAGGCCTGGTATAGATAGACAGATAGATAGATAGATAGATAGATAGATAGATAGATAGATAGATAGATAGATAGATAGATAGATAGATAGATAGATAGATAGATAGATAGATAGACAGACAGACAGACAGACAGGCAGACAGGCAGACAGGCAGACAGACAGACAGACAGACAGACAGACAGACAGACAGACAGACAGACAGACAGACAGACAGACAGACACACACACACACAGATAGATAGATAGATAGATAGATAGATAGATAGATAGATAGATAGATAGATAGATAGATAGATAGATAGATAGATAGATACGCTCAATGTCGCCAAAGTTTGCTAAAATTGATTCACGTTGAAAAGGACGTTTCATTCGGTTCTGTGTAGACTACAGGCGCCTTTAAAATATTACGAGGGTAGATGATTACCTTCTTCCCCGCTGGGACGACGCCTTCGAATGTCTCCAAGGTGCGGAATTCTTTTATTTGCTTGACCTGCGTACCCGTAATTGGCAGGTCCCAAACAGCATTCGCCACACCAGATGACCTTTGTGAAATTACCGTAATGTTATTCGCGCTCTGCATTGCACTCGCCACATTCGAGTGAATGATGGAGCGCATTTTGCGCGGTCTCAAATGGAACATACGATTGTGCTATCTTGACGATGATGTGGTCGTTTCCCCCAATTTCGCTTCGCATCTCACTCGTCCTTCTACTATTCTACAGTGCCCTACAAACACAAATATTCAGCTTACCTTGAAAAAGTGTTCCTCCGGGACTCGACAACTCGCCATACTTGGTTATGTCGTTTTGAAAGATGGCATCCTCCCTGACCGGCACAAACTTCACACTGCTGCCGAATTTCCAAAGCGGACTGAAGTTAAGGACTCGGGAGATTTGTGGGCCTGTGCTCATATCTTTGTCGGTTTGCTCCGAACTTTACTTATATCATCGCCCCACTTACCAAGCACCTTGGTGGCCCTGCGGATCTTTGGAATTTGACACCAGCCTGTGAAAGTATTCTTCACAACAAAGTGCCAATTAGACCCTTACTTAGACGCCCGTCCTGCGCCATTACGACTGTACTGCGCCGAATGAAGTACACACGGATGCAAGTGGCATCGGCCTCGGTGCAGTACTCGCGCAACACAAACCAGGTTCTACGGAGTATGTGGCCGCCTAAGCCAGCTGCGCCCTTACTAAAGCAGAAGCCAACTACTCTGTTAACGAAAAAGCGTGCCTCGCGATTCTGTGGCAGTTAAATGGGTTTCGCACCTATTGGTATGGTCAAACTTTTGACGTCGTGACTCACGCACTATGTTAGTTGGCGTCACTGCAACATCCTTCTGGTCGTCTTGGGCGTTGGGCATTACGCCTCCAATAATTCGACATTCGCGTCGTCTACCGATCAGGGCAAAAGCACTCTGGCGCAGATGCGCTTTCGCGATCACTCGTGAAATCTGATAGCTTGGAAATCTCAGCACTTGACTTTCCCCTTTCTACTAATAGTGTTACAGACATGACATTTGAACAGTGGACAAACCCTTGGATTGTCTCGCTCTTGAATATGCTCTCTGACACATCAACTTCTGGGTACCCGCGTGCTCTTCCCTGCCAAGCAACGCATTTCGCTGTACAGTATGACCTGTTATACCGTCGCCTCTATGAAGTTGAGGGTCGTAAATGGCTGCTGGTCGTACCTAGCCATATTTGGTCTGATGTCTGCGAATGTTTTCATGCTGAACCACAACATGCACACGCCAGTGCACTAAATACGTATGAGTGGATCCGCCAACGTTAATACTGGCGGGGTATGTACCCATTTCTATGCAAACACAATCGCTCATGTTCCTTGTGTCAGCAGCGCCAGACATTTCCTCATTCACCCGGTCAACTGCAGCCTTTGCCACGTCCTGCACATCCATTTGACCATATTGGGATTGACTTTGTAGGCTCAGGACTGAGGTTCGGCTGAAGCACTCGAAGAGCAGACAGAGGCAGCGTAAGGAACTTGAACTTTACTGACCACAGGCCCAAGCTCCACTGCCCTGGAGGCCTTTCCCCATGCGCGCGTCAGCTCGTTCGCTCGAGCACCAAGAGCCCTTGGTGATGCCCATACTACCCCTTCCCCCTCGACGAGCGGCGGCATATTCTTCATAGTGGAGGAGGTCATCGACTCGCACGGATAGGGCACCCTGTGCCAAGAGGTTTGGGCGGGCCGATCGAAGGAGAGCGACGGTGGCCTTGATTGTTGTTAGAGCTGGTGGTTGCGGTGGTCGGGGGATGGCGTCTCAAATAGCGAGAGCAAGAAGCTGCTGCGGTGGAGAGAGTCATTCTGGTGGGTACGGCGAGAGATTTCCAGCACGTGGCAGATGGGACAGAGGATCCCTGATTTTTTCGACCGTTTATTGCTGTGGAGGCTCAGTCGGGTGGCGGTCACGAAGGAGGAGTCTGCGGAGTGACTCTGGAGCCTCGAAGGGTGGGTCGCCTAGGAGAAGGTGAGGCTGCAGTTCCCATGGGAGGCGTAATGACCAGGCCATGGCGCGGTCCGCAGAATCCAAGACGGTGCATGTGGCCACCATTCGGCCAAGGCTCCATGGTTGTCGGAGACGAGAAGGGCCTCGAACAGTGAAAGGTTGGTCCCAGGGGGCTGATCGTGAGCGGGACTGTCGGGAGGACTTCGGTGAAGGCCGCTGACACTGGTTAGAATGCATCTGGGAATTGCGCAGAGCTTTGCTTACAGAAGCTGGCCTGCAATTCTTTGACGGTAACCTGAGCTTGCGATCTCGCAATTTCTACTAAATAAGGTGCCAGCAAGTAAGTAGTGAGATGTTGAACGTGATCAGGTTTAAGCTGGAGAATGTGCCAGCAAGTAAGTAGTAAGATGTTATACGTAGTAAGGTTTGACCTCAGAGATATGTATAGGTTCCATGCCCTTGCCTGTTGTGGTGTGCTTCAATCGGTATGATAGTCTGCAAGCTTTTGTGAAAGGCGAAATGAGCCCTCCCATTCAGGGGCTAAGGATGCGGAAAAACCCTTAGACGCGCTACTCAGATAGTCTGCATGGCGCAAAACTTAATCGCCGGACTCGTATTAAACGCGACGATGGTGGGCGTTGTATTAACGCGATAGCGTTAAAGAGCTCGTGGCGCAAAAAAATCGCCGCCGGCGTCGGCCCCGTTGGTTGTGAGTGAAAAATTGTCTGTGCGTCTGTGACCAAAAAATCAAGTACCGCGATAGCCACGGGAGGCCACTACTTGTCTACGTGTGCGCGAGCAATTACACTGCAAAGTCGAGCATTCGAAGAAAAAAGTGCTCAAGGTTACGAGGCACGGTAGTTTCTTTGCCTGCCATTCTTCTCTGCTTAGCTTCCAGCGCTTTCATCGGGACGAGAGAAGAGATAATGCAATTGCACCTTGTGACAAACCTTTGTAACTCTACCCGAACTGAACAGATTTTTAAAATTTTCGCGGCGTTAAATTCGAGAGGCAATAAACTCTTCTAGTGAAAGCATTCCGTGTTTACTTGAAAAACTGTTTCAGGACCCCTTTAACGCATTTTGTTCGGCAGGTGTCACGACGAAAATGAGCCAATTCGGCAATATTAGCGCGCGCTGGTACAATCTACTGTGTGCGTGTTTGTGTGCCTGCGTGTGTGTGCCACAAGACATATGAATAATTGCGCACCCAGTGGCTGAAGGATGCACTATAAGTCGGATTTCGCTATCGTGTTTAAATCCTAAAGGCGAAGCTTAAGGGTCCACATACTTTGGACGCGATTGCTCGAGCTTTGCATTATCCAACTGCTCTCGAAGAGCAACGATGGCATTGGTAAGACGCTCTTTCTCAGTTGTTCCTATAATAGAACGGAATAGCAACATAGTCTCAGTATTTACTGGCTTCTATTTCAATCTGCTTTATTACCAGCATCATTCTTTCTTTCTTTCCTGCCCCGGCTCTCCTGCTTCTTCTTCTCCTGTTCCAAGGCTCATACCACTTCACCATTCCCGGTTTCTTTTATTTACCCCTCCTAGCATAATATTTGGAGACATTTCTAATTGAAGAACATTAAACTGATCCAGGTTCACCAGTGTACCAGACGGCCTTCGAAATTACGTTCTGGGTGGCTGTCTTGGTCACAGAGTAAAGACCGTAGAATTTGGCCCTGTCATCTCTTATTCCTGTCCTCACTAGTACGAGGTCGGTGACTTGAATGTCTCGCATATCTGCTCGATGTCTCTTGTCAAAATTATTTTTCATTCGCTTTCGGTATCTTTTCTCCCTTGACTTTTCTTGTCTCTCCTCGACGATCCTGAAGTTTTTAAAGATCACAACTAACGGTCTGCCTGCAGAATAGTGGTTTCTACTCCAGAAGCGCAGTGTGGAATGCACCACGAGCCACTTGCACAAGATTGATTATGATGTTTCACGGCGGCTTTCAAAGAAAATTTACATCCATCAGAAAACTATCGTACATCTTGATGTACTGTTTCATGGCCCGTATGGCACGTTCTGCCTGCCCATTCCCTGTGGGATGGTATGGAACACAGAACTTGATCGATACATTGTGATCCCGAGCCCATTTTGATAGTTTTTTCGCTCTTGGAAGCAGGGCCATTATAGCATATGATAGACCGCGTAGTCTTAAACATGTCTCTTTCGAGGAGGGTTATGACGCCACTTGCATCTTCTTTTCCTGCTCGTCCCGCGACCATCCTCGAGCATCCATGTACGCCCAGAAGGAAAGCTTGCGTTTTCTTGACTCCTGCTCGTTTCTTATTTAGTTCGATGACATCCTACGTGAACTACTTCGAAAGGCACGTTCGAGTGGCAAGGTAGTATTCATAGCATTCATAAGCTTTTTATACTTGACTTTGTGTACTTGACACACATGGCTGGAACAAACGTACTGACTGACGTCTTTTTTCATGTGAGGCCGTGTAAATCTCTTGACCAATTTGTGGTAGGTGCGCCAAAATCCGTCGTGTCCTCCTTATTCTGGGCTATCGTGGTACAAATAAAGGACTCTGGAAACACGTGTTACTTGAACTTCATACCGACCTTCAGTAAAAACCAGTTGCTCGGAGTCTTCCCACACCTTCACTTCATTGATTTCTTCGGATTGTTCTGTGTTTCTTCGTACCATCATGCTTGATAGAACATCTGCATCGGTTAAAAGTGGTCCTGGTTGGTGCGAGAAGGTAATGTTGAATTGATGCAAGTTGGTCACTCATCTAGCAATACGTGGAAACCGCCAGACGCGCCGAGGAGTGCACACGCGTTCACATCGGCTCCATCAATCATCGCGCCTAGCAGCGGTTAAAATCATGTGACTACCAGTGAAACTACGCGAATTGTGCAGGAAGACCTCAGGTACACGCTGACACCACCTTTTTGGACAAGCGATTCCAGTTTCCTCTGAGAAGAGATGACCTTTGGCAGAGCATGCCAACCCGCTATGCTAAGCCTCGCGGCGAAGCGGAACGCGGAGTCCTGGCAGTAAGCTCTCGGCACACGCGTCGCGCTGCACCTGCCCGAACGCCAACGGACAACGACCCGGAACTAGCCCAGGCACTTATGGACACGGATGACCAAGACATCAAAACTCAAAGGAGCTCTGCGGTGGACGCGAACGAAGATTTCCTTTCACCTGACGAGGTGCTACAAGGGGAATTTACTAGCGACGCCGAGAACGAGGAGAAAGATCCATCGTGAACTTTCTTACAGCGCAACACCAGAAAACAATACAGGACAGGGAAGGAGTAGAACAGAAAGAAAAGACGGCGCTGACTCACAACTGTTGTTTATTGGAAAAAAAACGGGGTCAAAAGTATATATAGGTCCCGGCAGCCTACATCACAACATGCGCAGAATACGAGGTGCACCGAGGTATCGTTATCACACTCATGGCAATAAACAAGCTTGGCCTAAAAAACCTAATTCTTTTTCATGCAGTGTGACGGATGGTTCACTAACGCACTTGGTAAACAAGTACATCGCATGCGTAAAGAAAGCTGTGTATTTAACTCCATTATCGTGTGGCAGGGAGTACGTGGGACAAACGAAACGATGTGTGAATTTTCGTTTAAGGGAGCATGATTTATATCTTCAAGGGATCGCGCGACTTCATCTGCCGGAACATTGCAGGTCATGCGGTTGTCGTCCCATTTTCGAGAGAACCACCATCATCTTCAAGCATCCTAACCAGCTAACTAGAGAAATCGCTGAGGCATATCATATAAAGCTTAGGGGTACCAAGTGCGTTAGTGAACCATCCGTCACACTGCATGAAAAAGAATTAAGTTTTTTTAGGCCAAGCTTGTTTATTGCCATGAGTGTGATAACGATACCTCGGTGCACCTCGTATTCTGCGCATGTTGTGATGTAGGCTGCCGGGACCTATATATACTTTTGACCCCGTTTTTTTTTCAATAAACAACAGTTGTGAGTCAGCGCCGTCTTTTCTTTCTGTTCTACTCCTTCCCTGTCCTGTATTTTTATATGCGGAGCATCTAATACTCGAGGCTTGTAGTGCGGCGCCGTCCGCAAGCTTCCTCCTCCTTCTTCCACCATCTGTGCATCCCTTCCTCCTCTACACACCGCGCGCGCTTCACTCCTCCACCATTTGTGCACCCTTCCTCCTCTACACACCGCGTGCGCTTCTCCTCTTCACGAACATTCGCTAGCTGTATAATGTATCGCGCATGCGCCGTCACGCTTCGAGAACATCGGCAGCTGACGCGCGCGCATGCGCCGTCGCGCTTCGAGAACATCGGCAGCTGACGCGCGCGCATGCGCCGTTGCGCTTCTCCCCCTTCTCGAACATTCGACAGCTGACAGTGCATGCGCCGTCGCGCTGTATATATACTCAAGGTCGGCGCTCGCTCACTCAGTTGCCGCTCGTCGGTTGGTTTGTACGGCGCGTTGACGTCCAAGGTCGCGGTGAAATGAATTCCAACGAATCCACAAACACAATGATCGACGTCCCTTGACTAGCGCCGCCCTTTCGCATACGTGTGTACGTGTTCACTCATTTAACACCCCCTCCTACAACCACGTTAACCAATTGAGCCATCTACCCAAGTAAGTCGCAATTTAACACCCCATTTCACAACCACGTTAACCAATTTAGCCATCGACCCAAGTAAGTCGCACTTTAACACCCCGTTAACCAATTATATGCTCCGCATCCTCCTCAGTGTTCCCCCGAGAGAAGCTGCGGGCAATTTTTTTTCTGGTGTTGCGCTGTAAGAAAGTTCACGATGGATCCTAACCAACTGGCCCAACTTACCGCCTTACTACGAGGAAAAAGACTCTGCGGAAGAACGCAACGACAAAGCCAAGAATGGTCAGTGGCAGATAGCAATGTCAATGGGACAGCGAAAACGCATCAGGAAACAAGAACGCGCAGACAGTATTGACAGCGTTGCTCGAGACGTAACTGAGAGCAACAGCTCCGGCGCTAGAACGCTTGCAGAAGAGCGACGCAGTAGAGCATCTGAAAGGGGCCGACGACGAACTCGCGTGGCGACCCTGCCCAAAAACGAATATGAAGGTTATCACGCGGCCCAGACCAGGGTTAGTTGTGAAGAAACTGAAAGTATGCCAGGTTTTACGAGCGATAGAACATGCAAGTGGTGACCCGGAAGCCTGCAACAGCCACAAGTTTCTGCTTCGCCTTCGCAACGAATCAAACGTAATTATTTCAAGCACTCCCTACGAAGATGTAGCAGAAAAAATCTTGAAGATAAAGACACTGGAACTCAATGGCACCAACTATCCTGTAAATACCTACATATCCACTCCTGCTGGATACTTGAAAAGAGTGGTACACGGATTAGAACGCGAAACGCCAGAAGCTGAACTCCTGAGCCATCTCCAAGTGCGCACTCAGCGAGTGACAATTGTTCAAGCCCGCATGCTCAGACAGTCACAAACTGCAGTGATCACGTTCGATGGACCAATACTGCCGCGCTTCGTGTATCATTACGGCGGCGAAATGCCGTGCGTGTCCTATCAACCCATACAGCAGTACTGTAAACTCTGCAAGAGCCAGGGACATAGGACGGATGTTTGTACCACACCAATTACAAAGGCGCGCAGCAACTGCCGCCTAAGAGACCCACCTGAGGACCACACTTGCTATCCGGAATCTGCCCTCTGCGGCGGACGCCATCCCATGGCGGCACCGGAGTTCACCCAAAAACTCAAACGCGTCCCTCAAAAGGGTCGGTCGCTGCTGTCACACCCACACAGCACACCACAAACCGCTGGCATACTCAAGAGACGCTGGTTAACCACGGACCGTGAGGACTCGGCACCGCTAAGCGGGGCCCGTTTCAGTTCCCGATCCAGACCTCGATCCCGATCCAGGTCCGGCTCTCGAGACTGCTCCAACTCCAGAAATGGTGGCCACAAGCTGGCCCAAGCAAATCAACAGCATAAGGACAAGAAGGCGTAGAAAAAGAAAGCAAAGAACCAAGTGAGCTGGGCAGAGAAATTCTCTCCACACTCACACCAAACAGCACAACTCACGCACTTAGAACGCAAAATAGAGATAATGCGGGTGAGAATAGGTTACCTAGAACGCGAAAATAGGGAAGTAAAAAAGCAACAAACGCAGCACCCGCAACAAAAATCTATACCCGCCCACTGTGGCCAGAAATTGCAGACGCTACCGAATGCAAGAGGCGACTCAATAATTACGTCGTTGATGCTGAAAGAAACATTAAATGAAGTTATACCAACAGTTATAGAGCAAGTAATGATAACAGTAGATAGAAAGCTCGAGATTCTGGGCAATAAAATCCAGGCATAACACATCGAATTCACGAAAGCCATGTGAAAGCATGCCACAGGCGTCAACATCAGAGAAAAAAGATGAGAAAATTTACAACATGCCCGAATTGTCGGTCATAAACCAGGAGACACATAATGGCTAAATATCAAACGCAGCGCTCAGAAAACTGCGAAATATAGCACTGAAACTGCCGTGGTTTCCGGCGGAAAATAAGGCAATTGTTGCAGCTGGTGGCGTCGCAACGAAAGCCACCTGCTGTCATCGCAGTCCAGGAAGCTGGAACACAACCAAAATTACGGGGCTACGAAACTTATAGTACCGGGGACGCAGAATGAAAGGTTGCTGCTTTAGTCGATAACTCAATTACAGCAATATGTCATCAGCCCATAGAAGAGGCGGATATCCCACATATCATAACAGAAATAACCTACAAAGGGAGCCTTGGAAAGAGCGCCTTTGTACTTTATATCTATAGTTCCCCAAGACAAAAGAGAGCAACGTTCTACAAGCTCTTTCAAGAGACAGCAAAACTGGCGAAAAGGAATCCATTATTCATAGTTGGGGACTTGATTGCCAGGCATGCAAGCTGGGGATATAAGATGCAAGACACCAAAGGCAATAATATCGCAAGACAAATAAAGAAACTGGAAGTGACGCTGTTAACTGACCCTGCAATACCAGCGAGAATAGGCAACAGCGTATCCATGGACACAAGTCCGGACTTGACGATAGTACAAAACTGCCACAGCGTGGACTGGTTCAACACCCTTGAAAACCTTAGCAGTAATCATTACATACTGAGCACCACAATCCGCACCGGCCGAATCCGCAGACAGATCAGCACAGCTAAAACTACAGACTGGCATGCATATAGAAAATCGCTAAAAGCGCACGTGACTGCCATAGAAGGCTTGGACGAGTGGTGCAAAGTAATTCGAAAAGAAAAGCAAATGCACACCAAAACTGTCGGCAGAACAGATGACACCCCTGAAGTAGACGCACACCTTCTCCACCTGTGGGAAGCAAGAAGAAACCTCACTTAGATATGCAAAAGGCAAAAGCGAAATAAGAAACTCAAAGCGAAAATTAAATAAATCACGCAGCAAGCCGAACAGTATGCTAATCAACTCGCGACAGCCAACTGGGAACAACTTTGCGGTTTACTAAATGGAACCCTAGGAACAGCAAAGATATGGAATATCCTCAGAGTCATGATTGACCCTCTGAAAACTAAACGCGAAGGACAAAAACCTCTGGAAAGATTATTGCACACATATCCAGGCACACGAGATGACCTCCTTCAAGACATCTATAATAAGTGTTTTGGCGCCCGAGCCATCACAGCCCTTTACCAGGATAAATACACTGGGCTCCCAAACTCAGAATTGGATACACCTTTCACGCATGCCGAGGTCAGAGCGGCAACCGTCAGCAAGAAACGCAACACAGCGCCTGGGGCGGATGAAATCACCAGTGCCATGATTCGCAACATGAATGACGAAGCCATAACAGTGCTTCTAAACTTCATTAATAAACACTGGGTAAATGGCCCTATACCTCAGCAATAGAAGCATGCTGTTATAATGGTGATACCCAAACCAGGAAAGAAATTGGTCATAGAAAACCTCAGGCCAATTTCTCTTACCTCGTGCTTAGGCAAAGTGTTTGAGAGATTAATAAATACGAGACTTCAACGGCATCTTGTACAAAATAACTTGTTTCTGAACACCATGTTTGGTTTCCGCTCGAACCTTTCGACACAAAACATCCTTCTGCTTTTAAAGGAGGAAGTACTAAGAAATGTTCCAAAAGCAGGAGAAAACATTGGCAGGGCCATCGACATAAAAGGCGCTTTCGACTACGTAAGCCATAAGGCCATATTAGATGGGCTAGGAGCGACAAACTGCGGTCAAAGGACGTACAAATATGTACAGAACTTCCTTACTAAAAGAACCGCTGTTATCAGATTAGGGGAAGACAAATCCAATGTCTTCCACCCACCGAGCAAAGCCACACCACAAGGTGCTGCGATCTTGCCTACGCTTTTCAACATAGCCATGATTGGTCTAGCCAAAAAACACGAAGATATTCCCTACATCCGACACCCTTTCTATGTTGATGGCTTCACTATATGAACAACCAAGGGTAGCTTGGCAGAAAAAGAAGAGCGGCTTCAACTGGCAGCTAAAACCATCGAAGAGTACACTAAAGAAATGGGACTTCAGTGCTCCGCAGAAAAATCGGAGCTCATTTGGTTCTCGTAGAGTAAGAAACAAAGGACAGACCCGAGCCTCTACCTTGAGGTCAAGCTAGACGGCATTATTATTCTAGAGAAAACGGCCATTCGAATCTTAGGGATGTGGTTACAGTCCAATCAGCGATGTCTCCACACATTGAATATACTTAAACGAACAGCTTAACAAATTGTTCGTATGATAGTTCGAATAACGAACAAGCGTGCTGGACTGAAAGAACAAGACGTGCTTCGTTTGGTGAAGAGCGTAGTCATCAGCACGCTAATATACTAGCTGCCCTACCACAACAAGAATAGAGAGGAGAAAGAAAAAGCAGACAAAATAATAGGGATGGCGTATAAAACGGCTCTGCGACTACCACAAAGCACTTCAACTATGAAGCTATTAGCGGTCGGACTTCACAATACATTCGATGAGTTGGCTGAAGCGCAAGTAACCACCCAGATTAACCGCCTGCTACGGACGCCAACTGACAAAAAACTTCTTCAGAGGATCGGCCTCGGTGAACAAGTACAGGCACATGGAAGAGCAAAGGAATTGTCGTGCTCAGTGAGAGCCTGGTAAAAGATATGCCCCCACCGAAGAACATAGGCCCAGTTTTATATGCTGGAATACGTAAAGCAAGAGCCGCTTACATAGATAAAAAGACAAAATATTTGAAGACGGCGAGATTTACAGACGCTGCACCATATCAGGCAAATCAAAGAACATGGTGGCCGTGATCACAGACCGAAAAGGAAACGTCACAAGTTGTGCGTGCCTCCATAGCCCAAGCCTCTATCACAGAAGCGGAAGAGATAGCGATCGCGCTGGTAATCAAGGAGGGCAGGGAGCAAAAAGCCCCAATGACAATAATCCCAGATTCGAAGGCTGCCTGTAGGAATTACGAAAGAGGTAGAATATGGATGAAGGCCTTCCAAATTCTAACCAAAGCTCATAAAGACTTTTCAATGGAATACACCCAAACCATTATCTGGGCACCAGGGCACGAGGGCGTCACCGGGAACAAGTTTGCGGATGAGGCGGCTCGAGGCTTCATAAATCACCGAGCTTCTTTGCACACTGCAATAGAGGATCCAACGCCCCTAGACCCTAACTTTGGTACAATTCTTCAGTATTAAAGGGACAATAGAAAAATGTATCCACCACTACATAAGAAACCCACAGCAATGGAATCGGTGGCATTACGCAGAATCCAAACAAACACATACACAAACTTACACAGGTTACATGTATTCTACCCCACAGTATACAGAGATATTTGTCCGTAGTGTGGGGCCATACCAAGTCTGTTTCACATCACGTGGGAGTGTACGCATCACAATGAAGAACACCACAACATGAACAGCACAGAGGAACAATAGGAGGCAGTGCTGTCCAGCTCGGCCATTGTTGATCAGCGTTGGCTGGTCCAACGGGTCGAGATGATGGCTAGGGCCAGCGGAGCCCTGGAAGAGGGGCCAGACCATTTGGAATGCTCCGCGTTATGCGCAAGTAAAATTTTCACTCACTCACTAGGAATACGTCGTTTAGTTTAGGTCATATTCAAGAGATGAGTGAGTGCCTTGTTATCGGTGAACAAAGTGAACTTTGTACCTTCCAGGTACGTACGTAAGTACTCAATGGCCTTCAGAACGGCCAGGGCTTCCTTTTGCGTAGTAGTGAAGTTAGTGTCAGATGGCTTGAACGTATAACTATAGTAACCTACTATATGTAGCTTTTCTCTGCTGTATGCGTCAATACATCTTTGATACAACACTGCACCAGTCCCTTATTGTGAGGCGTCAGTGTTGAATTCAAAGGGTAAATTGAAGCCTGGTAGGCGTAGGACAGGGTCAGAAGAAATTCTGTGCACGAAGTCACGATAGACTCTATCACATTCGTCACTCCATTCAAAGGGAACGTCTTTCTGTGTTAAACGTATGCGACATTCAGTTTGGACAGGAAAGTCCTATATGAAAGATCGGAAATGTCCTGCCAATCCCAAAACAAACGCAATGAATGGACGTCATATGGTTTCTTCAACTGGGTGATCTTGTCGACGCACTCTTCTTTTGTGATTTTGCTGTTTCCATTAAAAACTCGTCCAAGAAACACAACCTTTTGTTGAAAAAATGCGCTCTTCTTAAAATAACCTTGAGATGTGCCAAGTCCAAGGCGTTTAACACCTGAGAAAGATGGTTCTGATGCTCAGCCTTTGTTTTGGAGAACACTATTTTGTCGTCTATGTACACATCACAGAAAACACCAAGTAATGTCTTTAGCACGTCGTTCATGATCTACTGGAACTATGCTGGCGAGCTTCTCCAACCAAAAAGAAGCCGGCTATACTCGTAGAGATCAACGGGCGTGATAAAAGCTGTGTACATTTTTGTTTTTTTTTTGGTTAGTGGGATCTTCCAAAAGCCTTTGCGTAAATCTATGCAGGAAAAATGCCGGCAACCACCAGTTTCATCTATAAGTGTGTCGATCTTCTGCATGGGAAATGGTATGAGTTCCGTCTGAGGATTGAAAACCCTGTAGTCGGTGCATAATCTGAAGGTTCCGTCTTCTTTCAATGCGATCATTATGGGAGCAGTGAAGGATGATACCGATGGTCGTATACCAGCATCTAACATGTCCTGCAACTCTTTCTTGAGCCAAATCTTTCGCGCTCTTGACATATTGTGAGGTCATTTTCGGGTAACTGTCTTGTCAGCAAGTTGAAAAGGAAGCTTGTATGACTTCATTGCCTGAGGATAGCTTTCTCTGCATATACGTTCAGGGTAGGTCGTGGCGATATCCTCCGTGCACTTGACAACTCGTAGGTTATCTTGTCTACCTTGACATGTCTCGTTCCTTGCTACGGCCTCGACTAGAACCAGATAGTTCCAGTATACATTTATCTTTAATTTTTTATATCTGGTCTTGATAGAAAAAAGTCGAACGCCACCTCCTCTGCCACCAACACTTCGTTCTCTATTTCCTGACCCTGGAACATGATGTTTACAAAGGCCCACTGATCATGCAACGTTACTTATCCCTCATAGCCTTTTACCCATAGGGCTCTTCAACTATGCACGCGACGTGCCTCCACCACCTTGGCATTTATAATAGACACAGATGCACCGCTCTTTATGACAGCCATAATCGCCTTGTTTCCTACTTTGACGGGAATGTAAAGTAGGCTAGAGTGACTTAAATAAACAGTCTTATTCAGGGTCATTCGGTGGGACGAATCACCCTCATTTATTAGCTTTCTTGGTCCAGTCCCCCTTAGCTTCAGTGTCGATATTATTCACTCGACCTCTTGGAGCGCGCCAGTTCAAGTTATCCGTGTTACTTGCGAGGTGGCTCGGTTCCCGCTGATCGCGACTTGACCAGTCCACTTTACTCCAACTGAAACAGCCGCTTGAATTAGTGATTATGCTTGTTTCTGAAGTTGATGGTATGTTCTGTAGACATTTCAGGAGGTCATCTAGTGTTCTTGGTGGGTGTATTTGCACCTGCTTCAAGACTTCAGTGTGTAATTTATGCATTAATAGTGCCAAGACGGCCGTATTTGGAAGCAAAGGCTCAGCTAGCTTTAAGAATGGCGTTTCTCGAAGAAGTACACGACAGGGGAGCTTTGCTTTGACTTGAATTTAAGTGCTGTACTGCATCGATGTGCCGGATTGCTTTCGAATGCAGTCAAAAGTTTCTTCTTCCACTGAGTCTAAGAGTCATCACTGTGTTTCTGAATGCATATTTCATACAACTTGAGCACAACACCTCTCAAGTAAACACGCATGTTAGCGATTTCATCCTCATCAGAGAACCACCTGTTTTTTAGCGAAATATTTGTAGAAATCAATCCAGCCTTGTGGACTTGAAGACATACCGTCGAAGGCATCAGGTTCTACGAATTTAGGCATTGATTTCTTAGCATTTAGAGAGCTTATAAAGTATGTAATTATTTGGTTCTGTTGCACAATCTGTTCCTGTCGCAGCTGAAGAGCTTTCAAAACAAGGCTCACCTGTGCCATCGAAAATCGTTATCCTGAGTCTCTTCGACGCACTGGTTCATGAACTAGGTTGTAGAAGGTCACCACACGCAAGTTCACTTTTACAGCACCTTTGCGTCGTAGTTCACTAGTGTCCACGGCTGCCTTTCCCCCACGAGTTCTTCCGAGCAGAGCTCACAAGGTAGGTCCACTGCTGTTTCATCTTGAACTTGCTAGTTCGAAAAGATGATCTTGTCCGTGGAAGTCTCGTTGATAAAGAAAGTCACCCACATGTTGGCTTCGAAGGCCAGCTGCGCCGAAAAATTGTAGTGTTCCTACTTAAGAGAACGGAACAGCATTATAGCCTCAGTATGGCACTGGCGTCCACCTTAATCTGCTTTATTCCCAACTTCAGCCTTCTCTTATGCCCCTGACACACGGGCATCCTGAAGTCCTTTAGACAAGGGGACATCTTTCGGAAAGGCATTCGGGTGCAGTGACTCACGACAAAGGAGTAACTCCTTTCCGGCAAAGATTCTTTTCCAAAAGCAGATCCCGCATCTATTTTTCTGGCAGGAAGGGAGTACTCTCGCATACAGTGTGCAAATTTTATCAATAGAAGAAAACGTGTCGCAACACTGCGGTGCCCTGTCAGTATTTTTTTGCGCTGAGAAAATGTTTTCACTTTCAGCAGCAGTGCGATTTGTTGAAAAGTGAAGGCCTATAGTCTGGATGCGGCGATGGCGTAGTGGTTAGAGCATCTGCCTCGCATGCAAGAGGTCCGTGGTTCAAATCCCGGTACCGCACAGTTCCCAACCGGATTTAAAAAAAAATAAAAAAAATCTGCGTGTTGATGGAACTGCATTAAGAGGCCTGGGGTGCGGCCTCACCGGCAAACACCGCCGAGAACGCACTCCCTCACCAGAGAAGGATTGGCCACCCTGGTGCAGTATCTGGTCACTACCTCCCACATGCTTACGTCAAATAACTCACGGCCCTCAGTCCCCAGCAGCTGCGAAGCAACTGACCACGGCGGCGGTCAGATCTGCAACGCAGCAGAGGGTGCTAAGAATCTCTGGATCCGGACAGGCCGCCATTGGAACCTGAACTTGGCAACGTTTAACGCTAGAACCTTATCTAGTGAGGGAAGTCTAGCTGTACTATTCGAGGAGCTAGAGGGTGTTAAATGGGATATAATAGGGCTCAGTGAGTTTAGGAGGACGGATGAGGCCTATACGGTGCTAGAGAATGGGCACGTCCTTTGCTACAGGGGCTGGCAGACAGAAGAGAACTGGGAGTGGGGTTCCTAATTCACAGAAACATAGCTGGCAACATAGAGGAATACTATAGCATTAATGAAAGGGTGGTAGGTATCGTAATTAAACTGAATAAAACATACAAGATGAAGGTAGTACAGGCTTACGCGCCTACATCCAGCCATGATGACGCTTCAGTTGAAAGCTTCTATGAAGACGTGGAATCGGCAATGAGTAAGGTAAAAACACAGTATACTATAGTGATGGGCGACTTTAATGCAAAGGTAGGGAAGAAGCAGGCTGGAGACCAGGCAGTAGGAGATTATGGCATCGGTACTAGAAACGCCAGAGGAGAGCTACTAGTAGAATTCGCAGAACGCAATAATTTACGGATTTTGAATACCTTCTACCGAAAACGAGAAAACCGCAAGTGGACATGGAGGAGCCCTAATGGCGAAAATAAGAACGAAATAGACTTTATAATGAGTGCACACCTTGGAATCGTGCAGGATGTGGAAGTGATTGGCAAGGTACGATGCAGTGACCATAGAATGGTACGGTCTCAAATTCGCCTAGACTTGAAGAAGGAACGACAGAAACTGATACGCAAGAAGCCAATCAATCAGCTAGCACTGAGAGGGAAAGTACAGGAATTCAGAATGTCGCTGCAGAACAGGTACTCGGCTCTTAGTGAGGAAACCAACCTTAGCGTAGATACAATGAATGCTAATCTGACGAGTATCATTACGGAGTGTGCAGTGGAAGTTGGAGGCAGGGTAGTTAGACAGGACACTGGCAAGCTTTCCCAGAAAACGAAGAACCTAATTAGGAAGCGTCAAATCATGAAAGTGTCAAGTACAACAGACAAAATAGAACTGGCAGAGCTTTCGAAGTTGATTAATAGACGTAAGGTATGCGATGTAAGAAGGTATAACATGGAGAGAATTGAACACGCTCTGAAAAACGGAGGAAGTGTCAAAGCATTGAAGAGGAAACTCGGGATAGGCAAAAGTCGGATGTATGCACTAAGGGACAAAGAAGGCAAAATAACTACCAATATGGATAGGATAGTTAGAATAGCGGAGGAGTTTTAAAGAGATCTGTACAGTAGCCGAGACAACCACGACCTTAATACTATAAGAACTAGCAGTAACCCAGAGAACACCCCACCAGTAATGATAGAAGAAGTCAGAAAAGCTTTGGAGAGCATGCAAAGGGGCAAAGCTGCTGGTGAGGATCAGGTAACATCAGATCTGCTGAAAGATGGAGGACAGATTGTGTTAGAAAAACTAGCCACCCTGTTTACGAGGTGTCTCCTGACGGGAAGAGTACCAGAGTCTTGGAAGAACGCTAACATCATCTTAATACATAAGAAAGGAGATGACAAGGACTTGAAGAATTACAGGCCAATCAGCTTGCTCTCTGTAGTATACAAGCTATTTACAAAGGTAATTGCTAACAGAGTAAAGAAAACATTAGAATTCAATCAACCAAAGGAACAAGCAGGATTTCGAACAGGCTACTCAACAATTGACCACATTCATACTATCAATCAGGTAATAGAGAAATGCTCAGAGTATAACCAACCACTATACATAGCCTTCATAGATTACGAGAAGGCGTTTGATTCAGTAGAAATATCAGCCGTCATGCAAACACTGCGGAATCAGGGCGTAGATAAAGTGTATATAAACATTCTGGAAGAAATCTACAGGGGATCAACTGCTACCATAGTGCTTCATAAAGAAAGAAACAGAATACCAATCAAGAAGGGTGTAAGGCAGGGGGACACAATTTCCCCAATGCTATTTACCGCATGCTTACAGGAGGTTTTCAGAAGCCTAGAATGGGAACAGTTAGGGATAAGAGTCAATGGAGAATACCTTAGTAACCTGCGCTTCGCCGATGACATTGCATTGCTGAGTAACTCGGGGGACGAATTGCAACTCATGATTACGGAGTTAGACAAGGAGAGCAGAAAGGTGGGTCTTAAAATTAATCTGCAGAAAACGAAAGTAATGTACAACAACCTCGGCAAGGAGCAGCGCTTCGAGATAGGTAATAGTGCGCTTGAAGTTGTAAAAGACTATGTCTACTTAGGGCAGGTAATAACCGCAGAGCCGAACCACGAGATTGAAGTAACTAGAAGAATAAGAATGGGGTGGAGCACATTCGGCAAGCACTCTCAAATCCTGACAGGTATATTGCCACTATCTCTCAAGAGGAAGGTATATAACAGCTGTATCTTGCCGGTACTTAGCTACGGGGCAGAAACCTGGAGACTTACAAAGAGGGTTCAGCTTAAATTGAGGACGACGCAGCGAGCAATGGAAAGAAAAATGGTAGGTGTAACCTTAAGAGACAAGAAGAGAGCAGAGTGGATTAGGGAACAAACGGGGGTTAAGGATATCATAGCTGAAATCAAGAAGAAGAAATGGACATGGGCAGGGCATGTAGCGCGTAGACAGGATAACCGCTGGTCATTAAGGGTAACTGACTGGATTCCCAGAGAAGGGAAGCGGGTTAGGGGGAGACAGAAGGTTAGGTGGGCAGATGAGATTAAGAAGTTTGCGGGTATAAATTGGCAGCAGCAAGCACAGGACCGGGTTAACTGGCGGAACATGGGAGAGGCCTTTGTCCTGCAGTGGACGTAGTCAGGCTGATGATGATGATGATGATAGTCTGCCCATACTCTCAAACGCCTGCATTACGTCACTAGCGCGATCATGTTAGGGTTGGCAGCGGCATTTACTGTGTCGGGGACGTCTTGTAACAATGGAGTCTTCGAACCAGCGTTCGTTGCGCCCATAGGCCCACCTTTCGCGGTTGATGGCCCGGGGGGGACACTGCGGAAGCAGTCAAAGTGAAGCTGTTCATGACGAGTCTTTGTTTGAGGCTCATCACTCTTGCCTTCGCAGCGTTTATCTCAGCTTCGATGAAGCCGAGGGAGACAAGAGTCAGGCCCACCTCAACTGCTGCTTTATCTTTCTCTCTGCGCTGAGACATCGCAGGACCACGATAAAACGCGGCACGCCGTCACTGACCCAGCTGGACGCAGCCATGTAAAAAGCACAACAAAAACAAAAACAGCAAAACACCGACTGTTCATAGTTGCCAGACGAACTTAAGTTGCTGCTAAAAACGCAAAAAAACGAAATAAAATTACATGCATGCGCATTATAAGCCACCAGACAATAAAAAACGGTTTTATGCTCCGGCAACGCTGAATGTGATGTACATGCACAGATTCTTTTTAATATTTCCAATCCTGCTGCTTCCAAAAACAGCGCTATTTTTTCTGCAGCGTTCTTCTGAAGCACCGCCTAAAGCCGGTGCCTTGTGTCATCAGCGCCACTCCTTTCTGCAAATGCTCCCCTTAGGCAACAAAAGGTGTTTACTTCAAGGTACTTCACTTTTGTCCGTGTGTCACGGGTATTATTTTCTGCCCCGGCTCTTGAGCTTCTTTTTCTCCTGTCCCAAGGCCCACACCGCTTCATGAGTTTTGGTAAAAGTACGGGTGTCGGGGTAAGATGGCTGGGATGGTGCCAGGATGTGGCCTATTAAAAGTGAAAGTTTCCTCCTGAAGTTAAGAAATGAGAGTTTATAACCTGTAGATCCATTAACCATGGCGCCCGTAGAAAATGCTATTTCCGGAAGATTGACACCCAGTTGCCATCGGTCCGTGGTGTTCGCCCTGAGGATCTCCTTTGTGTTTCCATTAACGCGTTCAGTGATGTTAGTTTGTGGGTTATATGGGGAGGTATTTTAGGGGCGAAGCTTCCTAAGGCGTGGGTTTGTCCATCATCCGTCAATGTCGTACTTATCCACCGGGATGCGAAATCGATCACGGCCCTTGGAGTCTTCACTAGATGGACGCATGGACGGACGCATAGACGTATGGACAGACAGACTAGCAGACGGACGGACAGATGGATGGACGCGCGGAGTGGTTATGTGCCACAGGGGAGACGATGTGGTGGTACTAGGAGTGTTCACTAGGTGGACGCACTGAGAGATGGACAGAAAGACTAGAAGATGGACGGACAGACGGACGGACGCATGGATTGATGCACAGGTGGTTGCGCGAACGGACGAAAGCAAAAACGAACGGACGGACAGAAGGATGGATGGTCTGATGGACGCTTCACTCCACTCATCATCATTCACTCTGTGGATGTGCTGTCATTTTTTTAGTCTGATGCAGTCGGGGGAGTTTCGACTCCCTCCCACGCCTAGCCGTGCGTGGCTTTGCCGTGTCCGAGGAAAAGGGGATCCTGGGGGTTGAGCCGACGCTGGGTGATTGGACCGTTAAGGCCCCCCGGCAGAGGCAACACACCCCTTTGGCCCAGGCTTCACGTAGACGGCACCCCTGAGCTGACCCACCCAGGGGAATCGGCAGTCGCCTTTTTCTATCTCTCTCTCCCTACATCTTCGTCTTTATCTCTTACTATTTATCTGTCCTGTCTTCTACTCTTTTCCGTTTACTTCCAAACTTCCTGGCGGCTAGGGTTAACCCTGCGCAAATAGCCTACCTTGGTCTAGGCGCATTGGGTTATAGTGGCGTTGTACGGCTGGCGTCTGCAGGTTTCAGCATTTGTAAACTTGTAGCGTCCCCTCGTTGGGCTCCGTGGTGGGTGGCCGCCAACGCTGCTGAACAACAATAAGGAAGACATGCATGGAGCATTCCCACTACTGTCTGATCGTACCGGCTTAAAGCCGGTACGCACCGATGATCTCACCAGAGAAGGATTGGCCACCCTGGTGCAGTATCTGGCCACCCCCTCCCGTAGGCATTCGTCAATTAACTCACGGCCCTCAGTCCCCACCAGCTGCGGAGCAACTGACCACGGCGGCGGTCAGATCTGCAAAGCAGCAGAGGGTGCTAGGAATCTCTGGATACGGACAGGCCACCATTGGAACTTGAACTTAGCAACGTTTAACGTTAGAACGTTATCTAGTGAGGGAAGTCTAGCTGTATTATTCGAGGAGCTAGAAGGCATTAAATGGGATATAATAGGGCTGAGTGAGGTTAGGAGGACAGATGAGGCCTATACTGTGCTACAGAATGGGCACGTCATTTGCTATCGGGGCTTGGCAGACAGAAGAGAACTGGGAGTAGGGTTCCGAATTCACAGAAACATAGCTAGCAACATAGAGGATTACTATAGCATTAATGAAAGGGTGGTAGGCATTGTAATTAACTGATTAAAAGATACAAAATGAAGGTAGTACATGCTTACGCGCCTACATCCAGCCATGATGACGCTTCAGTTGAAAGCTTCTATGAAGACGTGGAATCGGCAATGAGTAAGGTGAAAACACAGTATACTATAGTAATGGGCGACTTTAATGCAAATGTAGGGAAGAAGCAGGCTGGAGACCAGGCAGTAAGAGATTATGGCATCGGCACTAGAAACGCCAGAGGAGAGCTACTAGTAGAATTCGCAGAACGCAATAATCTGCGTATTTTGAATACCTTCTACCGAAAACGAGAAAACCGCAAGTGGACATGGAGGAGCCCTAAAGGCGTAAATAAGAACGAAATAGACTTTATAATGACTGCACACCCAGGAATCGTGCAGGATGTGGAAGTGGTTGGCAAGGTAAGATGCAGTGACCATAGAATGGTATGGGCTCGAATCCGCCTAGACTTGATGAAGGAATGACAGAAACTGATACGCAAGAAGCCAATCAATGAGCTAGCACTGAGAGGGAAAGTACAGGAATTCAGAGTGTCACTGCAGAACAGTTACTCTGCTCTTAGCGAGGAAACCAACCTTAGCGTAGATACAATGAATGATAATCTGACGAGTATCATCACGGAGTGTGCAGTGGAAGTTGGAGGCAGGGTAGCTAGACAGGACACCGGCAAGCTTTCCCAAGAAACGAAGAACCTAATTAAGAAGCGTCAAATCATGAAAGTGTCAAGTACAACAGACAAAATAGAACTGACAGAGCTTTCGAAGTTGATTAATAGACGTAAAGTAAGCGATGTAAGAAGGTATAACATGGAGAGGATTGAGCACGCTCTGAAAAACGGAGGAAGCGTCAAAACAGTGAAGAGGAAACTTGGGATAGGCAAAAGGCGGATGTATGCATTAAGGGACAAAGAAGGCAAAATAACTACCAATATGGATAAGATAGTTAAAATAGCGGAGGAGTTTTACAGAGATCTGTACAGTAGCCGAGACAACCACGACCTTAATACTATAAGAACTAGCAGTAACCCAGACGACACCCCACCAGTAATGATAGAAGTCAGAAAAGCTTTGGAGAGCATGCACAGAGGCAAAGCTGCTGGTGAGGATCGGGTAACATCAGATCTGCTGAAAGATGGAGGACAGATTGTGTTAGAAAAACTAGCCTCTCTATTTACGAGATGTCTCCTGACGGTAAAAGTACAAGAGTCTTGGAGGAACGCTAACATCATCTTAATACATAAGAAAGGAGATGACAAGGACTTGAAGAATTACAGGCCAATAGCTTGCTCTCTGTAGTATACAAGCTATTTACAAAGGTAATTGCTAGCAGAGTAAAGAAAACATTAGAATTCAATCAACCAAAGGAACAAGCAGGATTTAGAGCAGGCTACTCAACAATTGACCACATTCATACTATCAATCAGGTAATAGAGAAATGCTCAGAGTATAACCAACCACTATACATAGCCTTCATAGATTACGAGAAGGCGTTTGATTCAGTAGAAATATCAGCCGTCATGCAGACACTGCGGAATCAGGGCGTAGATGAAACATATATAAACATTCTGGAAGAAATCTACAGGGGATCAACTACTACCATAGCGCTTCATAAAGAAAGCAACAGAATACCAATAAAGAAAGGTGTAAGGCAGGGGGACACAATCTCCCCAATGCTATTCACTGCGTGCTTACAGGACGTTTTCAGAAGCCTAGAATGGGAACAGTTAGGGATAAGAGTTAATGGAGAGTACCTCAGTAGCCTGCGCTTCGCCGATGACATTGCATTGCTGAGTAACTCAGGGGACGAATTGCAACTCATGATTACGGAGTTAGACAAGGAGAGCAGAAAGGTGGGTCTTAAAATTAATCTGCAGAAAACGAAAGTAATGTACAACAACCTCGGAAAGGAGCAGCGCTTTGCGATAGGTAATAGTGCACTTGAAGTTGTAAAAGACTATGTCTACTTAAGGCAGGTAATAACCGCAGAGCCTAACCACGAGATTGAAGTAACAAGAAGAATAAGAATGGGGTGGAGCACATTCGGCAGGCACTCTCAATTTATGACAAGTAGATTGCCACTGTCCCTCAAGAGGAAGGTATATAACAGCTGTATCTTGCCGGTACTTAGCTACGGAGCAGAAACCTGGAGACTCACAAAGAGGGTTCAACTTAAATTGAGGTCGACGCAGCGAGCAATGGAAAGAAAAATGGTAGATGTAACCTTAAGAGACAAGAAGAGAGCAGAGTGGATTAGGGGACAAACGGGAGTTAAGGATATCATAGCTGCAATAAATAAGAGGAAATGGACATGGGCTGGGCACGTAGCACGTAGACAGGATAACCGCTGGTCATTAAGGGTCACCAACTGGATTCCCAGAGAAGGGAAGCGGGAAAGGGGGAGACAGAAGGTTAGGTGGGCAGATGAGATTAAGAAGTTTGCGGGTATAAATTGGCAACAGCAAGCACAGGACCGGGTTAACTGGCGGAACATGGGAGAGGCCTTTGTCCTGCAGTGGACGTAGACAGGCTGATGATGATGATGATGATGACAACGCAAAAAATGCTTTGACAAATGCAAGACTGGTAAGGTACGAGGCGTTGTCCGTGCTCAATTGTGGTGGAGAACAGAACTGCGAGAACACATTCAGAAGGAAACGCCAAGTCGCTAGCGAGGTTAGCACGTGCTAGGGGTAAAGCTCAACCAATTTGTTAAAGTGATCGGTAAATACTAACAGGTAGCCGTTGCCCCTAGCTGTACGGAAAAATGGGCCCATTAAATCACAAGTCCCGATTTGCAATAGGCTTTGGATAAGTACCAACCGCAGGTCACGGGATCGAATTCCAGCTGCGGCGGCTGCATTTCCGGTGGAGGCGGAAATGTTGTAGGCCCGTGTGCTCAAATTTATGTGCACGTTAAAGAACCCCAGGTGGTCAAATTTCCGGAGCTCTTCACTACAATGTCTCCCATAATCATATGGTGGTTTTGGGACGTTAAACCCCACATATCAATGAATCTTTGGCTAAGTACTGGCTGCATTAAGCCAGGTGGGAGGCCACCACATGGTTTAAACCCGTTGGCAGACTGGGCACCTTCGCACGTAACGCGTGACGTCCTTCCGCGTAGGTTGCCATGTAGCAGTCTGAGGTAACGTATCGTAAGTCTTGCTGGCAGAACTGTGACCTGCTGAAGATTAATCATGGAAGCATCGACTGAAGTCCCGCCTGAGTAGCCTTAGAACGAAGATCCGGAAGGCAGTGTTATGAATATTCTCGTCAGCTTGTGAGATGTAGGAAGAATAAGGAGCAAGGCGGAAAGGTTAAACAGGGCTCAGCCCTCGTTCACCTCTCCACCTTGATCTTTATTTTTTCATTCTCTCTCTAGGGCCCTTTCTAGAGAGGTTCTTGAACTGGCTGCAAGGGGAAGTTTGCGAACACTAACACTCGTATTCACAAACGCTGTTTGACTTGAAATCGACTTGCGGTGAGCTTCAATACACCGTATAGCTGCCTATAGTACACTAGAGGGAACTCTGGCGCTAGTGTCTATGGGAGCTACGGCGCACGGCGCTTGAGCGAGCATGGGAATGATGCGTAGTACACACATTTCCCTTATCTTCGTACTTCTGGCTCCGTGTGTGTTCCTGTGGTTTGAAGCTATTTTTTCACGAAACGAAAGTCAGCAATTGTGTAGCTGTTGCACTTCACTACCTTATTCATTTAGGCTTACCATTTCAACCTGCGTCCTGAGGTTCAAAGGGGTTTGTTTTTTCCTTGGAAACAATACTGAAACACAACAATAAACGAAGACACAAGTGCGATTCGCCACCCGCTAGTACGACGACTAAGCAAATACGTTTACTGCCCTTCATTTCCATGGTCACTGAATAATCGCAACGCCAGAGTCCCCTCTAGTTAATTTTAGGAAACTCTATACAATGCAGCACAAACGCGTTTCGAGCGCGCTGTATTTAGATGTTGCCAAGGCAGCACAAACGCGCAAAGACGTTTCAGACGCGCTGCATTGAAGGCGGTTTCAAGTCAAGTTCAACTCAAGGAGCGCTTCAGAATACGCCGGTCAGTCTATGCACGTCCCTCGGATCGTGGTAGGTGCATATGGATACATATTCGGAAAGTATGGGCTGCACGATGCAGTCATTCGCCTTGAGGCCCAGTTGTCCTTGCATTCGTCCATGCGTCTGTCTGTCTGTCTGTCTGTCTGTCTGTCTGTCTGTCTTTCTGTCTGTCTGTCTGTCTGTCTGTCTGTCTGTCTGTCCGTCCGTCGGAAGGATGGATGGATGTATCGGGCGTTGGCTTACGCAACCAAGCCATTAAGTTAATTACTATCACTGTGTGTTTAAGGATTAAATTTTACTCGCACCTTGATTGTAGCGACCTATCAGGTAGCCTCCTCGTGGTTGTTTCTACCCGTTCATAATATATTTTGCTTTCACTGTCCTTAAACTCCAGGGCAATGAAAAATTATGCGCTCTGATTGTGTGCTATAGGGTGGAGCCCTTCGCAAAACATTATCAATTGTTCAGCCATTTCCTTTTTTTCTCCACACGCACTACATACGGATATTCTACATACGGAGGTAGAGGGAGTTTGCGCCCCTTTGTAGAATATTGATCGCATGCGAGGCTTCACTTCGCACTGCATATGGACATACGGTATATTTACACATTCACAGAAATAAGTTTACTTCAGCCTATGGTACATGGAAATGTGGCGTGATGTGGGCTTCGGAAATTCATTTCGTGGTAAGTGACGCGTCTGCATATGAACGAAAGCGAGCGGCAGCGCGGCGGAAAGAAAGGAAAACAAGCGCATCGTCGTAGTCTGGCTTCCACCGCGAACATTGGAGGATGTATGTGACGAGTTTGTAAAGAGGCACTCCCTGCCCCTAGACAGGTGCTCTATTGTACCAAGAGAAGAATGCGATGATTCCCCGCCCATGTCTCCAGTCTTTCTTGGCAAGCTGTTTCTCACCCTATCCGGCCATTGCCATTGCGTTTAGGCATGAAGTTATGCGTTGTTCGCGCGGTTGATAGCCAACAGCCATGTGAAATTCATGTGTACGCATTGCCTTCCCTTGTCAACGTTAGTCGAGACCTGCAAACTAAGTTTCCATGTATTTGGCGCTGAGCGCATGACTGAGGCAGTCTTCGATGCGCTGCAAGCGCGTAGTTTTTGCAATCACGGTAAAAACGACCTTTGCAATGTCAACGTTCTGGAAATATGCGACATTGTCGAGGTACATATCTGGAAAGTATCAGATGCTTAGCGTGAATTGCTGAAGACTGAATTTTGTTTATATTTTCTTAGTTAGTTGTACAACCTACTACAACTGCTCCACGACGTTTCCCCCACGGTGTACGTAGTCAATCTGTCTCTTCAGGTATCCCCATGTGGCTACAGCTGCTATCACTCCGATAAGGAGCACAAGATGCAGAAAGCGCGCTTGCTGAACCGTAAAGTGCCAACCGCTCGCACCTGTGCTTCAAAAGCGTCTAGTCGCGTCGGTGGAGAAAACCGGCATGAAACCACTGGCGCGCGTGGACCGCGTTGACGTTCACGCGTCGATGGCTGATGCGCAGTGTTGCTTGACCTTATGGCCTAAAACTGTCCTAGTTTAGCACAGAATGATTCATTCTCAATTGAAGCAGGTTCGTGTTTTTTCTAAGAATTGAGAGCACGTTAAAATAGTGATATAGCTTCATTTACATCAATTATGACTATTTTAGAAGTCATTTACATCGCAGTGACCAAAGTAACTACAGCGGTAAGCATTATAAATCAACGTCGGTGCGCGCGCTGCTCCCGAGAATAAAAATTTACGTCTAGGACACTGCACGTCTATCGTGGGCGTGTGCAGCGTTCTCCTTAAGTGGAGCGGGCAAACCTTCATCTCAGTGCTCCCTCCCTATTTACTCAATGTAGAGGCTGACTAGGCACCCCCTCCATATTATTTTAATCAATGGAGTTAGTATTGTACCCCCCCCCCTTCTTCAGCGATTAAAAGGGCAGCCGCCCCCCTAATGAAATGCATAAATCACCAGGTTCCTATACTTACTCTACTGAATTATTTAATATTGTTGAGAGCATGCTGGTACATCAAGTACATTTGCACTTCGTATTTTCTTGCACTCACGTGGTATTCACGAGCCTAATAATCACGCATTAAACTTCATCCTGTGACAGATTTGGGTCGTAAGACTGCAATTTAGTTCAGTGTAGAAGGCTTTCGTGTGATGTATGTGTCACACACAACTATCCTCTAGTACAACAAAGTTCACCTGGCTCTAACTTATAGAACAGATATTGGTAATAAGATCGAAACCAAGCACTGCGTAGAATTTCTTTGGGCATTTTCCATGGCTGAAACATGCTCCCACGCAACTGTGACTGACACTTCATGATGTGAAAGATATTGGTCATAAGAGTGTAACTGAATCTTGTAGGGAAGGCTTCTTGACGTTGTCTGTCATCCAAATATTCTTAAAACCCAAATCGCACCCAAAGCTTCATAAAGTCAAAAATATTGGTCATAAGATTGCAACTGAACCCTGTATGAAAGGTTTTTTAACGCTGGCTCCGGCCGAAGTGCTCTCTAATGCGATAACCCATACCCTACATTTCATTATCTGACAGATTTAGGTCATAACACTAATATTGTGCCCAGTGTGAAAGATTTTCAAATGATGTGTGTGGTATGTATATCTTATAATGCAACAAAGCACACCTGGCTCTTGAAGCAGCACTGACATCAAATTTACTCATGCCAAAATTTTTGCGTCAGCGACTAGCGCTAGACCCCGTAGCACCGATTTGTGACCTAAAACGCAACTGAGGGATAAGTAACTATCACTTTTATTGATTTATATCACTGGCATCTAGCACTATTCAAAACGGCCGGCCATCCCGCCATTTCTAGCACTAGAAGTATCAGCAGTGGCGCTACCTCGTGGTCACCTCCTGATCACGCCACACCTCCACAGCAAAGAGGGACGTCAGGCTCAGCTGGTCTGCAAACATTTCGTCTGCTAGACGACACATTCAGTCGTGCCTTGTCACCTGCGTTGCTGTCGTCACCATACAAAGTGCCGACTGGGGTTCTATACGATAGTCTGGAGCTTGGAATCCCCGCGATTGGCAACGTCGCAAATTACTGTTGCTTCGATCGACCTTTTGCAGAACACTGATTCCGAAATGAACGCCGTTACAAGCAGCAATTCAGAGGTGCCTGAGGACATAGTTTCCCACAATACTTACTAGAGGGATTTCTGGCGCTAGTGCCTATGGGAGCTGCAACGCGCGGCGCTTCAGTGAGCATGGGGATGATGGGTAATACACACATTTGTCTAATATTCGTACTTCTAGCCTGCTTTTGGCTCCATGTGTCTTTGTGTGGCTTGAAGCTGTTTTCTTACGAAACAAGTATTAGCAAATGTTCAGCGGTTGCGCTTCCCCGTTTTACTTTTTTAGACTTACTTTTCAAATCGGCTCACAAAGTTCAAAAGGCTTCAATGTTTCTTTCAAAGCAAAACCGAAACACAGCAATAAACGAAGCCGCAAGTACGATTCGCCACCCGCAAGTACGAAGACTAGGCAAATGTGTGTACTACCCATCATTCCGATGGTCGCTGAACAATCGCAGCGCCAGAGTTTCCTCTAGTTAATTTTGAGAATCTCTATGCCCGAGGATGCATGCTTCAGTCATGTTTGCTCGTGTGTCTCAGTCGGCTATGTTGGTGTGTTTTGGCGTGCGAATCATTCAGGTACACGCAAAGGAGTCAATGCACTATAGTTATCGAGAATTAACATCAGCGGAGAAATATAACACGTTTCCTGCTTGCCAGGTTCTTTTTTGCGCCTCCAGAGAGCCCCACTTATCCTGCCTCTCGCGGTTAACGCGGTATGACCACTTTTACGTAGACGCCAATTCTACAAATGAACTGAAATTCAATGACACCTGTGTGTAACTTGTTGGCGATAATATCTGACTATACGGTGTTCCCCTTTCGATAGCTTGTGGCCGTGTTGATGTGTAACACATACAGGATATGAAAAGACACCCTCACTGTGCTTTTTCGGTGCTTCGAACTAGAAGACTGCAACTCACCTGCAACTTACGATTCCCCGACTTGCTGACCGACAATCACGCGTTTAATCATGCTCTTTTCTTTTTGCGTTTTTTAAGGGTAGTTTTTATCTCGATTGTTTCAGAAGGACCAGAGAGACCGCATAACCGATACGTCTTCGGTTTATTGTTGACAGAACAGAAAAAAAATGTGCAGAGCGTGACCCTGGCTGCTTCTTCTTCCTCGCCTCCGAGCTCCATCTTCAATCTGTTTTCTACATCTTCCCGCCGGCCAGATTCAACCGAAGCAACCTTCGAGCGAATACAACAGTTGAATCGGCCTCTTGACTAATTTTCCTTCAGGTTTACGAAGCAAGCATGTTCTCACTAGTCCATCCTTGCCTGGAAAAATCTTTTCGATCTTGCAGAGTTTCCACCGAGTTCTTTTTCGCGCTTCTCCAAGCAGAAGTACATCTCCTTCTTGTACATTTGCGTGACGCTCTGTTTTTCTGCTGGCACACTTAAGCTCCCTCAGGTACTCCTTTTTCCATCTGGTCCACCATGTTATCATAGCCTGTTTTCTTGCACTCCAGTAATTCAGCAAACTGTATTCTCCGAGTCTGTTTTCTTCCTGCTTGTTCATTGCTTGCCTGCCTCCTATAACGTCCGCCGGTGTGATGGGTTGTGGCTCGTTAGGATCGTCATACACATAAGTGAGAGGCCGGTTGTTAAGTACTCCTTCTGCTTCAACAACCACAGTCCGTAGTTCTTCTTCATCCAAAAGTCGAGCACCTATAGTTTTTGCCATGGATGTCTTAAAGCTTCTGATCAGTCTTTCATAAAATCCTCCCCACCATGGAGCTAACTCTACAATAAACTTCCATTTTATTTTCAGGTTACTGGTATACTGTTGAACCCTTTCATCTTCCATCTTTAATATCTTGTTCATCTCTTTCTCAGATTTTTTGAATGCTCTTGCATTATCACTGTAAATAGTTGTACACAATCCTCTTCTAGCTACGAATCTTCGGAATGCTTGTATAAACGCTTCTGATGACATCCTCTTGACCAACTCCAGTTGTATGGCTCTTGTTACTGCACACGTAAATATCACAATGTAAAACTTTGTAACTTTTCCGCCTTTCTCCTCTCGAGCATTTAGCGGTCCAGCAAAGTCTATACCAACAGTGTCGAATGGCTCGTCTGTGTAATCCTGTCAGCTGGTAGAGGTGGAATTTCTTGTGCCATTGGTCTAGAATTGAATCTCCTACATGTGATGCATTTCTTTATCACATATTTCACCATCTGTCGGGCACGCAGAATCCAAAACCTCATTCTTAGATGTGTCAATGTTGCCGCAACGCCACCGTGCATTGTTATTTGATGCGCGTTTAGAACTAGGAGTTCTGAAAAGTGACTTTCTCTTGGTAAAATAATAGGATGCTTCTCATCAAAGCTCAAATCACTCCACTGAAGCCTCCCTTTTACTCTCAGGACACCTTGATCATCTTCGAAGATGTTCGTGCCGTACAGATTCATGTTGTCATATGTTCGTGTCACTGCATTTTGTAGCGTTTTCTGCTCCTGCTTTATCAGCACAAACTCTGCCTTGTCCAATTCTTCTCCTGTCAGCGAACCTGTTTTCCTTTCTTTTCGTCGGTTTCCTATATAACGCATCACCCACGCGGTAACTCGTAACGCTTTCTTGTATGATCCAAATCTGCTCACATCAATTATCTTTTCTTCACTCATGGTGGTAGTTAAGCATGCCACTGTCTTTTCTTCGTCTTTGTTGTCATCACTGTCTGATTCATGCGTGATGTCATAATCAGGGCTTTGTTTTTCATTCTTGATCCACGTGAGGCCTTTCCACCATAATTCACTGTCCAGCAAACGTTTCATCTTCATCCCCCTTGTCATAAAATCCGCAGGATTTTCATCACTTTTAACATAACCCCATTGACTCTCATTGGACTTGCTCTTAATTTCTGCTGCGCGGTTGCGAACAAACAGATATTTCGTCTTGTTTGACTTTATCCAGCATAACACAATTTGAGAGTCAGTCCAGAATTTCACATTCCTCAGTTTCCTGATGAAATTCTCGGTTATATGACTGGCCAATCTGACTTATATTGTGGCCGCCAACAACTCCAATCTTGCTAGTGTGATCTTTTTGATTGGAGCGACTCTACCCTTTGCAATGATTAAATTTGCTTCATTGCTTCCATCGGAGTATTCTGTTACAATGAATGCTACTGCTCCATATGCCATTGGACTCGCATCGGAGAACACGTGCAGAGTCGATGCTTTCACTTCAGCTTGCCTGTTGTCATAGCATCTGTTAACGGTGAAGTCATCTAAGTGCTGAAGCTCCTCCGACCAGTCCTTCCAAGTTGATCTATGCTGGCTTGGTAACGGGTCATCCCATTTCAGTTTATCCATCCAAATTTTTTGCAGCAATATTTTTGCTCTGACTGAAAATGGTGTCAAAAAACCTAAAGGTTCATATAGCTTTGCCGTGTCCTGCAAAACCTGTCTTTTTGAGAGTTGTCTCGTGTCCTTGTCATTTCGCCATGTAGTGTCGGGAAAGCTCAACACGTCGTCTACGAAATTCCATTTCAGTCCCAAAATCTTGATTTGTCCCTCTTTTCTTATCCCTCGATCCAGATCCTCTCCTTCTTCATCAAAGTGTTTTCTTAGCTCGGCGTCATTTGAAATCCATTTTCTTAAATTCATTCCCGCATAGCGAAAAATATCTCGTGCTTTTTTGTATATCTTTGTCGATGTCGAGTATTCGTCGGCTCCTAGTAAAACGTCATCGACGTAGATTCCTTTCCGGAGTTGCGCCACAACTGCAGGATATTTTTCTTCGAATTTATCCAAATGTCGATGAATCGTGGCCGCTAGAAGGAAGCTACTTGGTGTAGTTCCGAAAGTAACCCTCGTCATCCTCCACGTTTTTATCTTCGGGGTTGGCATATCTTCGCTGGGTATTCTTTCCCACCATATGAATCGCAGTGCGTCTCGGTCATTTTCATGTATCTTGATCTGCAAGAATGCTTTTTCCACGTCGGCTGACATAGCGATCTTGTGATGTCGAAAGTTCATCAGCATGCTTGTGATGTCGGGGTTTAGGTTTGGCCCCTTTTCCAAGTTGTCATTTAAGGATTCACCTGGATTCTGGCTTGACGATGCGTCAAAGACGATCCGTATTTTTGTCGTTGTTCGGTCCTTCTTGATTACTGCTTTATGCGGCATGTAGTATACAAATTTGTTCTGTATATCGGATCCAGCATCTTCTTCGACGTTTTCTGCTATTTCTTGCTCAAAGTACTCTCGAATAGCTTTGTCATAGGCTAGGAGTTCATCTTTATCCTTGCATAATTTTTTGGTCACCTGGATAAGCCTCTTCTCTGCAATGGTGGTGTTGTCGTCCAATGTCACGTTTTCCTTCCATGGTAGCCGCACTTGGTATCTTCCTGCCTTGAACTCCATTGTTTGTCGGACGTAGTCTAGCACATGTTCATCGTTCATCTTTGTTGCTGGGTTCTCCTTGATGCCCATGTTTTCCAAGTCCCAGAATCTCTGCAGTTGGTCCGCAGTCGTGTCCGACTTGGCACTGACCTTGAGTACCATAACCGTCGATGATTTCAGCGGCACACAATGAAGTCCTACAGGACCTTGGACCGTCCATCCCAATATTGTTTCTATTGCCATTACTTTTGGATGAATCTCGCAAATGCGACCAGTGACGACAGTCCAGTAATAATCTGCTCCAATTAATATAGAAGTTTCCATATTTTTTCTTTCTTTGTCCTTCTTCTGGTTGTCATCGGACAAATGAATTCCCATAGATCTTGCTCTTTCGTGTATTGTCAATGGTGGCGATGGTAGCACGTCACAGGATATAACTTCTATCTCCAGTGCCTCAATCGTGACTGGCTCCGAGATGGGATCCTTCCTCACGCTGACCTCGACGACTTTCATGTCTAGTTCCATCTCTCCTCCTCCAAATGATCCTACAGTAATCCTTTCGGATCTTTTTACCTTGCACGCTAGTTTTCTTGACAAGCTTTTGAGGATGAATGTCCTCTGACTCCCGTTGTCCAGCAGAATCCGTGCGTAGCACCCGCTGCCTTCTCCCTCCGTCCACGAAAAGGCTGTCTGCAGTAGTATGCACTTCTGTTCATCAGACTGCTGTGCGTGCATGTTGCAGGACTTGCTGGTGTCTAACCGGTCAGGTTGCGCGCTTTTAAGCACTTGCTCAACATCCCCGCTTTGCTGCTGTGCTGACTTTCCTGCAGGCGTACGTGGTCGACACATGGATGTCGCGTGCCTTCCCTTGCATGTTTTGCAGCGTACGTTAGCACGGCATATCTTCGCCGTGTGGTGAGGTCTGGTGCATCTGAAGCACCTTCGTTCCCGTTGTAATGCTTCTTTCTTCTGTTGCATAGTAATGCTTCTTCTGCAATCTTCCGTGTAGTGTCCAGTCATCTCACAGAAGATGCATTTCTTAATCGATATGCTTTGAAGCGTAGATGTTCTAGTCCGCCTCATACTGTGCGGTGACTGGGTCACGTCGTATTTTTCCTCTCGAGTTTCTTCTCTGCTGCGTATATATATGTTTAAAAACTCCATAATTTCTTTCAAACTGCTCGTGCTGTTTCTTGACGCTGAGTTCGATTCCGTAGTTGCTGGTCTGTTGTCACCTTTCTTTAACTCCTTCATCTTCATCTCAATCCTCATATCCACCGGTAGCGCAGATTTTACAACAGGAGCTATCACTGTGGCGTAACTATCCATTTCCACTCCTAACGACTGCAGTGCTCGTGTGTTCACTTGCAACTTTTGGAAGAGTTTCTTCAACCCATCCACATCTTTAGGACTCTTCACTGCTTCCAAATTTGCAAGCTCTTTTATGTAGTTCTCTTTTAAATTATCTTCTCGTCCGAAGGTTTCTTTCAAAAGAGCGACTGCATGCTCGTAAATTTGATCAGAAAACTGTAAGCCTTCTATGAGGGAAGCAGCCTCCCCGCTCAGAGACGCCAGAAGATAATTAAATTTTTGATTCTTCGGCATATTCACTCTGTTATGCACCGATGTCTCGAACTGATGCCAAAACCTTGGCCATGCTGTTTTTTTTTTTCATCAAACTTGATCATTTCAAGGCGTGGCAACTTAACAAGCTCTTGCGTCTCCGAGATTTGGTCAGTACCTTGCACTGAACTCGCCTGTTCTGTGACTATTCTCGTAGTCAGTTGCGTCGCTTGTTCTAACTCGCGTAATCGCTCCTCAATTTTTGTCGTTGCAGCGACGATCTTCATCTCATAATGCAAAACTCTTTCAAATTCTGCCTCCGCGCTGTCTTCTTCAATGAACGGTTCTATCTGTTCGTTAACTTGTCTTAGCGTCTGTGACACGCTCTTCATCTGGTTTAGAAGCGTCATAAGTTGCGCTCGATCGGCGTCTTCTTCTATCTTCTTATCGATTTCGCTCGTAAGCGTCGTCACATTTGCTCGAAGCGTCTTCCGCTTCTTCGATAGGACCTCTTTATTCATGCCTAAAACGTGTTGAAAGAGCTCTTGCCTTTTTATGTGCGTCGCCAACAGTCGTCGGTCGTGGTCCTTCTCTCGACGGTTCGTCCTTGAGCCAGACGCCACTGCTTCGTTCTTCAACCCGTTGTTGCGAATGGGGTTGAAGTCTCTGCGTCTGTCTTCAGATCACTCCTGGTCACGGCACCATGTTTCAGAAGGACCAGAGAGACCGCATAACCGATACGTCTTCGGTTTATTGTTGACAGAACAGAAAAAAAATGTGCAGAGCGTGACCCTGGCTTCTTCTTCTTCCTCGCCTCCGAGCTCCATCTTCAATCTGTTTTCTACATCGATAACTTCACGAAGTCATTGAAAACAATGCTACGAAGATCGGACATGACTAGCGAGTGCGTTTCTGCGCTTTGGTGCCAGTCAACGCCACGATAAGAACACTCAGATCGTACACGTCATTGCTACTAGGGCATCGTCACTCAGGACGGTATTGGTGAAATGTATCACACCGAACACGTAGCACTAGTGTCGATGTCGCAGGGCAGCCGATTTTTCGTTTTTCTGCTTAGCTTTTTTACGCTGTTTGACGTTGAAATAAAATAACTTTGACGTGACGGACGCGATTCAAATTTGGCCAAGAATACCTATGCATACCAAGTGATTGAATGATGGGCACATCTCGATTGTAAAATTTGATGTCGGTGCTCCTTTAAAGACACAACAAATATCAGTAATAAGATAGGAACCAAGCACTGCGTAGAATGACTTTGGGCATTCTCCGTACTTAAAATATGCTGTAACGTATACTGTTAATACTTCATGATGTGACAGATAATGGTCCACATCATGCAGCGACTGAATGAAGACGGCGACTGAATGTTTTATGCAAGACTTCTGGACGTTGTATTTAGCCAAAGTATTCTCTAAAGCGACAAACCGCACCCCACACTGCCCTGCCGCGGTGGTCTAGTGGCTAAGGTACTCGGCTGCTGACCCGCAGATCGCAGGGTCGAATCCAGGCTGCGACGGCTGCCTTTCCGATGAAGGCGGAAACGATGTAGGCCCGTGTGCTGAGATTTAGGTGCACGTTGGTCTAGATTTCCGGAGCTTCCACTATGGTTTCTCACATAATCATTTGATGGTTTTGGGACGCTAAACCCCACATATCAATCAAATCTCACCAATTGGTTGCGCTGTAAGGTCAGCTAAGTGGTTGAGGAGCCACCGACACAAGTTGCCGTGTGATGGTCTTCAAGGAGACGCTTTCTGGTGATCAGAGTGCCCCAGTGAGTAGCTATGTACCCAGCACACACACGGAAGGGGTTTTCCTGTGGGAATGGCTATGGAAGGTGGCTTTCCTGTGGGAAGGCTCGGGCAAAGGCGTAAGAGAGACGGCATCAGCAACTTTGTTTTCGCACCACTACGATGCTCTACAGTGAAATATTTCTGAAGCGCTAATAATGAATGATCTAGGTGGCCCAGTAGATTCTGTAAACGCTGTAACCGAGTGAGTTCCTCGCGGTCTGTTCTTACTGTAAAAGAGGCACCATCTAAATACATTTCAAACACTTCTTTTCCGTGGCAGTATAGTTTCCTTTCAGCTGGCGGGTAAGTGCGACTTGCGAACGCGACTGGCCGTAAAAGACCATTGTATTCTTACAAGAGAACAGCGCCGAGACTGCATTCGCTGGCGTCTGTTTGCTGCACAGAAGGCTTGTTTAAGCCGTGGAGCTTCAGATATTCGGTATCCGCAATTGCACCAGTCAGGGCTCTGAAAGCATTTTGCTGAGTTCCCCCCCAAAGTCCACTTGACATGTTTTAGAACGACTTAATTTAGCGGAACGGTGAGCTCTGCGCAGCACGGTAAGGAAGTGCGATAAAACGCAATCATGCCAAGAAAACGCTGCAGACTTTTAACGCCGTGAAGGTGTGGGTATTCGGCAGTGGCATGGAGCTTCGCGTCATTAGAGCGAGGGTGATCGTCGTCAACAATAAAACCAAGCACGTCAACCTTGGAGCACGTTAATAGCACGTTAACTGAACCTTTTTAGGGTTTACTATAAGTCCTGCTTGCTGCATGTTTTGAAGAACGATGGGGAGTTGCTGTCAACATTCATGAAAACTTCGTGAAAAGATGAAAACGTCGTCCATATTTGCCATTGCGAACTTGTACTACGTGTCATTGAGAACAATATTCATGAGGCGTTGAAAAGAACAAGGGGAATTCTATAAGCCAAATAGCATGCGGACATACTCAACGAGGCCTTCATAGCAAGTAAATCCAATCTTAGGGGTGTGTTCGGGTTCCATTTCGGTTGAAACAAAACCACCAGGAGAAGTCAAGTGTGGTAAACACTCGTGCACTGCCAAGACTTGATAATATTCACTCAATTGAGGGGAAATATTAGGTGTTCCGAGCAGTAGCATTAAGTGGCGATAGTGCACGCACAGGCGTGTGGTGCCATTTTGTTTCGGTGCTAGAACATTAGTAGACGCCCAAGAGCTCTGTGATGATCTCGCCACACCGGTGTCGATCATCTTCTGTAGGGCGACATCCAGCAGTGCCCACTTGTGGATGCTTAACAGTGCGGGTTTGCAAGACCAAGGGCGCGTGTCGCCTGAGTCAATGCGACAGCACAGGAGTGCGGCCAGGTTGCTCCATGAACATGGCTGCGAGCATGCCGCGTGCGCGCATGATCGGTCGTTTTTGGATATCCTGAAATGGAGTTTTTTCGACTGCTTCGAGTACATTAGATGGCATTGTAGTTTTGCCAACGAACGCGATGGAGGTATTTACGTGATGAAGAGAAAATAACGCTCGGACAAAATAATGTGAGTCCCCTGTGCAGGTAATTCGGAAGCCACCATTCGCGATGTCCGAAATGACATTTTCGCGTGCAATGAAGTGCCGACTGAGTAGCATAGTGACTGCCAATCCCGGGCAGTAAATAAAACGCTGGCTTATGGTTTTGCTTGCAAAGGAGAGGTGGAGACGCACTGCCGCACGCACCGTGAATAATGCTCTGTTAGCAGTTCTCAAGCGCGTGCTTCATTCAGCAAGCTTCAAGTTGCGTATCTAGCACAGACGAAAAATGCCATCGCCAATGAGAAGACACTGCCACCAGTGTCCAAAAGCGTGGGTATTTCTGTGCGCAAAGCATACCCTGATGGAAGCTACTTGGCAAGAGCCAGCACCTTCATTGCGGCAAACGAATAAAAGATCAGTTTGCTCACCCTCAATAGTTGTGACCCTGGGCGATGTGCGGGAGCTGTTTTCCAGCATGGGCCGTGGCTGTTTCCCTGGTTGGAAATGCGCCGGGTCGAATGCGGGAGAGGACACTCATTCTGGTAGAGTCCACGCTGACCACATCAGTAGCATGAGCCAGCCTGGTTTATGTTTTCCCAATACCTTCTTGATGCCAGCGGCCTATAAGTGGAACGAGAGAGACCTCCAGCAGTCACAGGGTTTTGTTGCCAGTCTAAGGGAGTGGACCGGTTTGGTGGCAATGGATTATCAGTCAGGGAAGCTCGGGAAGTCCAGGACCCCTGCCACCAAGGAGAGTTTCCGTTAGCAGGGCGAAGAAAGCTGAGGTGTCTGTCCGGGCCTGCCACGTAAGCCCATGGCTGTGGACAGTGCGATAGCACTGTCTCCGCGTTCGGCTCCCTCCAGGCACAAGCTGGCTCAAAGTTGACGTCGGCCGGTGAAGGAGGCGCAGAGTGCTGCTCCCAAAAGAGCGTCTCGGCAATCAGCCTCGCGAAATGTGCAAGTTTATCAAGGGAGGAAAACAAACAGCTGTAAAGGTAACGCCATTTGGCAACTAACAAGAAGAACCCTGCCCTTGAGCCACACAAGTCGAGGTACCTGGCAGCCCGCGACCATGGCTCTGAAGAAGCCACAGACCGTGCCCAGTTTTTCTGGTCAAGATGCGAGGGAATCGGTCTTCGACTTTATTGGCGATCTTTTCATGTACTCGACCATTAGCGGCTTCTCAGAGTCCTACGTGCTCCGGTGGGTTTTCCCAGTTGCTCTGCGTGGTACGCAGAACGATGGCGGCAACTTTGACCACCCTTTCAGTCCTGGAACCAGTTCTTCGCGGAAATCCGGAAAGTTTTCCTACCTGTCGGCTACAAATCTCGTATCAGACGTGAGCTCGACCCCCGAACGCAACACCCAGAGGAGGGTCTGCGAGATTGTGTTTGGGCCATGCAAAAGCTCTGCCGTCGGGCGAACCCCACTGCACCTAAGGCCATTAACGTCTCGCACATAATGCAGTGATTCCGCCCCCATTTCCAGCTGTATTTTTTGGGTCGCTCGTTTCTTTCCGTAGAGGAATTTGCTTGCTTTGCTGAGCCAATTGCCGAGCCGTCTACTCCGGCTGTACCTATCATCGCGGAGGAGGGAAGTGGGCGGCTCCATGGAGGCAAGGAAGAGGCCTGTTGGTGTCGACAGGAATTATGGGATATCGTTGACGTTAGAGAAGACACTGCTTCCTGGTGGGACGTTGATGCGACGTGAGACAGCCCTGCGGAGCGAGTGAGATCAGCGATCATGAATGCGGTGAGAAAGTCCCGGGATGACGAAGTAGCATACGTGAAGAAAAGGAAGAAGACGAAGAGTAAGAGGAATAAACAGACAGTACCGGAACGCAAGGGCACGACCATAACACCACATTAATCAGAGTCTGAAAGCGAGGTGGCTCACGTTCATGACCTCGAGGAGGACAAGGCTGCCCTTGCGGCTGTAGTAGGTCGTCTCAAGCTTGTGTACTTGCAGCATGCTAAACGCATCAGCAAGCTGGAATGAGAGTTACGACGCTTGACGGGCTCAAGCACATGCACAACGTCTACAAATCTAGGGCAGCCACCGTCATTGATCAGAAGAACCACCACATTTGTGATCTGGAAGACGAGGTTCGCACTTGGGAGAAGCTGCTCGCAGATGCCCAGCAGCGCCTGAGCGATCAGCAACAGCAGTCTGCCCAGTTCGAAATACCATTGCTGGAGAGGGACACTGAGCTGGCAAACATGTGGTCCAGTCACAAGGAGGAGCTTCAGCGGCAGCGTGCACTCTGAGAATCTCAGCTGGACGAGCTATGAATGAAAGCAGCTGACCTCCATGTGCAGAGTACCCAGGCCCAGTGAGACCATGACCGAGATGCTAGTCAAGCGCAGGCACGAATTGTGAAACTGAACAAGAAGGAGGCTGAGTAAAATAATAACCAGGAGTGGATGAAGGAGCTCGAAGTTGGCGAAAAAACTTTCTCAGCAAAGGTCTCCGAAATAGCGACGCTGCTAGGTCTTGTGTCTCATTCTGAGACAGCCCTCAAGCACACTTAATAAGGTGCGAGGATAAACTAGAGACTATAAAGAAAAAGCTTGCGAAGCTGAAACAGGTGTCGAACTCAGCTGAGATGAAGAACAATCAGCTGATGGAGCAGCTTGAGACATGGCAGCAGCAAACAGATAAGCAAAGCAAGTTGAAACAAGAGGTGACACAGCTTCAGGACTCCATGGAGAGAGCGACAGAGAAGGTAGACCGTTCAAGACGACACCTGTGGCCAAAGCGAGTGATTGCACCGGCTGTGTGCTCTGGAGCGCAATGTGGCTGTACTCGAGGTTCGAAACTACGACGAGAAAGGCGATGAAAGGCGGCCTGGCATCAACATCAGTGAGGGTGGAGATGTGAGCGCCGGAGGCATCAGCAGATAAAGTCTCTGAGGGGATGTCACGCTTCCACTGCTGCCGAGCTCGGCGCAATATCGGCGCATTCCAAAGCAGCAGGAGAACCGATGAAAAATACATGTTCGAATTGTGTCGTAAGACCCCTTTAAAGCGACACTAAAGAGAAAAAGTGTCTTAGTTTAGGTTATAAACGGAACTCTGAGAACTTTAATGCGATGAGTTTCACTGTCATGCGTTCATTATAGGCGGAGAAAATCAAAGTTGATGTTTCAATTTTACATTTCGTGCCGAAATTTCATCCCGAACGGCAAGCAGCCCAAACAAGAGCCATTCTTGCATTAGACATACAAAATGCTTTCGACAAAGTAGGTCGAAACACATTCTCAGAACATTGGCCATAACTGGCTGTGGCCATAGGACCTGGAATCATGTCAAAGCTTTTTGGAAAATCCCACCGCCGAGGTTAGATAAGGTACACTCACATCCGCCAATTTTCCCTCCCGAACAGGGGAACACCCCTGGGGAGCTGTCCTATCGCCACACTTATTCAGTGTAGCCTTGGCCTCGCCGACCAAAGGGCTCACTGATATTCCTAAATTACAGGACGCATTTTACGCCGATGATATGACTCTGTAGGTATGTCATTACTTTATTGGGGCAGCAGAAGGCGCTCTACCAACTGCCATCAATGTCGCTGAGTGGCATATTAGTAGGATGGGTCTTCACTGTTCGCCTCAAAAGTCGGAGTCTGTCTCCACTGTTCGCCTAGAAAGCATGAAATGTACGTGCAAGGTCAATATGTGCCAAGAGTACATGATTTCAGGGTAATCGGTCTACACATACAATCAAACTTAGACGCAAACTTCACCTTAAACTTTCTTGATAAGCAAGTAAAGCAAAATTTTGGACTGATCTGGCGGATTGTGTCGCGCAATCATCGTCTATCTCAAAAGGACACCACACAAATTGTTCAAGCTTTAGTGGCAAGTCACCTCGCTTATCATCTTCCGTATCACCGCCTCACTCAAAAGCAAATGGAACGGGCAAACAGTGTAATCAGGCGGGCGGTTCAAACCGCATTGATGTTGCCGATGCACACCAAAACTACTCTCCTCCTAGACATCGGTCTGCATAATACCGTGCAAGAAATAATAGAGGCATAGAGAAGCAATCAACTCTTGCGCCTTTCTCGGACACCTGCAGGGCGTAACCTGCCCCGAAGCCTCGGGCTCGAATCAAGCGACACGCAGCGTAACGAAGAAGCATGGTCGTCTATTTCAATAAGGGTCGTGGTACACATGCAACTTAAACCAATGCCGCGCAACAGGAATCCACAACGCCACCCGAGCCAACTCAAGGCACGTGCTGATCATTACATACGGCGGTACAAAAGTTGTGAAGACGTCCTTTATGTCGACGCTGCAGTACGCCCACTTTATGGAATGGCCACAGCTGCTGCCATGGCACAAGACGGGTGCATTAGCATTTCCGCGTCCGTTAAAACGACACGCACCGACGTGGCTGAGGGGGTTATACTAGCCCTAGCAGTGGTGCAGGCGGCCGCACATTCTACCAATACAGAAATTTGCACTAATTCCCAGAGCGCTTATCAATACTTTTGTCAAGGCACCAAAGACAGTCTCACGCATACTGAACAACATTCCTTCACTTCTCTATCCGGTGACTGTCACGTGGGTGCCAGGTCAGAGTGTATCTCCGGGAATGAGCGCATTCATGCGCATGTCCGAGGTCTTTCTATCCGGACCCTGGTGGCTCGCTCACCCGAACCCGCAAGAAAACAACAAGAGGGAATCTGCACCTATCTTGAGAACGAGGTATTACCGTAACAGCAGACGAGATTTCCCTGCCCCACACTTCTCCCTCACCCCTAATCAGAGTTCAGTTTGGCACCAGCTGCAGACAAAAGCATTGATTTCTCCCTATCTTGCACACCTATTTTACACCACTTTTCATCAACAACATTGCACTACATGCGGGGCACCCCGAGCTGATCTCTTCCACTGCTTGTGGAGCTGCCCAAAGCCCGTGTCGGTAGACCTTATCCCTAACCCTTCCCTTTCCTCGTGGGAGGACGCTCTTTGGGCCAATGACTCGGACGACCAGTTGTGGCATGTGCACCGGGCCTGTCTAGAGATGTTGGCCAGCGGGCTCCCAGACGTCTAGCGGCATACCCACATTTATTTTGATTTTTTTCAAATAAAGTTGTATTCTCCTCCTTCTCTTCCACGCGTGACAAAGCGGATTTCAAAATATATTTTTTGTAGAGTTGTGACATTCGCTCAATTGTATGCTCGGTCCAGGCACGCACAAATGATAACGTACTTTATTTTCACCGAGTAAAAGTTATGTAGGACCTAGGATTCACCTTCAAAATTTACTACGTCACGGTGTTCGGTGCAGGCACCTTACAGTGCCGTCTCAACCCGCATTTTATTTTCGCATGTTTTCTCACTTACCAGGTGTGATATCCCGGTAAGAGTGGTGTGTTTTCGGGACCAGGAAATTGTACTTAACAAATACGCCGAAATGCGTTTCACTCTTTAACGTCCCCTAAATTGCTTGTGTATTTCATCTCAGGGGTATCTATATTATCTATACGTATATTTTATTAGAAACTAAATTGTTACGTGAAATAATAATACGTTAGAACTTTCGGAATGTAAATGTAACAATATCCTGTCGCATTACCTGAACTTTAATGGGAACTCGTTCCAAAATTTGGAAGGAACGAGCTTTCGTTCCGGCTTCGCGTATGCACTGCGTATACACTGCTCGTATATGCGAAGCCTCGTATACGCATATGCGTATATGCGTATACACTGCGTATACACTGCTCGTGAAACGCGTATACACTGCTCCTCAGAAGGGTAGCCAAAGGTGTGAAGCCACTTAATTGTTCTTGTCAAGACATTCCAGACAGGTCGACATTGTTGCAGGCCTAATAATGTCAAAACGGTCTTTTGTCGAAGCGTTCCAAGATTTGACGTCACTTCGCTGTCTAAAGCCACTCACAAGATTCTCTTCCTTTTTCGGGGCGCTTCCCGCCGCAGAGAGCCCATTTTCTGGAAAGGTAAACGTCACTCGAGTAGTGGGAACAGATCGCATGCCCACTTCTGAATGACAGCGAGTTGCCGGTCACTGTCAGTCACAAGTGCAAAGCTTACTTCATTTGATTGATATGTGGGGTTAAAGTCACAAAATCCTATATGATTATGAAATACGCCGTAATGAAGGGCTTTCGACAACCTGGGTTTCGACCACCTGGAGTTCTTTACCGTGCACCCATCAAAAATGCAACTGCCGCAGCCGAGATTCAATCCAGCAACCCATGGGCCAGCAGCCAAGTACCTTAGCCACTAGACCAGCGTATCAGGGCGCAAAGCTTATTTGCATGCTTGATAACGTTCAGCAATACCATAATCTACCTGAATTTGCCTGTTGCAGTAATTGTGAAATGTATAATGAAATGACGAGGACAAAAAAAAACGACCAAACATGCGGAAAGTTCCGTCGCCTTTTTGTACCAGTCATTTCAGTGTTCTGATCAAACTGCAAGAAAGTAGGGCATTGGGTGCTACTTTTCGCAATTATTCTCAGCCCTGAGAGCAGAATTTTTGAATAACACAGACCTGAGCTGGTTCATTATTCACATTCAAAGACTGGACGTGCAAACACAAGCGTGAAGTGAAAACTCACATGGAATAACGCGCGCAGGGGTGGAAAAAGAAGTAAACACAAAAGCTTACCAGCGATAAGTCCAGCTGGGTAAGAAGAGGTGATGCTGTCGACCCGACCCACGTTGAGGACTACTTTGGAGCCCTGAATTTAAAATTAACGAGGCGAATTATCTACGCAGGGCCGCTCTGCTAACCGGATATTATTCAAACATAAGAGATTGCAAATTGCAGGCTCACCAATCTTTGGACTATCGAGACCAGAGTAAGGCCCGTATTTACAAATGACCCTTATCCTTATCTCTCCTTTGCCCTTAACGCGTGCCATATGCAAATGCGAAGCCAGTTGTCTTTTGTATTGATCACTGCCTTTATACACTTCACATACATTAAGGATACAAAAACGATCAGGAATGAGATTGATAAGCACAAGGTTGGTTCAGGAAAAGAGACTTCTAAGAAATAGCTGTTTTGTATAGGCACGGCAATGAAGAAACGCGTCTAATGATTTATGCATGACATATCGATAATAGTTGCAACGCACGTGTGATCTAACCAGTGGTTAACTTGCTGAAGAAGAAATCAAGTGCCTGTCGTAGATCGCCACGCATGCTGGATCAATTAGATCGTTTGTTGCGTGAACTCTTTATTATTTTATTTTCAGCTGCTGTGCACGTGTTCAGTTGTTAGTCGGCGTTTCTGTTGTCCCGGCTTCTGATTTTTATTCGTTTTCACGCGCAGTTGTTCAACACGAGAGCATGATATCTTAATGCCCCTGTGGCAATCCTCGTGAGGTGATCGGTACGTTGAAGGTCACTACGAGCACTGCAGAGAACAGGTGCTTGGAGTGAAACATGGGCTCAAATGAATACAGCTCGCACGCAGCTTCACCATAAACCTTGATGCTTCAAGTGAGAGATGCTGCGGTGGGAGTTCCCAGCGAAACACGCCTATCTTATCTTTTTCCACTTTTAATACTAAGTGAGAATAAGAATGGGATGGAACACATTTGGCAAGCACTCTCAAATCATGTGAGGTAGATTGCCACTGTCCCTCAGAGAAAAGTATAAGACAGCTGAATCTTGCTGGTACTTATCTACGGAGCAGAAACCTGGAGACTTACAAAGAGGGTTCAACTTAAATTGAGGACAACGCAGCGAGCAATGGAAAGGAAAATTGTAGGTGTAACCTTAAGAGACAAGAAGAGAGCAGAGTTGATTAGGGAACAAACGGGGATGAAGGATATCATAGTTCAAATCAAGAAGAGGAAGTTGACATGGGCTGGGCATGTAGTAGAAAGGGTAACCACTGGTCATTAAAGGTAACTAACTGGATTCCTAGAGAAGGCAAGGGGGTTAGGGGAAGACAGAAGGTTAGGTGGGCAGATGAGATTAAGAAGTTTGCGGGTATAAATTGGCAGCATCAAGCACAGGACCGAGTTGACTGGCTGAACATAGGAGAGGTCTTTGTCCTGCGGTGGATGTAGTCAGGCTGATGATGATCATGATAAGTGCTAGGAAGTCTGAGACCCTTGGTGACTTGCCTCTTTGCAGCAAAATTACAAAACGTTGGATGGCGGCACTCTTACGGCAGCGATGACGCACAGTACACGCATTTTCCGGTGCGAAAATCAGGAGTTCTGACAGCACTTAAGCTTAGAGCATCCACGTGGATAATGCTAATTTTTGTTAGTATGTTAGAACACATGTTGCGAGGTAACTTACATGAAGCTTAGGGCAAATTGGTTGTGAAGGAGATGCGCAACGTCTTCCATGAATGACGTCATCGACGGGACGAGTGCCTGTCAGCACAAGTGAGTGACCGCACTATGGAGTGTGCCATAACAGAGATTGTGTGTCGGCGTAGACGGGGTTCAAAGATAATGAGGAGGGTTTCTTATCTGAAGTGCACATCGCTGCCCTTCGAAGATGTTCGGCGTGGCAGACAGTCTTCTTCAGCACGTTCCGACCTCATCGATACGAAATGAATGACGGCGACGCATAAGAAAGGAGTCCATCAAATTATTGCAATACGAGCACTCTGAATACCGATCACAAGTGGCCATTTTTATGCTGCTTTACTTTTTATAATCCACGTGGCCCTAAAGCCTTGACCAGCTGCTGCGTGTCCTTGAAACTTCGCTGGAATAACGTGACAACGTGCGTAATTTTTCAAGCATATAGTATACTTCGGGTAAAAAGTAAAAAAAATGCAATCACAGAGGGAAGGTAGCTAGAGCAGCTCGCTGATACTACGAATAGAGATATAATTACTTGGCCTAATTTGGTGACTTGATGTGTCACCTGGAGGCCCCTTATGATGTGGTTTCAGGCAACCTCGGCCAAACTGGTTGGTGTCTGAACCAAAAACCTACAGAACACAAGCGCAAGCTGCGGAACTGTCGGGACGGCAATATTTCAGTGCATTGTCACAAATGTGGGTTAAAAAACGAAAAGCCCTGAAAGCCATTCTGCGAACGGAACGTCTTGAGGGGCTAATTTTTTTTTTCAATCTATGCTGGAAATAACTGCGCAAACTTGAAAGGGAAACTACAAAAAAGACCCACGAACAGGTCGAGCGTGAAGAAATGCTCTCGATTGATTTCTTCGTCTCCTTTGCGGTCTCGTCTTCAAACTTTGAACATCTGTTTTCCTGCGTTATATTGTGTGTAAGGTAGTTACGAGAAATAAGAGCCATACACGTCAGGGTGATAAGAAAAAGTGGGTCAGTGGTGCGTCAGCTTACCTTCTATTATTTTATCATATAAAGCCACGGCGTTTCTGAGTACGTGCACCTTATGTAGGCATTTGACTTGTGCAGTCATGAAAGAAAGTGTTCATACTGTGCCCTTTTTTTCTTATAGCTTCGTCAGAAGTAAGCCTTTGTGTTGTCATTCTCCCCTCCCCTCCCACTATCGCTCTTTCTGGTGAACGCTTAAAGGTTCTGCCGTGAAAAAAACTTGGAGGACGCTCAAGCTTCACCTTCAAGGGTACAGCGTGATAGCGCAATCGGGCTCCATGCGCACAGCTTTCCCCCTGCTAGCCGCACTCCGGTTATAGGTGTATGCCGCAACCAGGCTGTAAGGAAATGAAATATTGTGCGTGTATCATTAGCCCTTTCAAACTAATCTCGAGTGTCTTGTGCCAGTACAGTGTTTAAGTACGCTTTACACCGTAATTCTTCCTATTGTGAACCAGCAAAGGACGCCCATCAGAAAATACGCATACCTACGCAGCTGCTCACTTTGTGATGCTTTTGCAGCTGATGATGAAACAATAAGTGTGAGCACGTTCTGATGTGTGAGCCTTTAAATTACCCACTTTTTGAGCAAATAACATGTTTCACGTTCTGGCGTGATTCTACGTAGCTGCCACGCAATAATTCAGATGCTAAGTTGTCGCATTACTCTGCATGATATTCATACCATGTTTTACTGCGAAGCAGTTTCCAGCAATATCGCGGATCAGGGTAGAACATATGCTCGCCATGCAGACGGCCTCGATCTGCGTGGCGAGCAAATCGTGACATATATGTAATGAATGTCAAGATTAGCATTTCAAGGTCTTGCTGCTCTTGCGGTGGTTTTGGCCACAAAGCATTTTGTAAGTCTGGTTTGAGGCGACATGACTGCATAGCGAGCGTAAGTGATGGACCCTAACGTGGAAATCATATCCATGTCATGATTTTATGTTATGACTAGTCATGACTACACGCCACGCTCATCGTGCGCTCGCAGTCGTTTCGCTAGCTTCATATATACCAAACTTAGTATTACGGGACGTGAATAGACAACGAACGTAAATGAAACTTCCAAACATGATAATCTTGACATGCGTGTTATTTCAAACATGAGTACATGCTACGCTTAGAGCGTTCTCGCGGCCGTTTTACTAGCTCCACATATACAAAGTTTGGTATTACGTTGCGGGAATGATCGACGAAGGGAAATTACACGTCCGAACAATATAATCTTCAAGGGGCCCTGCAACACTTTTTGAGCATAGTAAAAATTGCAGGTGATTGGTTGTAGAGGCTCCCGACAACACGCGAGCTAAATACAATTGCGCAGCACGTGGCCTAGAATTCATTACAAGTTATCAAAGCCAACTAAAAAATTGCTTTCTTTTTCTCGACAAATGACGGAAGACGCTCAAAAATCACTCTTAGAAAGCCTACCTATCAATCATAGGTTGATTTGAACGCGCAGCGCTCGGCCGTTACAGTGATCGCCGCGGGAGGCCGCGACTTGTCCACGCATGCACGCGCGATCACACTGAAGAAATCGGGAATTCGAAGAAAAAAATCACAGCATATCCACGGAATAAGTAATGATGAGTGCGGTGAACCATCCTTCGATCCGTCCTTGCGTCCATACATCCAACCGTGCACCCGTTCGTGCGTCCATTCGTGTTTCCGTTTGGTCATCCGTCCATTCGTGCATCAGTCCATCCGTACGCGCGCCCCCGTCTGTGCGTTCCTCTGTGCGTGAGTCCATGCGTCCGTGTGCCTGTCTGTGCATCCGCACGTCCGTCCATCCAAATAGTGAACACTTCAAGTACAACAATCTCCCATCTTTTTTATCATGTATTCATAATACACAAGTACCGACATTGAGCAGACAATACAAGAAATAAACGAGAGTATGTACCCAATTTCTGCTGACAGTGCGTTGTTAACACCGAGAGCGTGGTAACAACGCTGTGCGACGTTTTAGATGCGGAGCATCTAATACTCGAGGCTTGTAGTGCGGCGCCGTCCACGAAGCTTCCTCCTCCTTCTTCCACCATCTGTGCATCCCTTCCTCCTCTACACACCGCGCGCGCTTCACTCCTCCACCATCTGTGCACCCTTCCTCCTCTACACACCGCGTGCGCTTCTCCTCTTCACGAACATTCGCTCATGCGCCGTCACGCTTCGAGAACATCGGCAGCTGACGCGCGCGCATGCGCCGTCGCGCTTCGAGAACATCGGCAGCTGACGCGCGCGCATGCGCCGTTGCGCTTCTCCCCCTTCTCGAACATTCGACAGCTGACAGTGCATGCGCCGTCACGCTGTATATATACTCAAGGTCGGCGCTCGCTCGCTCAGTTGCCGCTCGTCGGTTGGTTTGTACGGCGCGTCGACGTCCAAGGTCGCGGTGAAATGAATTCAAACGAATCCACAAACACAATGATCGACGTCCCTTCGACCAGCGCCGCCCTTTCGCATACGTGTGTACGTGTTCACTCTTTTAACACCCCCTCCTACAACCACGTTAACCAATTTAGCCATCGACCCAAGTAAGTCGCAATTTAACATCCCCATTTCACAACCACGTTAACCAATTTAGCCATCGACCCAAGTAAGTCGCACTTTAACACCCCGTTAATCAATTATATGCTCCGCATCCTCCTCAGTGTTCCCCCGAGGGAAGCTGCGGGCAATTTTTTTTCGTAACATGTTGACATGAGGATATGTGCCTGACGGCAGGTATGTGCCACTGGTATGCGGGGATTTGTCACAGGTTACGCACTAAGACAACGGGGGACGCACAAGCCACGCCACAATTAATTTAATTAAGGAGCTTCGCCCCTAAATAAAACCGTGCTCAAGGTCACGAGGTACGGGTGGGGTCTTTTGGTTGCCCAGGTCTGCCATCCATTCCTGCTTAGCTTGCAGCTCTTTCGTTGGAACGAAAGAATTTAATTGCAGCGTACAACAAATCTTTCTAACTCAATTCACACTGGACGGATTTTTGAAAATTTTGCGGTGTTGAGTTCTTGAGGCGATAAGCTCTTCTACTGAATATATTTCATGGCTACTTTAAAAAGTGTTTCAGGGCTTCTTTATAGTGCGTGTCATGTGAAACATGATTACATGCTACGAAAATAGCGTGCTCACGGCCGTTTTGCTAGCTCCAGATATACCAAAATTGATATCAGGTGACATGAATGGACGACGAAGGTAAGTGACACGTCTAGACATGATAATCATCTTATGCGTACCATTTAAAGTATAACTACATGCTACGCTCATAGCTTGCTCACGGTGGTTTGGCTAACTCTACATATTGTTGCGAAGCGCACCTCCGACGACGTTACGAAGGGCGCCTCGAAATCTCACCACTGCAACCGCTGTTTCGAAAGACGGCGACGCCAACACGGTCCCGAAGGCGCCACTGCTTCCAACTCCGCCGGGAAGGTCACCAGCCGTTTGGTAGCGTACGTTTCTCAGCTCCGACTGCTTCTGCGCAGAGCTGATAAGACGAGCGGACGAGACGACGGTGAGTTAAACAAGGTTTATGTACAGCATATATACAGAGGCGTTACAAATTCGGCACTGGGGCCGACAAAGACTCGAAGAGCCGAGCTCTCCTCTCTAACACATAGGTCTGCTCTCAAACGGGTCCGCTGCGACACACATGTCGGCTCTCCAACAGGTCTCCCTTTCACCTAGGACCGCCGATCGCGACGCTGCCGCAGGGCTTCTTTTATTTGCACCGGGTCCAACCAAAATGTCCAATCAGAAGCGCCGCTGGTCGTCAGGGCAGACTCCTCCAATGGGGTCGCCGCGCAATGCGTCAGACCCCCAGACATGAAGACGCCAGTTGTTTACTCGACGGGTCGCTTGCCGAAGCTGACTCACTGCACGTGCACGCCAGAGAGGCGCCGTCGCCTGTTGACGCCGTTGAGTTGTTCGCGTCAGGCGGACTGGCCTTGACACAGATTGCCTTTTTCAGAGGCACGGCCGTTCGCTGTGGACTCGCAGGCATAACAATATACAAAATTTGGTATGACGTGACGATGTTGGACCTCTGAGCCTTTCTGCTGCGGCGCGGCTCACATCGAGCAAAAACACGTCTTGCCAGATGAAAGGCTTTAATGGAACTAAAGAAGAAAGAAAAAGACAAGGGTGAGCCAGCGCTGCCACGAGGCCAAGCTTCAGCTCGTGAGGAGGCTCAATAATGATGATGACTGCTATTCTGCTGCGAGGGATGAATAAAGGAAGTCACAACAGACGACGAAGATAAATGACAGGTTTAAACATGATACAGAAGACATGCGTATCATGTGAAACATGGCTACACGCTACGCTCACTACGTGCACGCGGCCGTTTCGCTAGCTCGTAGTTGCCGAAGGAATAGAAAGAAGCCGAGGTTATCTTTATTCCGAAGCCCGGCAAGGCCCTCACAATAGACAACATGCGGCCCATCTCCCTCAAGTTTTGCGTAGGAAAGATGATGAAAGATGATGGAGGGCATGGTCCTTCACCGGTTGCAGAAAAACCTTGAAGAAGCAGATCAGATGCCGGAGACGATGTACAGCTTCAGGCAGCATCTCAGCACCCAAGGCGTGATAATCTAACTCCACGAGCTGGTCGTCAAGCAAGCAACAAGGCACGCACCGCGTGGAATACTCGCCCTCGAGCTGAAAGAAGCCTTTGACAACGTTTAGCACCAAGCGTGTTGCAAAATCTGAAAGAAAAAAAAAACCTTGTGTCGCCGCAAGACATTAGGCTACATCAGCGACTTTCTGTCAAACGTAATGGCAATCGACCGTCAGAATAGGGGAAGAGAAATCATAGCCTGTCGAGCTCGGCGATCGAGGCACCCTTTAGGGACCGGTCCTGTCGCCCCTGCTCTTCAATCTTGCCCTTCTGCCCCTACCCGGTCTGCTCAAGCAAATTCAAGGTGTGCTCGACGCGTTCTACGCAGACGACATCACGTTGTGGACAGCTCGAGACGGGTCCAATGCCGTGGCGGAGGAAGCTTTGCAGCGGGCGGCGACGACCATGCACGAGTATGCCAAGTCGTGTAGACTGAGCTGCGCTTCTCAAAAATCAGAGCTGCTCATGATCCAACCGGGAAAACCCAAGAAAGAGCCACCGTCTAACGCGGCTATTACCGTCGATGGAATGGCCGTAAAACCAGCGCAGCAAATTAAGATTTTCGGTCTACCGCTTCAGAGTGACGGGAAGGCACAAGCCGCCGTTACAAAGGTCAAGACTAAAACCGAACAGATTCTTGGCATGATTCGGACGGTATCTAACAGAAACCGAGGCCTGAAAGAGGATGATGTCATGCGCTTGATACGCACAGTGATCGTGTCGCGGGTTACCTACTCCGCCCCATATCTCCAGCTGACGAAGGCGATAGGGACATCCTCAACATATTGTTTCGCAAGGCGACGAAGCAAGCACTGGGCGTGCCAATACACTCATCTACGCTAAATTTGCCTGACATGGGCTCCCACAACACGCTGGAGGAGCTGGAAGTGCCATCACCATCATCATTATTTTCTTGACCACCCACGCCGCGCCTTTCGTGGTGCGTAAGCAGGAAACAGTACATGTCACTTAATTCATATCTTTGTCATGTTGAATAAAACATGCAGTGCATGTTGTAGTGTCCATGTACTGTTGTCCCTGCAACCAGAATAATAAAAAAATGTATTGTGAAACAAAAACATGGCTACTAAGTTCAGAAACATAGTTGTACAGTACATTCAGAGGTGTGCCAGCTTGGGCTAGTTGGTCTGACCTGACGATAGTTATAGTGCGAGAACAGAACGACGACACAGAAAAAAAAGGACACGAAAGACATGAGCGCCAACTTCCAACTGAGTTTATTGCGCAGAGCGCGAAAACATACAGAGGAGACAGTAAAGCATGTGACAAATACCATATGGCACAAAGAGCAATACATGAGTAAGTGAAAAAACAAAAGCACAAAAAGGCAAAGAAAAGTCTATAAGGAAACTAAACAGAATAGTAAAAGTAATATAACTATTTGCACCCACCGAAACCTTCGAGAAACCTCAGTTCCTTCTCGGACAGAAACTCAGAGGCTGGTGCTAGAAGGCTTACCCCGTAGGAGCACCTCAACGCCTTCTGAGATGCATCTGTCCGAATCCTCTGGTGAGGCGCGGCCAGCAACAGAGCGCAGTTTTCTTAAGCACACAGCACATTCACTTATGTTATGAACCACGAGCACAGAAACCTTTACTTCCTTTTTCTTCCGCTCTCAGCAAGTTAGTTGAGCGAGGCATTGCACGAACCTGTCTTGAGAATGCCTTGAATAGGTCGTGCGTTCACAACATCTCTACGAGCTTCAGAGCTCAAGTTTCCCGGCTTAAGGCTTCGGGTTTTTCTGAGGCGTTTATTGCTTCGTTGCTGAGACTATCCTGCCGACTAATAAGGCACAGCAGAGGCAGCAACAGACTCTGAGAAACACGGATGCAGAGCGTGAAATGATAGCCATTGTTCCATACAAACACCAGATATCACACGGGCTGAAGAAAATCGAAAAACGAGTGAAATTTCATGTGCTGCTGTCTGCAGCCTTCAACTATAATCATCCTCACCAAATCTACAAACCCCCTGAAAACGCAGTCATCAAGTTAATGTAAAGTTCTGCATAGAAACAGGTATGTGGCATGCTCCCGGGAAGTTGTCTATCGGACCCCCTTTTCCTGCGGTGCTTTTTATGTCGGAATGACCGGAAGGTGTCCGAACGATCGACTGAGAGAACATGCTAACATTGTTAGAAACGGGAAAGATGGTTTTCTTGCTTAGCACTGCACTGAGTGCAACTGTGCGTCCCTTTACAAGGGCACAGTGACACTGTACAAGCTCAGGGATGAGCGCACCCGAGGCATCGTCGAGGCCGCGCAGATGGCACTTGAACAGGTGTCATGCACTAGAAAACCCTCCGTGTCTCTGTCCGAGAAGAAACTAAGGTTCCTCGAAGGTTCAGGTGCGCGCAAGTAGTTATTCTACTTTTACTTTTCCGTTTCCTTATAGACTTTTCTTTACCTTTTTCTGTGCTTTTGTTTGTTTTCTTACTCAGGTATTGCTCTTTTTCACATGGTTTACGGTATTTTTATATGTTTTCGCTCTCTGCGCAATAAGCTACGTTGGAAGTTAGTGCTCGTGTCTTTCGTGTCCTTCTTGTCTCTGTGTCATTGTTCTGTTCTCGCGCTATGATTATCGTCATGTACAGTACAGATACACGTGGTACTTCCAGACACACTTTTTGGAAACATTGTACCCATTTTACAGCGAAAGCTGTTATGAGATCACAACTCGGTTCACGCGCAGTTGCACGTTGTCCGCCGCTGCCGCTGCCCGTATCTACATCGCGCGAAATTGGAGAAAAATCCTCGCAATAATGACACCGCGTGGCTTTAACCCAGGACCGCTTGGTGCGAGCCCATATTCTGCCACCGAGTTACGCCAGTGCTTGTAACTTGTAGTGAAGCTTGGCTTAGGCAGGCGAGACCTAGCACCGATGGCACAGTGGGGCTTGAACCCGGGTCCGCTGGGTGTCAGCCAGGTATTCTACCACTGAGCTACTCCGGTCCTTGTGACTTGTCAAACTTGCCTTATGCAAGCATGATGTCGGGAAAGCAATTGCGTTAATACGATTTATAAGGCGTTTTACGACAGTGACAGAACAACGAGTCGTTGCACGATGCGATTAGCGTAACGAGTGGGCCATCCAATGCTCCAACTTATTACAAAAGCTTGTTCTTGCTTCTCTAATTACTGTAGCGAATAACCAGTCCAGTCATAATTCCTCATCGTCGTCAGCCACTGCATGAACAAGTGGCATAAAATTCTTAGCAAGTGTTTAGCGGATACCACGCTTCTGAGAATAATGATGAAAAATAGCATAGCGAATGCATGCCTACTACCCAAAAGTTTATTATTATTGACCTAGTGGGTAACAAGCAAGTGTGGCTGCAGTAGTTACCCAATCAGTGTTATCAAAAGGCTCTGAAAGGCCGCTCTTCTAGCTTTCGCTGTGACTGTGCTGCGCCTACTGCGCAGGCCTGGAATTTTTTTTACTGTCACTGGACATATTGTTACGTAGGTGTTGGTGCCAGTGTCAACTAGAGAACGCTTCTACTTAGAAGAGGTTGAAGTGTCTCGGGATCAGCACATATTGCGGCGCTCTTGCAGGGCATCTGCAACTTCAAGTGCAACTCTATGCGTATCATTTTAGTGAAAATGCTGGGTGCGTCTCTACGGAAGTCGGAGTTGGATTTCCGTAGTGTACATCACATCTGTTCTGCTACGGCTAACAGCAGTGTACCAGCCACTCAGGCACCACTGCAATACGTGATGCCTCCGTTGCGTGACCCGGGAGTCTCTACCGGCACTGGCAAGGTCAACGTCGATGAGTGGCTGTCGATGTACCAGCGCGTCGCCAGCAGTTACAGGTGAGACCCAACGCCCTGCTGACGAACGTAATATTTTACTAGGGGCACAACAAAGGCTTAGTTTAGACGCTCGAATCCGAACTCACAAGTTCGAACACCTGTGAAGAGAAGCTTCGAGGTTTTGTCGGAAAACCAATCAGACGCCAAGCACAAGCCCAGATGGAGCTCGCGTCTCGTGCCCAGAGGTCCACCGAATCATACATTTCCTACATTCAGGATGTCCTGGCACTTTGCCGACAAGCCGATGAGAAAATGTCGGAGGCAGATAAGGTCGGACACATTATGAAGGGCATCGCCGACGATGCGTTTAACTTCTCGCTGTGTAAGAATCGCACAAAAATCGCCTCCCTCTTTGAAGAGTGCCATATCCTTGAGAAAGCAAAAGGCAAGCGCATCGCGCAAAGCTTCGACTGGCATCTTAATACGGCTCTGACCTCGTCCTGTAACGAACAAGCGCAGATGCACCAACAAGCATCACCAAGTTTGACGCAACCCAAACGTCGCGAACTTGAGGCTACGGCTCCGATCTCTCGTGGTCCCCACACGCATGACAACTTTACAATCTGCCTCATTCAAGCTGCTGTTCGCCAAGTGATTGCGAATATGGACATACCATCCGCCGGTAGCCCACATCCCACGTCGACCGCCCCAATCATTGCCTCTGCGATGCCTCGACAGTATTCCTCGTACCGGTACCGAAGCCCATCTGAGTGGTGAACACCGAATAACAGACCAATCTGCTTCGTATGTTCCCGGATCGGCCATATCTCCCGCCAATGCTGTTGCCGCTGAAATTCATCACCTTGGTCATATACTGATCATCGCTGCGAACACTCAGCTCGCCCTCTGTCGCCACAGCCAAATCATCCTATGCTGACCCTGCCGCTCCTCTCCGGTTCATCACTAGCCGTTCGCCCTCTCCGCAGCGTCATCAGTCCCGTTCGCCTTCATCTTGGCGATCTCCATCCCCATCGTACCCAGGACGTTCCTCGGGAAACTAACCAATGCAGCCCGGGGAGGTGGGGCTGCGTTGACGACCTTGACTGCACAACCTCTGTTGACCTTCGTCCATAAACGAAACCTCATCAAAGTTTCTGTTGATCATGTGCCCGTTAAATCGCTCATTGACACTGGAGCTCAGGTGTCGGTCAAGCGATCTGACCTTTACAGCCGTCTTCGAGAAGAGCTCACGCCCTCTAAAGCGCCTTCCCTCCGAGTAAGCAATGGCAGCACAACTGCAGTCACGGGAATGTGCACCGCCCATGACACCATCGCCCACCACTCAACGTTATTTCTGTTCATTGTACTTGCCGAGTGCCCTCACGAGTGATTCTCGGAAGGGACTTTTTGACTGCTCATTCTGCGCTTATTGAGTGTTCAATCGGGATTCTGAGGCTTGAGCTACCCAGTTCTGTGCCGACGCTTGCACAGATCTTCAGCCCCGGCTTCGCTTTATTGACTTTGTTCGGCTGCAACCTGGCGCTGCGACTTATGTCCCCATGTAGCCTTGCTCACCGCTTCAAAATGGCACTTACGTCATGTGTCCACTTTGGGCCGTCACACTAGAACACCAAATAGCTCCCTCTAGCTCTGCCATTACGCTCACCAACAATCCTGCTTGGCTTCCTCTCCTGAACTTTGGCTTGTCACCACAAGCTCTTCCCGATAGGCGTATCTCTTGGTGTGTTGCCTCCATTGGACGGCACCGAAGTAAGTGAACTAACCATCAGCGTTTTCTCAACCTTCGGCTCCGACGAAATCATCTAATAAGAAGTTCCACAAAATGATAGCTTCTGACCTGCTACCTTTACTACCTTCTTAGGCTGACACCCTCCGTCGCATTTTGATTACTTACGAAGACATATTTGATTTAGACAAGCGCGTGCTTGGTCTAATGCACATCGTTACTCATCCGATCCACACTGGTGACGCTCAGCCCATTCATACGCGTCCCTATCCTGTGTAGGCGGCAGAACATCACGTAATGCAAGCATAGGCCGAGAAAATGCTGTCCAAGGATCTTATCGAGCCCTCCTCCAGTCTATGGGCCTTTTCTGTCGTTTTAGTAAAAAAGAAGGGCAATACCTGGAGGTTGTGCATTGATTATCGTCCCCTGAACAAGATCACCAAAAGGGACGTTTACCCGCTTCCTCTTATTGGTGACGCACTAGACTGCTTACATGATGCGAGTTATTTCTCTTCGATCGATTTACGTTCTGGCTACTGGCAAATTCCAGTCGATGACAGATCGCAAGAAAACGGCGTTTGTCATTTAAGACGGTCTATACCAATTCAAAGTGATGCTTTCGGACTATGTAATGCCCCGGCCACCTTCGAACGCATGATGGATTCTCTTATATGGGGTTTTAAATGGTCCACATGCTTGTGTTATTTTGACGACGTTATTGTTTTTTACCGACGCTCAACAACCACTTCTACCGGCTCTCGGCCATTTATGACGTCTTCCGACGAGCAGGCCTACAGCTGGATTCTGCGAAATGTCAATTCGGCCGTCGTCAATTACGCGTCCTCGGTCACCTGGTGGGCGCAACTGGCATACAGCCAGATCCCGATAAAGTGCGTGCAGTCCGCGAGTTTCGAACTCCTCGTATCCCTTCCGATGTCCGAACTTTCCTGGAGGTGTTTCTGTTTCAGACAATTTATTGAGAACTTCGACGAAATCGCTAGTCTTCTCAACGATGTTCTTAAAAAGGACAGCCCTTTGAGTTGGGTGCTTGAGCAAGCTCAGGCATTTTCAACGCTTACAAGTTGTGTTGTGAATCTGCCAGTTCTGCGTCATTTTGACCCATCTGCTCACGCGGAAGTTCGTACGGATGCAAGTGACAATGGTATTGGTGCTATTTTGTCCCAGCAACAAGAAGAGCTCAATAGTGAGATCGCTTATGCTAGCCGCCTTAATACAGCCTTAGAGCGCAATTACTCGATCACAGAACGTGAGTACCTAGCCCTTGTGTGGGCAATAGCCAAGTTTCTCCCACATTTGTTTGGACGGCATTTCACCGTCGTAACAGATCATCACACTTTATGTTGGCTCTTCTCACTTAAAGATCATACGGGACGCCTCGGTCGCTGGGCTTTACGCCTCCAAGAATACACATTTTGTGAGTCCTACAAGTCCAGGACGGCTACACAAGGACACCGACTGCCTCTCCCACTATCCCGTTGACCCACCTGACATCACCGAAACTGATTAAGATGCCTGTGTTTTGTCGCTCAGTGATTTCGTACACATCACCGAGGAGCAGCACCACGACCCATATTTGCGATTCCTTATAAAACGCCTCACTTCAACACCACCGGACGGGCTCTCCGTATGTTTATTTTGCATCACGGTACTTTATATCGGCGCAATGTGACACCACATGGTGTTGAAATACTTCTCGTTGTTCCTCAGCATTAGCGACCAACTATCCTCGCGCCATTAGACGATGCTCCCACCACTGGTCATTTCGGTATCTACTGAACTTACGATCCTGTGCGCAGAAGTTTCTTATGGCCCGGCTTGTACCGCTCGGTTCGGCGCTGCGTCGCTTCCTGCGAACTCTGCCAACGCCGCAAAAAGCTTTCTCTGTCTCCTGCCGAGTACCTTCAGCCCTAGCGAACCGTTCTTTTGTGTTGACCTAGACCTCCTTGGTCCTTTCACGACGTCATCTGCGGGTAACTAGTGGGTGACCATAGCAACTAACTATACGACACGTTATGCCATTACGCGAGCCCTTCCTACCAGCTGTGCAATCGATATCACTGACTTCCTTCTCCATCAAGTCACCTTACACCATGGTGCCCCGCGTCAGCTACTGACTGATCGAGGTCGATGTTTCCTTTCGAAAGTTGTCGATGACCTTCTCCACTCTTGTGCAACGTCTCACAAGTTCAGCACCGCTTACCATCCGCGAACAAACGGACTTTCTGAGCATTTGAACAGTACAATCACGGACATGTTATTAATGTACGTGTTTGAGAACCACCTAGATTGGAACTGCCCGTTACCATTCGTAACGTTTGCCTAGAATTCGTCGCGTCACGACGTTACTGGTTACTCTCTGTTTTATCTGTTGTATGGTCGTGACGTGCTCTTGCCTCTCGACCCACTACTTCCTTTCGAAGCATACTCGACCACATACTACGCTCACGACGCCATTGTTCGCGCGGCTACAGCACGTCGCGTTGCCCGTTATCGACTCCTGGCATCTCAGGGCAACCAAAAGCGCCCTTACGACAGTCACCACCACGACACGAGTTTCAACCCTGGCTCCCTGGTCTTGCTCTGGCTGCCTTCGTGTCGCATTGGCTTGAGTGAAAAACTCCTACCTCGCTACGTCGGGCACCTTGTTGAGTTCTTCGCCAAGTCACCGAAGTCACATACGAGATCTCGCCGCTTACTCCCAAGACTTCGCCCACCTCACCAGCTACCGAGACTGTGCATGTTTCTCAACTCAAGCCCTACGTCACGTTCACCGATTCGTTGCACCGAGACAGCGCTAATGCCGCCGAGCTTAGTTAATGTTACGTAGGTGTTAGTGCCAGTGTCAACGAGAGGACGCTTATAGCCTTAGAAGAGGTCGAAGTGTCTCGGGATCAGAACTGATAGCGTCGCACTTGCCTTAAAACATCTGCAACTTCAACTGCAACTTTACACGTGTCAATATATAACACAGAAGTGTTGTCGATACAAATGTTGACAAATCAACCGCAAAAAATTTGTTTTTCAAGAAAAAAAGAACTAGCAAGAAATTAGTGACATAATACACGGCATGACAACACAGACAAAAGGAGACAAACGTGTTCACTCATTGTAAAATAAACTGCTTTACATTTCATGCACTTATGAAAATGAAATAATTTGTGAGTAACTGCTCATGTCAGCTTCCTTTTGTCTGCATCTTTTCGTGTCATTTATCACTTCACTGCGTTTTAAAACCAATCAGTCCACAAATCTATCAACCGCAAATACGTTTTCTAAACTATGACATGTTTTGAAAGAAACAGTCATGTGAAATAAAAGTACTTCACATTGCATGTTTTCTGAGAGAGACAATGTCATGGTCACATTAAAAGGAAACTTCTTTTCTCAAGTTAACATACGAAGCAGCAGCCAAAATTTGATGATATTTTACTGGAAGCAGGGTTGCAAAACCCTAATATGTGAAGCTGTGTTAATTTTGGGGCAAATTGTGTGTTCTAATACGTTGCGCAGATGCCATGAAATTGCACCAGAATGCCATTCCCAAAGACATACGTCCCCTACCCTTTTCTCGAGCCTCACCGCGGTAATTCTAGTGGCAAAGACATTCAGCTACTTACCCGCAGGTCGCGGGAATGAATCCCGGCTGCCACGGCTGCATTGTCGATGGAGGCGAAAATGCTGTAGGCACGTGTGCCCAGATTTCGGTGCACGTTCAAGAACACCAGGTGGTCGAAATTTCCAAAGCCCTCCGCTGCGGCACCTCTCATTATCATATGGTGGTTTTGGAGTGTTAAACCCTACGTATCGATCAATCAATACCTTTGCTGAAATAGTCTCTTCCCGCATTCAATTCATGCGAGTGCACAGTCCACTCAACTTAGCTTTCTTTACAGTTCGTCCGACACTTAGTTTTAATCTTTCTCCTTGCAATTTTTTGAATAATATCATGTTATTTAGCTTGCATGGACTCTTCCTAGGCATTGTTCATGAACATTAGTGTTGCCTTAGAGGTGGCACTAAGCTTAAGATACCACTTGGTATCTTAAGCCTAGTGCTTAAGCAAGCCTAGACTTGAGCCTGAATGTCCGATTTATTTCTTGATTCATTTGTTGTATTTTTTATTTCAGTCTTTTTGTACACACTGGCAGTCAGATGTTAATAGAAAACGAGGTAAAAAGAAGTGGAACAACATGCGAATACATCTGAGAAAATACTGTATATGGAACCTTAGTGCTGCATGTGACAGCACTCTGTACTGCACGTGCCAAAGTAATTGTTGAATTACACAGCTAGTTATTAAAAGCAAACAAAGAATACAATTAGGCAGCTGGTTCATCATAAACAAGGAAAAAATATGAGCAGAAAAATCACAGCAAGCAGTGTGAGATTGCATGTAAAAAATTAACATATCCAGCATCTTAATGTCCTCGCGTATGACAAGTAAGGACTAAAAATCAAGGCTAGTTAAAGCAAATAAAAACAATTACTGTATATCTAAAATGCATGAAAAATGTATGAAAGGCCCAAAACCAGGTATTATGAGCAATCAAGTGCAATCAATAAAACAAAACTAGCCTGGCATTGAACCAGCTCGACAAGCGCATTCTTTCAAACCTAGCACGGCTGCAGAATAACATCTTTTGTACACATATTTGCAAACCTTCATGGGACACAAATCCCAGATTCGCTACCTCCGTACTAGTGGAAAGCATTATTTCTTGTCTGCTCCTAGCTCTGTTTTTTTTTTGTCTATTCCGACTATCTACGTGAACCATCGTAACTATGAATTCTGGTGTGTTGGTGGCTAAAATTTCAAAAAGGTTATGCAGGATCTGCAGTAAAATACAATACAATTCACCTTTATTGCTTGTCTTTGAAAAATGAAGTTAGAAACCGGCACATGCCTAGCACGGGGCCCTATCGGGTGGGGTTTAATGCGTACTTAGTGATGCAATTGATCCTAAGAAATTGGGTGCACAATTTGGAGCAGCTAAAACCTCAGTTTTGAGCAGCAAATTAGCCTTTTATATAATTGATAATCACAGATTTTCAAATATACATTCCAAGTCTCTAAGCGTGAGTAGTTTACCACGCTTAACAAAATAATTAAATGCATGCACACTTGTATATTTTACCACAAAAAGTGACGTTAACCTACAGATTCACGGCTTTGATGATGATGATGATGTTTGAAGTTTTGTGGCGCAAGGGCCATTTCACGGCCAAAGAGCGCCAGTTCATGTTACTAAGAATATGGACAATGATTGTGATAAGCGGCTGTATAAAGGCCAAAAAATTTCTCGCGGTAAGGCGGGTAAAAACACACAAGTAATAAAATTATGACAATGCCGTGAAAGGTGTGTGTGGTGAGGATAGATGACAAGAGTTGGTGATTATAAAAAACGATGGTGGATATGAATGGCATTAGCACAAGTGCCTCACTCGTTCATACCCTTGCGTCCAAGGGCCGTGAGGCAAGTGCTTTCTTGTGTAACCGCCGCAGCAAAAACCTCTCTAGAGAGGTCGTGCTACAGAATGCCCGGGTGTATGATATGAAAATTATTAATTTCTTTTAAAAACGCTAACAATGATTTATGACTAAAAAGCGGTTCCCTACCAACGAACATTGCAGGGTGTAAAGGTATATGTTGTCGGTAGGGTAATGTAAAATGTTGTTTTCTTATAGTTTCTAAGTGTTTACACTGGATTAACATGTGAAGGACGGTTAATGGTTCACCACATCTGTCACACAATGGTGGATCACCACCAGACAAAAGATATGTGTGTGTCGTCTATGTGTGTCCTATCCTGAGTCTCGTTAGTATTACCTCTGTATGACGCGATTTCGATACAGGCAGCCAATGACCAAGGTGTGGCTTAATAACGTGTAGTTTGTTTTGTGTGTGTGTATCCCACTTGCTCTGCAAGTAGTCCCGGAGGTTTCGTATGAGAGACGGCTTAAGATCAAGGGCCGGGATTGATATGGATGTAATGGCGGTGCTCTCATGGACGGATGCAGCGAGCTGATCCGCCCTCACGTTGCCTTGAATCTCACGGTGCCCTGGCACCCAGCACACTACAACATGTTGTTTGAGTGTGTAGAGTGTGCATAAAATGGAGTAAAGTGAGACAAGGACTGGGTTTTTGTGTTTTTTAAGAGTGTGCAGAGCCGTTACTACACTGAGGGAGTCTGTAAAAATTACTGCTTTTTGTATTTGTAATTGTTTGATGTGTTTAGCTGCCACAAGTATCGCGTAAGCTTCCGCTGTGAAGATACTTGTGCGTGGATGTAGAGGGCCAGCATTCGAAAAGGATGGGCCGACAGCAGCGTAGGACACAGAGGAGTTAGTCTTGGAGGCATCTGTGAAGAACTCAGGACGTGTGTATTTGTGTTGAAGTTCCAAAAAGTATGTTCGGATACGGGCAATAGGTGCATGTTTTGTAACTTCTAGGAAAGACACATCGCAGTTTATAGTCTGCCACTGCCATGGTGGCGGGTATGCTACAGGAGCCATTAAACTGTGTTCAAGTGACACTGCAATTTCTTGAGCTAGACACTTCAGGCGAACTGAGAAGGGCTGCCTCATCGAAGGCCTGTTTTGAAACAGAGTTGAGCTCGACAAATCATTAATTGTAGAGTACGAGGGGTGCTCCTTGTCTGCTTTCACCTTAAGGAAGTAAACAAAGGACATGTAGGTTCTTTGCAGATGAAGCGACCACTCATTTGACTCAACGTAAAGGCTTTCTACGGGGCTGGTGCGAAAAGCACCCGTAGAAAGACGGATGCCCAAATGGTGCACGGGGTCCAGCATCTTCAAGGCACTTTGAGTAGCAGACTGATAGACAACGGCCCCGTAATCTAAGCGGGTGCGAATGAGGCTTCTATAGAGGTTCATGAGGCATTGCCTATCACTACCCCAAGTAGTACGTGACAACACTTTTAAAACATTCATGGCTTTTAAACATTTTGTTTTTAGAGACTTGATGTACGGCACGAATGTCAACTTGTTGTCCAAGATTAATCCTAAGAATTTATGCCCCGCATTGACGGACAGACGTTGACCGTTCAATTCAATGTCGGGTTCTGAGTGCATGCCTCTCTTTCGGGAGAACAAGACACACGTGCTCTTTTGTGGGTTCAGTCGGAATCCGTTTTTCTCTGCCCATTTGGAGACCTTGTTTAAACCTAACTGAAGCTGTCGCTCACACATTACCAGATTGCAAGATCTAAAGCCAAGCTGGACGTCGTCGACATATGTACAATAAAACATATTGCGAGGGATGGACGAGTGCAAGGAATTCATCTTGATGAGAAAAAGTGTGCAGCTAAGTACACCACCTTGTGGCATGCCTGTTTCCTGGACGAATGTTTGGGAAAGAACCGTGCCCACTCGGACACGGAATGTCCGGTTTGACAGGTAACTTTTGATTATGTGAAACATTCTTCCGCGCACGCCAAGGTGGGAAAGGTCTCTTAGGATTCCGAAACGCCATGTTGTATCAAAAGCCTTTTCGATATCGAGGAACACAGAGAGAAAATCTTGTTTATGGACGAAGGCGTCTCTGATCTGTGCCTCGATACGAACAAGGTGGTCTGTGGTGGATCTACCTTCTCGAAACCCGCACTGAAATGGGTCGAGCAAATTATTTGTTTCAAGAAAATGTACAAGTCGGCAGTTTATCATTTTTTCGAAGACTTTGCACAAGCAGCTTGTAAGTGCTATAGGCCTATAACTCGAGGGTAAAGAAGGGTCTTTGCCCTCTTTCAAAATGGGAATAATAATAGCCTCTTTCCAGGAGGTAGGGATAGCGCCAGAAAACCAGATAGCATTGTACAAAGTAAGGTTTTTCGTGTTTCGATTGGTAGGTTTTTTAACATTTCATACACCACACGGTCAGAACCTGGGGCAGAAGTACTGCAGGAGTTTAGAGACATTTGCAGCTCAGCTAGACTGAAAGCTTGGTTATATGCCTCGGATCTAGTGCATTTGTGTTCAAGTTTCTGCTTTTCTATTCTTGTTCTGTATTTTTGGAAAGTGTCAGTATAGTGGGATGAGCTGTACACCTGTTCGAAGTGTGCACCGAGGAAGTTTGCCTGATCTTCCAAGGTATCACCCCGAGTGTCCACGAGTGGAAGTGTGTGTACTTGTTTTCCTGCTATCCTACCGACCATGTTCCAGACTTTAGCCTCCTGTGTGTATGAATTGAACCCTGACAAAAACTTCTGCCAGCTTTCTCTTCTGGCCTGCCGACGCGTTCTCCTGCCTTGAGACTTTATTTTCTTGAAGGTGTCAAGATTTTCGGCTGTCGGTGAGTTCCGAAGCAGCCTCCAAGCTCTGTTTTGCTGTTTGCGCGCGTTTCGGCATTCAGAGTTCCACCATGGCACACGCCGTTTTCCTGGGTGCCCATTTGTTTGTGGGATGCATTTTGTTGCAGCATCAATCAAAAAAGCTGTGAAGTAGTCGACAGCAACATCAATGCTTAAAGTACATATGTCACTCCAATCTATACGAGCGATGGTATGAAACCGTTCCCAGTCGGCTCTGTTTATGAGCCATTTGGGAACACGGGGTGTACACTCAGTTGCTGTAGTTGTGCTCAAAACTACGGGAAAGTGGTCACTTCCGTACAGATTACTGATGACTTTCCACTGGAGTAGAGGCACAAGAGATGGAGACACTATGCTTAGGTCTATGGAGGAGTAGGTGTTATGTGCGAGATTATAATGGGTTGGTTCTTTTCTATTTAGGAGACATGCATTCGACGAGAGAAGGAATTGTTCAATAAGTCGACCTCGCGCGTCGCAACGAGAGTCTCCCCATAGCCTATGCGCATTGAAGTCTCCAAGGAGAACATAAGGCTCCGGAAGTTCATCAATTAAAGAGTGTAAATCACGTTTTTGCAGCTGATAGCTAGGAGGGATGTAAATAGTGCAGATTGTGATTAGTTTATCAAAAAGAACCGCTCGAACAGCCACTGCCTCAAGGGATGTTTGGAGTTGTAAGTGTGTGCATGCAATTCCTTGATTCACTATGATGGCAACACCTCCGGATGATGTCATGGCATCATCACGGTCCTTTCGAAAAATAACGTATTTGCGAAGAACATTTGTGTGTTTTGAATTAAGGTGTGTTTCTTGTACACACAGCACTTTTGGTGAGTGTTCATGTAGGAGTTCTTGGATGTCGTCAAGGTTTCTGAGAAGGCCCCTGACGTTCCATTGTATAATTTGAGTGTCCATGGTGAATGTAAAATAATGCTGTGTGTACGAAAAGCGAGTGGCTGTTTAGACGGGGAGTTTGAGTTCACTTAACAGGGCCGTCACCAGGCCCTCTTATTTGCTTTTTTGTTTTCTTGGCGCGCTCCAGGGAGCCACGCCGCTCTTTCGGCACCAAGGGTGCCTACGTATCCATTGCCTCCTCGGAGGCACTGGATGCCCGCACGTGCGGGCTGTTAGTTTGGATTTTGGGCCTCGCCTGGTGAGGGGAGGCCTTGAGACCCGAAGACTCTGGAGTCTCCGGTCTCTGTTTGGGAGCAGGCGGTGTAGCCTGGGCTACAGCCGCCTTGGGGGCAGGTGCCACAGCCGACGGCTCGCTCTGCGCAGGCCGAAAGGGTGGCGAGGGCTGGTGCGGCGTTGCCCCTTGACGCGCCGCATCAGCATATGTTGCGCCGTAAAATGGCGACACTCTTCGTCTTGCTTCTTTGAATGTGATGTTTTCTTTGACTTTAAGAGTGATTATTTCTTTTTCTTTCTTCCAGTTAGGACACGAACGCGAATACGCGGCGTGTTCCCCGTCACAATTCACGCAGTGAGGCGTAGTAACACAGTTATCAGATGGGTGGCCGTGGCTACCACATCTTGCACAAGTTTCCTGACCCCGGCAGTTCTGCGAGCCATGACCAAATCGTTGACATTTATAACACCGTCTTGGATTGGGAATGTAGGGACGGACAGAGAGTTTGATGTATCCTGTGTCTATAGATGAAGGCAGTGTGCTAGATGCGAAGGTGAGTATTAAATGTTTAGTAGGTATTTCTTTGTTGTCTCGTCTGATGACGATTCGTTTCACATCTGTGACATTTTGCTCTTTCCACCCTTCAAGCAGTTCCTGTTCAGACATTTCAAGAAGGTCTGCTTCTGAAACAACTCCGCGTGAGGTGTTCATTGATCTATGAGGTGAAATAGATACTGGGATATTACCAAATGCTACGAGGCTGCCAAGTTTTTCATAATGGTGTTTTTCAGGCAGCTCAAGGAGAAGGTCTCCGCTAGCCATCTTTGTATCCTTGTATCCTGGGCCAAAGACCTCTGTCAGGGATTTAGCAACTAGGAATGGAGATATTGCTCTGGCTTGTTTTGTTGGGTTTTTGCTGTGCACAACATGGAATTTGGGAAAGCATTGTCTGGGTTGGCTGAAAATTGATATGTCATCGGTGCGTCCCCTCTTAGGCGGGAGACAATCTAGGAGACGGGGAAATGCAGGTGTTCCCATAGTAGTGTACTTTTTGTTCGGCAGCAATGGCGGCCACCCACCATGGAGTCCAACCATGGGACGCTGAAGCACTTAATAGCATAAGGCTGCAGACGCCAGCCGTACATTGCCACTATAACCAAATATAACTACTCAAGTTTGAGTAATTACACAAGGTTAACCCTTGCCGCCATGAAAAATCGGAAGTAAATGGAAGAGAGAAGAAGACAGGACAGATTTAAAGACGAGAAAAGACTAAGATGTAGGAAGAGAGAGATAGGAAAAGGCGACTGCCGATTTCCCCTGGGTGGGTCAGCCTAGGGGTGCCGTCTACGTGAAGTCGGGGCCAAAGAGGTGTGTTGCCTCTGCCGGGGGGGCCTTCAAGGTCCAATCACCCAGCTTTGGCTCAACCCCCAGGATCCCCTTTTCCCCGGACACGGCAAAGCCACGCACGGCTAGGCGTGGGAGGGAGCCGAAACTCCCCCGTTAGCTCGGGTCCGTGGTGCCGCTACACACCAAACGCCTACTTGCGCAGGCGCCCCTGCGGGGGATTCACGGCTTTCTGCTGACAGCCCCAGATTTCTGTATAGTCTTGGCATCAGGCTTCTTGGCGCTTCCTTGTGATAGACGTTTCATTTTCTAATCAGCACAACTTTTCCTGATTGTTCCAGATGCATAAATTTTCCACGCCTATTACGTTTACTATCAATAAGAACTAGCCATGTGATAACATCGGTGCTTTCAATGCAACCTAGGAATATGAGTTACATGGAGAAGCACGTGCTGTTGCTCTTTATAGACAAACTCATTAAGCTATGGTTTTCTTGCACTTATTGAAGAATGGGTATAACGCAAATTCTAACAATATGCAACATGAAATTCGCTAAAACGTAAGGCTACACTTTGCATTTTATTTAGGCAGTTTCTTTTTACTTACACTCATGCCAATAAGGCCAATTCAATATACAAGAGTTGTATTTCACTGTGCTACAGAAGTAAAATCTGGCCACTCTAGTGGCTGAAATCCTACATATAGGTGGCCATATATAGTTTGATAATTAAACTTCAGTAACCCGCATAAATGCGATAGTAGTGTGAAGAAAGAGAAATCTAAAATTTTGTAAAGTCACTGAAATCATGCGACATGTTCTATATGCGTACTTCTTTCTGTAGTTAATGCAATCACTCCTGATATAACAGAATGGCGTCTCATAAAAACTTGTAATTGTGCACTTCTTTTTCTCACTTCTTTTTAGTGTCATGCAGCTTGACCAAGATGAACCCAAACACACTAGCCAATATTCCTGCACTGCTTCAGCACCTTAAGTGGCACTGCCTGACACACTATGCTAAATTCCATGCTCTTCTATGCACTGGTTGGTGCAAAATATAATTATGCAAATTGTTTTAGGACGAGCTGTGCATGCCTTGGGGTTTCTCCGAGCCCTGTGTGGTGTATTGGCATAATTCTCTTATTGTTAATTAAGAAGTGTGATGAAGAAAACCAGGGGCCTAATAGCAATTTTCCGTAGAAAATTCTAAATACTGCCACAGAAATTAAGGCTTTACATGAAATTTGAATTTCAAATAGGAATGCAGAGTGTCCAAGCACACCTGTCTCTCATTCAGAATACACTTTCATCACTTAAAGACTGAAGAAAAGGGTGAGAAGTGTGCCGCAGTAGTGAATACGGTTCAAGAACCAGGTTGAAAAATTAATCAGTAAGATGGTGGGAGACTCAAAGGAACATTTAGGTGATGCTCAACACTCGAGGTTTAAGAAAGTTAGGATTTTATAACTATAATTTATATTTTAATTTCTAATGTAAATATTTTATATAGTAAAGGGCTCATAATTGGAAGAGTGCATCCCAATTGAAGAGGTTATCCATCTGAGATGAACTGAAAGTGAAATGCACTCATCGTGGGCCACAGAAAAATTGCTGAATGCGTAAATTGTGCATCATTGCAGAGACAGCATCCAGCTCTAATTCTGTCAAGTCTTATCAGATTCTCCTTGTCATCGAGCCAGCCTCCTAAAACCTACTGCTCTGTTTTGGTCGTAAGGAAGTTGTCAATTTAAACTTGTGCATGATGGTCATAGCCAACAATGTAGGGCTCATTGTTGCTCGAAATTACAGAATTTAATAATGGCCCCAAGGACTAACTTGGTTATAGCAAATGACTAAGTTGGCCTAAGATTACATGCTTTTGCTAGAAAATGTGCTGTGATAACTGTCCAAATATTCAAGTTCTTTCATGTTTAGCATACAATAACATCACACAGCTGTTCTGCATTGGTGGGGCCCTACGATTTCTGTAAACAAAAGAAAAATTTTTTGCACTGTAAGGTATGAGCTCATGATAGCCAGTTTCAGTGGCAGTATTGGCGCAAGACAGACATGGTATTCAAACTGCACGCGCTAGTTCGTGCACCCCCCAAGAGATCAGCGGCCCGATGATAAGACAAGAAAATGCCGGGACGCCGCGCTCCTCCTCACCACGAGATTTTGACAAAAAAGAAGTGGGACACCACTCGAGGTCTTCTCGAAAATTGATTCCTTTTGCGGATCGCCTGTTGCGAACGCTGCTACAGTTTCTTTTACTTTTCGGGCACAAGTTAGCCCCAATAAATAGCTATACTTAACCATCTGGATTGTGCGTAACAATTCTGGGGAGGAGCCGGGTAATGATCCCAATCCCAGTTGGACTTCGAGGAAGCAGCCCGGACCCACGACCATTCAAAGCAACCGAGCTCACGCCAGTTGATCAACGCGCCAGCCGTCATCTACGTGGTGAGTCACCGGTATTTCTCCAGCCACCAGATCCTAGAGTGTCTTCAGCTGTCTCCAGGGAGAGTACCGAAATGCCGTCTCCAACCGCTGCCACTCACATCGTTTCGCCTCCAGACGCTGCCACGCATCGTTGTCGATGAGCCATGGACGCCCCACCCTTTTCATGGTGATACTCATGAAGACGCGAAAATTGGTTGGAGGGTTTTGAGTGCGTCACTAATTTCAACGGATGGACTAAAGAACAAAAGCTCCGCCGCGTTTATTTCACGTTGCAGGACAGCGCACGAACGTGGTTCGACAACCACAAAGGTGCCATTCAGTCGTAGAATGACTTCCGACGCAAGCTACCGGCCACATAACCGAGCACAGACAGCAACGAAAGAGCTGAGGCTGCCTTGCAGGCACGAAAGCAGCGCAACAATGAAAGCGTCGCAATGTATGTTGAAGACATGTGCCACTTATTTCGCCGGTCTGATGAAATTATGAGCGAGGACTAGAAACCTCGGCACCGGATGCATGGGGTAAAGCATGAAGTTTGCTGGTTTGCTCCGATGCCTCCCGCGGAACGTCGCCGAATTTCGCACCGAGGCGACAATGGTTGAAAAGACTGCAACAGCGAGCGAGGCACTACAATCGGGATGTGAACGTCGCATCTGTAGACGTGGTGTCAGCAGTCTTCCGGAATGACATCCGCGTGTTACGAGAGCTCATTCGATCGGTGGTTCGAGGAGAGCTCCAGAAGCTTAACGGCAACCTTTCAACGGTGTCATCATTAGCGGAAGTTGTTCGGGAGGAAGTGAGACAGGCAGTTTGTGAGCAGCAGTCACAAGCGCAGCCGGTTAAAGCGTTGGTTTCGATGCAGCCCGCATTCTCGGACGCCGAGGTGCTCAGAAGCGCCCCTGTGCCTTCTTTCGTCGCCCCTGGACTCTATTTCGCCGCAGCAACTACCAATCTGCCGAAACCTGGATTCACGCCGTCCCCAGCCGAGACGAGGAGCTCAAAAGCTGATATATGGCACACTCTTCATCAAATTCCCCTTTGTTATTACTGGGGCGAAGCTGGCCATCTTTACCGGAAATGGGAATATCGCAGAGCTGGATTTCGGGGGTTTCCCATAAACGCTGCTTGTCAAAGAAATTAGGAACGACATTGTGAAATCGATGGGTACTTGTCAACGCGTCAAGGTACTCACTCCTCGCAGCAGCGTCACTCCCGGTCGAGAGCGCCACTGATGTATCGGTCACCAAGTCCGCGTCCATCTTCAAACTCTCCGAGGCGACTTCCATGAAGCCCGCTTCGGGAATACTAGAATCGGTGACCTGTGGAGGTAAGGCCACTGCCGACACAAGAAAACAACCTCCAGTGTCGATTTCAAAATGTGATGATGGACACGAGACTACGTACGGAAATGGTAACGTCGCTTATGAATTGTCGGTACTTATAGACGGCTACGAAACGGATTCTTCGGTAGACACAGGCGCATACTATTCCGTCATGAGCAGTGGACTTGCGACAACGCTAAAAAAAGTGCTCACCTCTTGGATAGGACCACAAGTGTGAACCTCCGGGACACACCTTATTGATCCAGCAGGCATGTATACCTCTAGAGTCGGAATACACGGCTTCACCTACGTCGCCACTTTCATTGTCCTATCGGAGTGTTCACGAAGCGTAATTATTAGAATACACTTTTTGCAGGCCAATGGCACGGTGATAAACTTGCAGGAAACGTGTATCTCGTTCTCGATGAAACAAGCCATCGTGACATTCGAGAGTGAAAATCGATTCGATGCAATCCAGATTGCAGGAGACCATGTAACAGTACCTCCAAGTCCTATTATTGTTTTCACCGTAAGAAGCATTGTATACAACGAATATGAAGGAATGGCAGAAAGCAATACTGGGCTATTACTCGAGAAAGGGATCTGTGCAGCAAGATGTATTGTATGGCTGCGTGATGGGTGTGCGAACGTCTTCCTGACAAATTTCCAAAATGAGGTGCAACGTCTTGCGAAGGGAACTGTTGTTGCTTACTTGCACGATTACGTTCCGATTATGGATTTGAATTGTTCTGAGACTGCACCACTACACCCTGATTGTATAGATTCCATACTCGCATCTATCCGAATCAAAGCAGCCCTATCGCCGAAACAGAATTACAAAATCGAGAGCCTTATACGAGAGTCCGCCTCGTGTTTTTCCACGTCATTAAAAGTGCAGAGAACATCTATCATCAAACACCGCATCAAAATCGATGAATCTGTTGGGCCTCTTTGCCAGCACTCGTACCGAGTGTCACCAAAAGAGAAAGAAGTCGTTAAAGGTCAAGTTGAAGAACTGCTTAGAGACGATGTAATTCAACCATTGGCCAGCCCATGGGCCCCATCTGTAGTGTTGGAAAAGAAAAATGATCATACTTTTCGCTTCTGTGTTGACTACCGAAAATTGAACCTCGTTACAACGCGGGATGTCTATTTACTTCCAAGGATCGCTGACATCCTTGACAGACTACGAGACGCGAAGTTCTTTTCCTTTCATGACCTCAAGAGCGGATACTAGCGGATAGAGGTGGACAAACGAGATCGCGAGAAAACTAGTTTCGTCACCCCAGATGGGTTATACGAGTTCAACTTACTCCCATTTGGCCTGCGTTCTGCACCTGCCCCATTTCAGCGGATGGTGGATACTGTGCTCTCCGGGTTAAAATGGCAGTCCTGTCTTGTTTATCTCGATGACGTCGTGATCTTTTCGGCCACCTTCGATCAGCATGTGCAACAACTACGGACTATGCTCAAAGTGATTAGTTCTGCAGGGCCGATGATAAAACTCCAAAAGTGTCATGTTGGTTTTCATGAACTGCTTTTCCTCAATCAAGGGGTTAGCTCTGAAGGCATTCGACCTGACCCCGCAAAGACAGCAGCTGTAGAAATATTTCCTAGACCGACGGATAAAATGGCTGTGAGAAAATTCTTAGGACTTTACGCCTATTACAGAAGATTCATCAAAAAATTTTTGAAGAATGCAGAACCACTAACATGAATGACGAAAGAATAAGACACGCCTTTCACCTGGACATGCGGGGAACAAGACGCGTTCAATGAGCTACAATGGCGACTTCTAACCACCCGTCCATGCACATTTCTACAAAGAAGCCGAAACAGAGATTCACAGGGACGCAAGCAATTTGGGACTAGGCGCCATCCTCGTGCAGCTGCAATACGGAGAGGAACGCGCGGTCGCACATGCTAGTCGCACTCTTTCGAGAGCTGAAAGGAATTATTCGGTGACGGAAAAGAATTTCTTGCGGTAATATGGGCCATACAAAATCCTGACCGTACTTATATGGTAGACCATTTCGAACAGTGAGTGACCATCACCCACTGTGCTGGCTCTCAGGCCTAAAGCACCATTCTGGGCGACTTGCTAGATGGAGACTCACGTTGCGAGAATACGACATAACAGTGGTATACAAGTCTGGCCACAAACACAGCGATGCTGATTGCCTGTCACGCGCATCAGTGGAATCTGTACCTGTGGAAGGGGAAGGCGACTTTTCGTTTCTTGGAGCTGGTAGCACCGCGGACATGACTGAATATCAACGATCTGATGCGGACTTGCTTCAGCTGATCAAGCATCTGGAAGGGCAACCCGTGCGTGTTCCTCGAGTTTTCGTGCAGGCATTGTCGTCGTACTTGAAGATAAACAACGTGTAGTGGAGCATACGCGCTAATATGTATGCGCCTTTAAAAGAGAAGGAAAAACCCCGTGCTCTGATTGCACGAGAACCTGGGCCACCTTTGCCAGACTTGTCGTACGGCCATTTTTTGTTGCGACATCGTTGTGACTTCTCCGGTTCAATAAACGTCATCACATTTGGTGAAGGCTGCTGAGAACCCCGAGCAGACCTGGAGCTCCGCTCTCGCAAGTTGCCCGAGAGACCACCGCAAAACATGACTGACGCAGTCGCCAACCAGCCCATCCCAGCCCAGCCAGCACCACCGACTGTCCCGTCTACCTGCCCCGGCGCTACTCGCCAACGGAACCCACCAATCTTCAGCGGCAGTGGTGAGCAAGACGTCGAAGACTGGCTCTCCTTGTACGAACGCGTAAGCGCCAGCACCAAGTGGGACAACGACTCTAAGCTCGCCTACGTTATCTTTTACTTGGCAGACGTAGCTAAACTTTTGTTTACGAACCACGAAACCGCCATCGCCAACTGGTCCTCCTTTAAGACACTCGTGACTGAAGCGTTCCGCCGACCAGACGTCCGCAAGCTCCACGCAGACCAGCGCCTGCGCCACCGAGCCCAGCATCCTGGCGAGACGTTTACTAGTTACATTGAGGACATGCTCAGCCTCTGCAGGCGTGTGAATTCATCTATGCCCGAAGAAGAAAAAATTCGGCAGATTCTCAAGGGCATCGAGGACGGCGCATTCCAGATGTTGCTAGCGAAAAGCCCGAACACGGTAGCAATCCTCGTAAGCCTCTGCCAGAGCTTTGATGAATTGCGCCGTCAGCGTTTCATCGCCCGACAGAGTGTCCCACCGCCGGATTCGATCTCGGCCGTCGCACTCGCAAATGCTAACGTTCGCCAAGAAAGTCTGTCCAACCAGATCAAAGACTTCATCAGGGAGGAAGTCGCCCGACAGCTCTCCCTGCTGCCGCATAGCGACGCGCCCACCGCAAGCCTGCCTTCGACACTGCAGCAGGCCATACGCACTGAAATTTGTGATGTCCTCCTTACAGTGCAGGCCCCTCACCCATGCACTTCAGTAGCACCTAATCTCTCAGATGTCGGCTAGGCACCACCTGCACCACCTTCACCTCTCAGCTACGCAGCTGTGGTCGCGCGGCCCCCACCGCATCCAGTCGCCTTATCGGCTCCACCTCCTCCGGCATCGCCTCCAGTTTACAGGCCCTCACCTCGCTTTTTCCGTCGATCTAATGAGTGGTGCACCCAAGACAATCGTCCTATCTGCTTCGCCTGTGGCATCGCTCGCCACATTGCACGCTTCTGCCGCCGTCACCCCACACCTGCAAACGCATACTTCGGAACTCCTACCTACGCGCCGCAGCAGGCCACCGCATCTGCATATGAACAGAGGCACTCAGACTCGGATCGCCGCCCATCGACTGCTCGTTTCCCATCCCCTCGTCGCCGATCGCCATCGCCTATGCGTCTTCGACCACCTCCTGAGGAGGGAAACTAATCAGTGCAGTTCCGGAGGCAAGAACTGCAACTTGTGCGCGATTCCCAAGGCCTCCGTTTTCGCCGCAAAATGTTGTTAATGTCGATGTTGAGGAAGTTGCCACATTAGCGTTAATTGATACCGGGGCCGCCATTTCTGTGATGGACGCCAAATTTTGTCAGAAACTGAAGAAAGTGACCACATCTCTCTGTGGCATGGTACTGTCCACTGCTAGCGCGCAACGCATTCATCCCTCGGCTCTGTGTACAGCGCGTGCCGTCATCCAAGACCTTTTGTACGTCGTGCAGTTTTTGTTGAGCCATCTTGCTCTCATGACCTTATCCTCGGTTGGGATTTTTTATCACGTCATGAAGCTATCATCGATTGTTCCCGTGCTGAAGTGTCCCTTGTGCCAACATATGAATTTCCACCACCCGACCAGTCTCCTCGGCTCTGCAAACTCAACGCTGACGACGACATCACCTTGCCCCCGGAAGCTTCGGTCCCTATAAGCCTTTCATGTGTGGCACAACCTGACACCACGGTGGTGTTTACGCCATCTCCTGTTTTTACTGAACGCAAGGGCATCGTTCTCCCATTTGCCGTTCTTACAATTGCGTCTGGTTTAACCTTAATGCTGGTTACCAACCACTGCAACTACCCCAATGGCTTACTTCGTGGTGAAATGTTGGGATATGTGCAACCTGTCGACCATATCGATGATATTACTCTTCCCGACGAAACGCCATGTCACATTGCCGCAATAACTCATGTGTCTGAGCCATCAAGTTTGTCAGCCTTCGACAATGCTATTGACGCACACCTTCCCCTCTCGCATCGCCGCCAACTTGTTGCTCTCCTTAACAAGTTTCGCTCTTCTTTCGACTTTCAAGAACCTGCTTTGGGCCGCACCACGACTATCACTTATTACTATTGACACCGGGTCACATTCGCCTCTGCGATAGCGTCCTTACCGCGTTTCCGCCGAAGAGCGCCGCGTAATTACGGAGCAAGTAGACGACATGCTTACGTGGAGTCATACAGGCTTCTCAAAGCGCTTGGTCATCACCTGTGGTTCTGGTAAAGAAAAAAGATGGCACCGTTCGATTTTGCGTGGACTATCTCCGCTTAAACAAGATTACGAAGAAAGATGTCTACCCGCTACAACGAACAGACGATGCTCTCGACTGTTTACAAGGCGCCGAGTACTTTACATCTTTGGATCTGCGTTCTGGGTATTGGCAGGTGCCAATGGCTGAATGTGATCGCCCTAAAACAGCCTTTGTAACGCCAGATGGCCTATATGAGTTCAAAGTGATGTCATTTGGGCTCTGCAACGCACCTGCCACATTTGAGCGCATGATCAATACCATCTTGCGTGCCCATAAGCGAAAAACTTGCTGTGTTACCTGGACGACATCGTAGTCTTTTTGTCTGATTTCCCGACACATCTTGTTCGCCTCCACGAGATTCTGACGTGTCTAACTTTTGCGGGCCTACAACTTGACTCCAAGAAGTGCCACTTCGCAGCACGAAAACTAACCATCTTGGGACATGTCATCACAAGAGACGGTGTTCTTCCGGATCTCGAAAAGCTTCGGGCTGTCACTGACTTCCCATTGCCCACATCACTGAAAGCCCTAAGAAGTTTCGTCGGTCTCTGCTCCTACTTTCGTCGCTTCGTGCGCAATTTCGCGTCCATCATCGCACCTCTCACGAGTCTGCTTTCCAACAGCAAAGGTATATCTGCATGGTCACCTGCATGTGACGACGCATTTCGCCAGCTGCGCCGCCTGCTGACCTCACCACCCATTCTTCGTCACTACGACCCCGCTGCTGCCACAGAAATTCACACCGATGCAAGTGGAATCGGTCTTGGTGCAGTTTTGGCACAACGGAAAGGCACCCAAGCCGAATACGTAGTCGCCTATGCAAGTCGCGCTCTCAAGAAGGCTGAATTGAATTACTCCGTGACAGAGAAGGAGTGTTTGGCCATAATCTGGGCCTTGACGAAGTTTCGCCCATACCTTTACGGTCGCCGTTTCGACGTGGTCACAGACCACCACGCTCTATGTTGGCTGTCCACATTGAAAGACCCGTCCGGACGCCTTGGACGTTGGGCACTTCGATTGCAAGAATACGACATCCGTGTAGTATATCGTTCCGGTCGCAAGCATGCGGATGCCGATGCACTTTCGCGATCGCCATTAACCCCAGATGTGGCTTCTCTGTCACCACTTTTTACCACCTTGTCACCAATAGACACCACTGACATGCTTTCGGAGCAGCGTAAAGATCCATGCCTTGCATTGTTACTCGACTACCTTACCGATCCGTCTGCTGTCCCTTCCACGAGAGCGCTACGCCGACAAGCAGCCCACTTTTCCGTGCGAGGTAGCATTCTGTACCGCCGCAACTACATGCCTGGTGGTCGGAAGTGGCTCCTTGCTGTCCCAGCTCATATGCGCTCTGACGTCTGCAGTGAATTTCTATGCAGACCCCCAAAGTGCTCACGCAGGTGTCCTGAAAACCTACGAAAGGCTGCGCCAACGATATTACTGGCGAGAAATGTATCGCTTTGTGCAGAAATACGTTAAGTCTTGCACCACTTGCCAACAGAACAAGACACCTCCGCGGCACCTTACTGGCATGTTACGCCGCTCCCATGCCCGGCTCACCCATTCGACCGCGTGGGTATCGATCTCTATGGCCCCCTCCCATATAGTCGCTCTGGAAACCGGTGGATTATTGTCGGCGTCGATCATCTGACACGCTACGCTGTGACTGCAGCTCTACCGGCAGCGACCGCCCACGAAGTTGCACTCTTCATTCTGCGCAGCTTCATTCTCCGCCATGGGGCTCCACGGGAATTACTCAGTGATAGGGGTCGAGTGTTCCTGTCGGAGGTCATCCAAGCCATTCTCACTGAATGCAACATGATCCACCGGAAATCTACCGCATACCATCCACAGACGATTGGTCTCACTGAACGGTTCAACCGCACACTTGGCGACATGCTGAGAATGTACACTTCCTCCGACCACACTAACAGGGACGCTGTCTTACCTTTTGTTACCTTCGCTTACAACACCGTGACGCAAGCGACTACCGGTTTTTCCCCGTTCTTTCTGTTGTACGGCCGCGAACCATCCCACTCACTCGACACCATACTCCTGTACCGCCCTCATGCATCGGACTGCTCCCCGCTTTCGGAAGTCGCGAGATACGCTGAAGACTGCCGTCAGTTGGCTTGGTCTATGACGAGTGAGGCTCAACGTCTACAAAAAAACCGACATGATGACGCTCATGACATAGCGCCTACGTTTCGTACTGGCTCCCTCGTGTGGCTTTGGGTGCCCCCGCACGTTCCTGGCCTGTCTTCTAAACTTCTGGCCCGGTACCATGGTCTATACCGTGTCATTGACGCAACCTCGCCGGTGAATTACATCATCGAGCCCCTAACACAATCACCAGATTTGCGCCGTCGAGGACGCGAGACCGTACACGTCGACCGTCTCAAGCCCTACTACGACCCCCTCATCGTGCCTACTCCCTGAGTCGCCAGGATGGCTCCGCTTCACCACGGGGGGTACTGTAGTGGAGCAAACGCACTAACAAGTATGCGCCTTCAAAAGAGAAGGAAAAACCCCGTGCTCTGATTGCACGAGAACCTGGGCCACCTTTGCCAGACTTGTCGTACGGCCATTTTTTGTTGCGACATCATTGCGACTTATCTGGTTCAATAAACGTCATCACAAACGTTTTATACAAGAGAAACTTCGAGCACAGCAGGGAAAAATTCCTATTCGTATTTCCTTTGGCCTTGCGATCCGAAATTCTGGAAGCCTGCCTCGACGACCCAGCAGTAGGACACCTCTGAGTGAGTAGAGCATTGACTCGCATCCGTACGAAGTACTACTGGCTAAAATAACTGGATGCTGTACAGCATTATGTGAGGACATGTAGAGATTGCCAAAGACGCAAAACGCCTCCTTCGAAACCTGCAGGATTTCTCCAACCAGTATAACTCCCAAAATCTCTCTTTGAACAAGTAGGAACGAATCTACTTGGCCACCCCGCCGCCATGGTCTAGTGGCTAAGGTACTCGGCTGCTGACCCGCAGGTCGTGGGTTCAAATCCGGGCTGCGGCAGCTGCATTTTCGATGAAGGCGGAAATGTTGTGGGCCCGTGTGCTCAGATTTGGGTGCACGTTAAAGAACCCCAGGTGGTCGAAATTTCCGCAACCCTCCACTACGGCGTCTCTCATGATCATATGGCGGTTTTCAAACGTTAAACCCCACGTATAAATCCATCAATCAATCTACTTGGTTCCTTTCCTACGTCATCAAGGGGCGACCGATGGATAGAAGTAGTGACAGACTACTTAACGCGGTATGCCGAGACAGCCTCTCTCACCAACGGCACGGCTATAGAAGTAGCTGAATTCTTCGTCACTAACAATGTATTATTGCATGGTGCCTCAAAGGGGGTTATCATGGATCGGAGAACTGCATTCACAGCTGATCTTACGCAGTCTTTTATGAACCTTACCCACACTTGTCATAGGAAAACAACGGCTTACCACCCCCAAACGAAAGGTCTAACCGAGCGACTAAACAGAACTCTCAACGATATGTTGTCCATTTACGTTGTCTTGGAGCACCGTACGTGGAATAAGATACTGCCGTTTTCCACTTTCACTTATAATACTGCTGTGAAGGAGGCTATTAAAGTGACGCCATTCCAGCTAGGTTATGGTCGAATAGTTACCACACCATTACATGCAATGCTGCCTGTAAGCGACAATACAGAGCACAAGCGGGACATCAGCGAGTTCATTCAGCGAGCCGAAGAAGCACGGCAGTTGGCGCTACATCACATAAAACGACAACAACGCATTGATGCAAACCGTTACAACCTTCGGCGGAGAGGAGTCGACTACGCACCAGTCGGTAGAGTTTCAATTTTCACTCCTGTGCGGACGTCTGGCGTCTCCGAAAAGCTTCTGCGGTGCTCTTTCGGCCCTTACCGAGTCCTTCGTCGCATTGGCTCCTTGAACTACGATGTGTCACCGGAAGGACAAGTGAGCTCATCAGGATACCGAAAGAGCACGGTAATTCTGCATGTAGCCAGAATGCAGCCATACTATGACAGGCAATGAGCATCGAACCATACACACCCGATCATAAGGAATGCCTATTTCTCAAATGGAGACCACATGTATACCATGTCAGCAACACTGCTTATACGCACTTGGAGGAAGAATAATGACGCAAGACAGACGCGGTATTCAAACTACGCGTGCTAATTCGTGCGCCCTCCAAGAGAACAGTGCTCTGATGATGATACAAGAAAACGCCGTGACGGCGTGCGCCTAGCACGGGATTTTGACGAGAATAAAGTGGGGCACCGCTCGAGGTCTTTTCAGAGAATAATTCCCTCAGTGGATCGCCTCTTAAGGACGCTGCTACACTTTCCTTTCCTTTTCGGGCGCAAGTTAGCCCAAAAAAATAGTTATTTTTGAACCATCTGGATTGTGCCTCACAAGATTGTCTACAGCTGTCATCCTTACTTAGAAAGGAAGCTCAGTGTGTGAGCAATCCAAGTCAGAATACAGATCGTGATCATTCACCCTGCCATAATGTCATGGAAGTGCTTGTATATTAAGAGAGGTAAACAGAGGTAAGACGGGGGCTTAGGCAGGGGTGTCCTCTGTCATCCTTATTATTCATGATGTACCTACAATGATTAGAAGCCAAAATAGAGGGATGTGAACTCAGCTTCAGCCTGTTTTTTGTCCAACAAAGAAAACTTATCGACCAGGCACTACCAGCATTAATGCACGCAGATCGTATAGTGCTAAAAGCCGGCAACAAGGTAGATTTGCAGAAATTGATGGACATCTGCGGTAATGAGGGAAATAGGTTAGATTACAGATTCTGTAAAAAAAAATCAGCAGTCATATTTTTTAATTACAATGAAGGTAGCGAGCTTCAAATACAGGAGGTCACGCTAGAGATAACAGATAAATACAAATATCTGGGCGTATGGATAAGCAATGGGGCCGAATACCTAAGGGAACACGAAATATACGTGACGACTAAAGGTAACAGGAATGCAGCGGTAATGAAAAACAGGACACTGTGGAATTACAATAGGTATGATGTGAGAGGAATATGAAAAGGTGTCAATGTTTCTGGTCTGACGTTCGGCAATGCGGTCTTGTGTATGACATCAGAAGTTCAAGCAAGATTAGGAATTAAGCAACGTGGAATAGGTAGGCTTGCCTTAGGAGCTCACGGAAATACACCAAATCAGGGAGTGCAAGGTGATATGGGATGGACATCATTTGAGGGCAGGGAAGCTAGCAGCAAGATAAAATTTGAGAAGCGATTGAGAAATGGGAGAGGAGCGTTGGGCTAGGAACGTATTCAGCTACTTGTACATGAAGAATGTCAATACAGAATGGAGGAAGCGAACCAGAAAATCGACCGCTAAATACTTAGAAAACAGCAGGGGGCCAAACCAGAAAGAATTATCGGTTAAGAAGAAGGTGAAGGAAGCTGAGACCGATATGTGGAGAATTGGCATGATTAAGGAGTCCGCACTAAAGATCCTACGAACTTTTAAGCAGGAAATTGCCAAGGAGAGGATCTACGATAATACTCCGAGTAGTTCTCTACTGTTTGAGGCCAGGACAGAAGTATTGCGAACCAAGACATATCAGGCCAAATACGAAGGGGTAGACACGGTATGCAGTCCGTGTGGAGAGGAAGAAGAAACTGCCTAACACTTGATAATGTTCTGTAAAGGTTTTAACCCTATAGTTCAGAATGACGGCGCAGAGTTTTTCAAAGCACTAGGGTTTAGGGACTGGGAGGGCAAAATAAACTTTAAGCGGGTAGAAATAACTAGAAAGTGGTTATCTGATTGGTGGCTAAAGTCAAGGCACGAGTGAAAATTAAACCCTTCACTGCAAAGTAAGAATCCTCAACCTCACTATTTAAACGAAAAAAATAAATCTAGTTTTTGGTACATTAAGTATTACGGCTTGGTGGCACTAGCCACCACCCGATCTAAAGGGTACAGCAATATCCATTCATCCATCCATCCACCCACCCACCCACCCACGTACCCACCCACGTACCCGCCCACCCGTTCGTCCGTCCGTCCGTCCGTCCATCCATCCATCCATCCATCCATCCATCCATCCATCCATCCATCCATCGATCCATCCATCCGTCCATCCATCCGTCCGTCCGTTCGTTTGTCCGTCCGTCCACTCATCCATCCATCCATGATTGTGCACAGCGAGAGTGGGAATAAGAGGCCATGTGTACGTCAGCAGTTTTATTGTTCTCTCTGAATGTTCCTGTGAGGCAATTCTGGGCATGAACTTCCTGCAAGCAAACAGTGCGATCATCGACTTGCAGAAATCCCAAGTATCTCTCTACAGAAAACGCTGTTGCCGTGTGTCATGCGGAGCAACCAATTGTTTGGTCTCTTTGTATTGTGGATGAAGGCGTGACGGTGCCGCCACGTAGCAGCGAGACAGTTGCTGTGAAAAGCGACGTTTTTCGTGAATATGCCAGACTAAATGATAGAAATATCAAACTGCTACTTACAAAGGGAATACGCGTGGCGAGAGGTCTAGCGAACCTGCAGAATGGATATACTGATGTGCCAATGACTAACTTTGCCAACGAGGCGAAGGGAGCAGCCATAGCATCACTTCATGACTACGTACAAGTCTCAGATGTTTGCACCATAGAAAAGGCACCGACAACTTCCTCAACAGTGGTCAGTGTCCTCAAGAAAGTAGATATTGACCGAGAGCTTTTATCTCTGAAAAAAGACCAAATTGTGGAGTTGATCGAAGAATTCACGGAGTGTTTTTCCTCTTCATCCAAAGTCAGACGTACCCCTGTAGCAAAGCACTGCATTGTAATCGAAGAGCATGTTAGACCAGTATATCAGCATCCATACCGAGTAGCTCCGAAAAAAGAGAGGCGATAAAGAAGCAAGCACAGGAGATGCTCGACGACGATGTCATACATCCCTCCAAAAGCTCATGGTCATCGCCGGTAGTATTTGTGAAGAAAAAAGTCAACATCATGCGGTTCTCTGTTGAATACAGAAAACTCAACCTCGTCAGGAAGCGGGACGTGTACCCACTCCCACGAGTCGACGATACGTTAGATAAACTGCTCAACGCTCACTTTTTTCATCGTTGGACCTAAAGGGGATCTGGCGCTGCCATGGACGCCAAGCATTTACACCTACTGTTTCTACAGCTGATGCAGGTGATGACTACCGTCTGCGGCACCTTCGACTCAGCGTGCTTGTTTCCTATCAAGAATGCCGACATGAACCACGTGTGCCCCGCTTTCATATGCCCTTGGAATCGCAACCCGCCACTGGACATGACAGCGCTGCCGGCAGCCGATCATCTCATCCTCTGGCAACCTTGGTCACACCAGGATGGGATACTACTTAAGCAGGCACCTCAACCTGCCACTCCGGGATCTGGCGCCACCATGGACGCCAGGCATTTACGCCTACTGTTTCTACAGCTGATGCAGGTGATGACTACCGTCTGCGGCACCTTCGACTCAGCGTGCTTGTTTCCTATCAAGAATGCCGACATGAATCACGTGTGCCCCGCTTTCATATGCCCTTGGGATCGCGACCCGCCACTGGACATGACAGCGCTGCCGGCAGCCGATCGTCTCATCCTCTGGCAACCTTGGTCACACCAGGATGGGATACTACTTAAGCAGGCACCTCAACCTGCCACTCCGGGATCTGGCGCCCCCATGGACGCCAGGCATTTACGCCTACTGTTTCTACAGGTTGGTTATTCCTATCGTTGTGTATATGGAAAACCGTTTAGAAAGCTGGCGTCAGATCCCACATGTGTCAGTGTGCTTATTTGTGATTTATTTCATGTTGTTACAAACTACTCGGAAAGCGGAGATGTTATTGTTGGGTTGCTTTTGCTGCTGTCCGGCGATATCGAGCAGAATCCTGGCCCCGTTCCGAGGAGCAAGAACAAAAAATGTTTTCTGCGATCATGCAAATCCCTCAGATGTTGCAGAAGCAGTCAGACATTCTTGATGAAATTCCCACCCTACGCTGTGAGCAACAAGCTATCAAACAAAACGTATCTTATCTCGCGGCTAAGGTCGAGCGTGCTGAAGCCAGCGCATCATGTGTTCCGCCTTTGAAAGAAGAAGTAGGGAGAGTGACGGCTTGCGTTGAATCACTTGCTGCATCGTTTGCCTCCATGCGCGAACGCCAAGACGATCTATAAAATAGATCACGCCGAAATAACTTGCTATTTTTTGGTCTTGATGATACCGCTGGTGAAACGTGGGCGGAATTTTAGGAACGAATTTTGACTTTTTGCTCCGAAAAACTAAGCGTTGATGCTTCTGTAACATCGATAGAAAGAGCCCACAGGCTTGGGCGTTTTTCACAGCAAAACAACAGGCCGATAATAGTGAAGTACGTGTCATTTAAAGAAAAACAACGGGTGCTTGCCGCTGCGCGAAAACTAAAGGGAACCGACTATTCTATGAGCGAAGACTACTCTGAAAAGGTTAGATTGGAGCGTAAAAAGTTACTCCAGTTTGCTAGAGAACGCGGTGGTGATTTTAAGCTGAACTTCAATAAGCTCGAAATTGGCACACAAGTTTTTAGGTATGACGCGGCTGGTGATAGCGTGAAGTGCAATGTCCGATAGCCACGAATTCAACCTGTATCGCGCGAAAAGACAGATGCTGTAACGGAACTTAAAATAAGTGTTGTAAATTGCCATAGCCTCAAAAACAAAAAGGAGGAGTTTGGTGCACTTGTTCAACTAGTAAAGCCACACGTCGTTGTGGGCACTGAGTCGTGGTTGGATGACACCATAACTGACAGCAAAATTTTTCCGCCGAACTATACGGCATATCGAAAAGATCGCAATATGCATGGTGGGGGCGTTTTCGTCCTTGTCCACAGTGCTACCAGTAGCGTGCCAATAAACCTAAATACCCCATCATGCGAAACGGTCTGGTGTAAGGTTATCCTCGCTAATGGCTCAGCAATGGCTATCGGGTCGTTTTACAGGCCACCTACACAGAAAGGCCCCGAGTCATTGTTTCAGCTTAGCAATATTTTACTAGCTCTAGATGCAACGCGTGTTATTTTGGCGGGCGATTTTAATTTGCCAAACATCGAATGGGTCCATCTTCAGCCTAAATCTAACACGTCGTCGCTTCTGTACTCTGCTTTTTGTGAAATGATTAACGCTCAATCGCTATTTCAATTTGTATCTCGTCCTACCAGACTAGGTTCCTCTTGCAATAATGTGCTTGATTTAATTTTTTGCAATGACCAAACTCTAATCTCTTCTGTCACAACAATACCAGGTGTAAGCGACCACGAAGTCGTTGTTGGAACAATAAGTTGCGATATCGTGCGCCGCCCGAATCCGTTACCGCGAAAAGTGTTTTATTATAATCGCGGTGATTATGTCTCTCTTTCCCGAGAGCTAGATCAGTTTTTACCGGAGTTCAGACAACATGCTACCAACCTGGATTTGAATACTACATGGCACTTGTTCAAAACTAAGCTTTTATCACTGATACGCACTAATGTTCCGTCACGGGTGCTTTCCTCAAAGCGTAGAACTAGTAAGCCCTGGATGAACAGCAGCCTCAAGGCCTTGATTAATCGCAGGCACCGCGTGTATCGAAAGTACCGCCAGACACCACAACGCGAGCTACATGAAACGTTAAAAGAACTAAACAAGAGTGTTGCTAAACAGATGCGCTGTGCTGAACTTGAGCATCTGGGTCGCCTAACTGATAGGATCAAAAATAACCCGAAAGAAGTATGGAAGTATGTTAAAAGCAAGCAGGCTGTGAAGGTAACGATTCCAGATGTTATAGATGACCTCAACTTCAGCGCAGACTTAAAGGGCAAAGCTGAGAAATTCAATTTTTATTTTCAGTCTGTTTTCACCCAATCAGTTTGCTTACCCAGCGGCCCTCAGTTAGTCAGAAAAAAATTCTGAAATGATTGAAATATGTTTTACTGAACGTGGAGTCTTAGCTCTGCTACAAAAAAATTAAGGTAAATGCGGCACCTGGTCCTGATGCTATTCCTAATTATGTTTTTAAAAACTGTGCTGCCTCACTTGTACCATTTCTAGTCTTGCTCTTCGAAAAATCAATGGCGCTTGGCTGTTTACCTTACGACTGGAAAAGTGCCAACATTGCCCCTATCTTCAAAGCTGGAGACAAAACGCGAACAAAAAATTGCAGACCGATCTCGCTAACTTGTGTAATATGTAAATTGATGGAACACTTTATCTATACCAATTTAATCTCCCATCTTCAAGATAATAACTTTTTCTGCACTACGCAACACGATTTCAGAAAAGAGTTGTCCTGCGATACTCAACTAATTGAATTTAGTCATGATATAGCTGCCTCGATCGACAATGGATGCCAAGTGGACTGTGTATTTTTAGATTTTCAAAAAGCCTTTGATTCTGTATCACACAATTTATTATTACTTAAACTGTCTGCTTTAAATATCCCTCCCTCTTTGTTGAAGTGGCTTGAAGCGTATCTTGTTGGTAGAAAACAGCGGGTTGTTCTCGAGGGAGTGAATTCATCTGAAGTCGATGTCTTATCAGGGGTCCCCCAGAGATCTGTTCTGGGACCCCTTCTTTTTTGATATTTATAAATGAGATAAACCAACAAGTATCCAGCCGCATGCGCATGTATGCAGATGACTGCTGCATATATCGTGACGTCACGTCTGCTCAAGATTCTGCTCAACTACAAAGTGATCTAAATGCTGTGTTATCATGGTGCACCACATGGAACATGACACTTAACTTTTCAAAATGTAATACCGTTCGCTTCACAAACAAAAAGAACATTCTAAATACGAATTACTTTCTTGGAGACAATCGTTTGGAAAATGTGTCTAAATATAAGTACCTAGGCGTTTTCTTTACGAGCAACCTATCCTGGAACGACCACATTGAATACGTCGGTGCTAAAGCGAGCCGTGTATTGAACTTCCTGAAGCGTAACTTTAAACAGGCCCCACCTAAACTAAAGGAAACGCTCTATCTTTCTAACGTTCGCTCAATTTTGGAGTACGGTTGTGTGGCTTGGGATCCAGACACTATAATATGTACTAATGCGCTAGAAAGGGTTCATAAACGAGCAGCGCGTTTTGTGTCTGGTAACTATGATTTCACTAACCGCTCTTCGTGCATTCGTAAACATTTGGGTTGGCCTCTCCTGCAGGACAGGCGCAAATTCTTAAGATTAAATCTATTTCATAATATTTATATTGGTAGCACTGGTTTAAATAAAGACGTGTACATTAAAGATCCCACTTATGTATCCTCTCGCCTAGATCACTCCCGCAAAGTTCGCGAATACCGATGTCGCATAAATACTTACAAAAACTCCTTCTTCCCGAAAACCACACACGAATGGAACAACCTACCAGAATATATTGTATCCACACCGCCACCCTCATTTCAAAATGCTCTGTCACAATTTTTGTTGAAATGAAAGATGCCAATTTCTGTCTGCATTTCTGTTTGTGTTTTACTTTTCCTTGATTGCCTCGTGTTCCCGAGAATGTGTACACACTGTATAAGCTGAGCATGCTTACTTGTTTTGTTATCGGTATTCATACCCTGTATCAATTTCAAGTTTTATGTCTCCTCCCCCCTACTGTAATGCCCAAGCTGGGCGCTGTAGGTACTCGAATAAATAAATAAATAAATAAAGAGCCGGTACTGGCAGAATGGAAGTCGACGAACGAGATCGTGAGAAGACGGCGTTTGTGACATCCGACGGACTCTACGAGTTCAAAGTAATCCCATTTGGTTTGTTTTCTGCTCCCGCTATACCTTCCAGAGGATGACAGTCATACCTTAAATGACAGTCATACCTTGTCTACGTTGATTATTTAGTCATTTTTCCCCTACGTTCGAGCAGCACGTAACGAGATTGAGAGCGGTACTGGACGCTAGTTGCATGGCCACACTTACGATCAAACCCGAAAAGCGGCACTTTAGATTCCGGGAGCTTCGGTTCTTCGGGCACATTGTCAGTTCTCATGGTGTCCGCTCAGACCCAGAGAAGGTCATTGCGGTTGAAAATTTCCCAAGGCCAAGAGACAAAAAGGCCATGCGACGTTTCCTGGGGCTGTTTGCTCACTATAGACGCTTCGTTTAAAACTTCTCCGAAATTGAGGAACCACTCACACGGCCTACGAAAGAAGGTGTAAGATTCATCTGGCAGCAAGAGCAAGAAGACGCCTTCTCCGAGTTACGATGGCATTTGCTGTCACCTCCCATACTCGCTCATTTTGATGAAGATGCCAAAACAGGCATTCATACAGACGCTAGCAACGTTGGCCTCGGTGCTATTCTTGTTCAGTGGCAGAACGGGAAAGAAAAATTTATTTCTTACGCAAGCCGTACTCTGTAGAAAGCTGAGTATAACTATTCAGATACAGAAATGAAATGTCTTGCAGTTATTTGGGCCATCAGTAGGTTCCGTCCATATTTATATGGTAGAGTATTCCGAGCCATCAGTAACCATCATCCTTTGCGAACCTCAAGGATCCTTCCGGAAGACTTACTAAATGGAGGCTGTGTCTACAGGAATATGACATCACCATAGTCTAAAGGTCTGGTCACAAGCACAATGACACGGATTGCCTATCACGAGCACCAGTCCAGACCTCGTCTCCTGAGCATGAACAAGATTTCGCATTTCTTGGAGCTGTGAATGAGTCGGAGATGGCTTATGATCAGCGAGTGGACCGAGATTTACTTCTGCTCATTCAATACTTAGAGGGGCAGCAAGTCGAAGTACCGCGAGTTTTCGTCCGTGGACTACTTTTCTACGTCCTCCGCAACAGCGTTCTCTACAAGACAAACTTTGAACACACCGGTGAAACATTCCTACTTCTGATACCATCGTCACTGCGAGCGGAAATTTTAGACGCGCGTCATGATGACCCATTGTCAGGTCACTTGGGCAGTAGAAGGACTTTGGCAAAAATCCGCCAGAGATATTACTGGCCAAAATTGATGGATTCAGTACAGCACTATGTAAGATCATACTGACAATGCCAAAGACGCAATGTACTGCCCCTAAAGCCAGCAGGTCTTTTGAAACCGATAGAGCTACCGAAAGTCCCATTTGAGCAGGTCCGAATAGATTTGCTAGGACCATTTCCTGCGTCATCTTTCGGGAAGCGTTGGATAGTTGTAGCAACCGACTACATGACCCGGTATGCCTAGACGTCATCTCTCACAAAATGAACGGCAAATGAAGTGGCTCAGTTTTTTTTTGTTACCCAGACAGTGCTGTGGCATGGCGCAACTAAAGTCCCTATAACTGACAAAGGAACTGCTTTCACTGCCAGGCTAGTACAGTCTGTCATGAACTACGTTACCTAAAGGGTTAACTGGAACGCTGAACAGGACGCTTACTGACATGATCGCGATGTATGTTGACGTCAAGCATCGGACTTGGAACACCATATTAACGTATGCTACATTTGCGGACAATACCGCTGTACAAGAGACAACCCACTTCATGCCATTTCAACTTGTTTATGGTCGGACAGTAATAACTGCATTAGACGCAATGCTACTTGTCAACAGCACGAATGACGAGGAGCCTGACATCAGCGAACACATAGAAAGGGAAGAAGAGGTGCGACAACTAGCATAAAACCGCATCATTCAACAGCAGGACGTCGACGCACACCGTTACAATCTAAAATGAAGGGGCGTTCAGTACTCCCCTGGAGACCAAGTGTGGGTCTGGACGCCTGTACGTGCACGTGGCCTATCAGAAAAGCTCTTGCGGCGCTATTACTCTCTTACAGGCTTCTTTGTTAGCTAGGCCCATTAAACTACGAAGTGATTCGTGAAGGTGAAGTATGCACAAAACGACTCAAGACTCTCCGGGAAGTGGTACATGTGTACGGATACGATAGGAACTGAACAAGCGAACTGACTAACGTCGTCTAACACAAGGACAAAACCTATTGTTTAGAAACTGTCAGCCGGCTGTACGCATCGGGGCGATGCGGGCTGGGAAGAGGACTAGTGCCACAGTTCGACATTCACAGAAGACATGTGCAACAATTTGCGTTCGTAAAAGCCGCCACACAAGTAGCAAGAAAAACCACGCCGTCCTGCACGCGCCACGATGCTACGCCATGGTACCGGCTCGAGACTCGAGGTGAAGAGGAAGAGACCAACGAAGTTCGAGTCAACGAGCAAGGGACATTTTGGCGGACCATTTTAGTTTTAAGTTTACGGGCACAAGCTCGCCCTAAATGAATAGTTTGTATAGTACCAGGTACTATTGGTATTGGTAACAATATACATAAGTCTCTTAAGACACTGCTTAGTGCCAAGTAATGTAAAATGTGTCACAATTTATTCAATGGAGAGCTTACCTCACTTGTTAATCATCCTGGTTCACTTTGTTCAAAAAATGTCACCATGTTCTGAGAAAAATTACTACGGCACCTATATAACTTATTACCTACTTTGTAAACAGATGCTTATTCTGTAATAACAGATGGTAATAGCTTACTGAAGCAACTATATTGGTCTTTCGGCCTGCATCAAAAATCTGTATACGTTACACGTTAAACAGCACTTCTTTAATGAAGTATTGAGCTTTTAGTAAACAATACTGCACTAGCAATATACTTAGTGAGGTAATAAGCTAGCCTGATGAAAAACTAGAAACAGTATTCAAGTGAAGAGAAAATCCAACATGGAGGAAATTAGCAGAACGTTTACATGTCAAAGAGGCTCTGGGTGCTGTTGGTTTCACGTTAAAATATATGTGCTGTCTGTGGTTTCTACTTAAATTATGTGCCATTGGGCAAGTAATATTACATTTAAATAAACAATGTAGTTTTCTGTTGGACGAGTTTAAAATAAAACAAATGCTTTTAGGGGGCATGGTATTTCGCAATGTTATGGTAATCTTATTATCTTGCACATTGCAATAATTGAGAAGAGCCTGTGCTCAAATACCATGAAATATGTCACGCTTTCGGCAAGATGAGTCTACTTGGTATGTGCATAATTCACTTGGGTAGTTCCTGGAGGTTTGGGGGGTAGTTGTAAGAGAGGTGCATATTCAAACATGCCTTACAGCAACCATGTTCCCACCACCATGTATCACAATCGGCATAGCAGGACTTTACAAAATATGGACACATTCTACAATCACGTTTCGTGAATTGATGTCTGCCAATTGTTTTCCAGGCACTCAGGTTTTTTTTTCGCCCATGTTGCTTAGCTTGGTAACTGTCCTTCGTTTCGCAATATGCCCTGTTTTGGTTTGGTAATGTAAATGTGAAGGGAAAAATGGACAAAAAGATAACTTGCCGTGGACATAAACTGAATTTGTAACCTTCAAATAACACGTCCGATACTCTACCAACTGAGCTACCACGGCGGCCAACCCCATCCACTTAATGGGGTATACGTAAAGTAAATGTGGAAGCATGGTCAGTAGCCATGACGGTTAGTGTGGAACACTCTTTTCTGTCTATTTATCGTCGTGTACTCGGTGAGCTTATTATGAGTTGGCAGCTGACCAATAATTCCTCGTATACTACCTGAAGGCACCAAGTCTCTCAGAACAAAACCCTCACTATGAATGAAGGAAAGAAGTACATTTAAGGGCTTGTTTTCTTTGTTAGACATCATTTCATTGAGATAGAACAGACCATCATGTCATTTGCCACGATTGTCTATTATATCTCATCATTTTGTGTCTAACAAAAAAAACGAGCCCTTAAATGTACTTTTCCCTTTTTGGTTTCGACACTACGGTCCTTATGGGCAATCTATTGACGTTAATACTTTGTTATGCATGCCTGATTCATTGTGACGGATGCATTGCGCGCGGACATGTAAGGTGTTCTATAACATGCCCAAGTCACAGCACCGATCAACATTAAATTAGTTCTCATGGAATGCTTCGAAATGAGTGTTCCCTGCCTTTTGCAAAATGATGCACACTTACTAGAAGTAGGTTAGAAGTTTATAATGACGCTGTTCCCAAGACACATTAGTTTTTTTACACTTTTATAGCATCAATTGTAATTGAAATGGCATCGAGCATAGTTGTGACAAATGAACAAATATTCACGAATCACCTCCCATATTTTTTCACACCGTAGTTAAATATGATTGCACTCATACGCAAGCGAAATCAAGTCCTACGGTTTCTTGCGTCATGTCAAACACAGGATCTCGTGAAAAATATCACGCCAACAAGACATGCAGACGCTACCGGATTTATGTCGTGCACCAGTTTGCCTATCAGCCAGGCCTCACCCACTCCGACACGGAAGGCTCAAGGATGAAGGTACGCAGAAAGAAATATGTAACGACTTGTCCTTACGATGGGAGCGTCTGAAATCCACTGCGTTTCAGTAGGGTACCATAACATAGTAAAATACGTAATTGTGTTGGTATTGCAATGGCAACACAATCCGCGCATATACCCTGTTGTTCATCTTAAAACGATGCGCGTATACATTGCCAACTGTCGCGAAAACATTTGGCAGCAAAACGCCAGAACACTCCGGTGTCCGTATTGCCTGTGGTGCATGGACGGCTCAATCTGCACGCAGTGGGGCTTCAGCGTGGCAGCGCAAACGAAAGTTTTTTGCGTCGTGTCAAACACATGATCGCATGCCAAAGGGGCATGCACTACACACTCCTGGATTAATTAAGGGCGAAGATCCTTATAGCGGCACCCGTTCATCTCTCGTAGCCATTGTAGTAGTGTGTAACAAGTAAAACATTTTGACCTCCAAAGTGGTACCGGTGAGAGGTTTCTTCTGTGCATTGTGGAAGAATAAAAGATAGTGCTCTATGTACATGCCAATGGCTGCTAAGGGGGAATGCGAGACAGGAAAATTTGGCTTTTAGTTAACGCGCACGCTGCAAATTTTTTATTGTTCAACAACCCACGGAAACAAGAAAGGGTTGCTACGATATGCTCGCTGGGCGTAACCTCCAAGGTTTTAGAAAGGTTTAGCGAGCGTTGGGCCGCAGTGCCATGAATACAGTGATCTAGTATATACCATGAACTCGAGGTGGTTAAAGGTGGGAAGTAGACACGAAGCGGAAGCCGTAAGAAAGTGTGCGTGTGCCTCCTCTCGTTCAGTCCTTGGAATGTCCTCTGGATGGCGGTGCTTCTATATGAGGAATATATGATGAAAAGATGCGAGATGGTGGTACTTGAAAAGTTAAATAGGTGGACGAACGGACACACAGACAGATGTATGGACAAACGCACGGAGGGCTACACGTACGGATAGACACATGGACGGACGCAGGAGCGGATGCATGGACGATAGCAGGTACGGACGCACAGGTGAACGTGCGGACGCACGAACTGACGCAAGCACGGACGGGTGGATGGACGCATGGGCGGCCATACAGACGCACGCATGGATGAACGGAAGCAAGAACGAATGGAGGGGCGGATGCTTCGCCCCACTATCCATCATTTACTACATGGATATGCTGCCATTTTTTTAACACCACTACGTTCATAATAAAGCTACCTGCACAGCCGCGCGTAACACATGTCAGGGAAAAACCCAAATTTCTACGGCGTACGGCTTCAACCTGCTTCACAAAAAGCACTCTTGTGGGCCCCGCCATCTTGCATAAAAAATTAACACAAGAAACCGGAAGTGCGTTTAGATCACGTGACCTTCTTGAGCCAATAGCGGTGCCCCATTTTTCTCATACATCTCTTTGGATATGATGCGGAAACACGCGTCCCAGCACGTGCGTTGCGGCTGTGCGAGTAGCGCATGGAACGGCCCTTACACTTACTGCTGATAAAATAGGAATCCACAACACTGTGTATGTGTGCAAGACAGCAACGGACACAGTAAGATCTCTCACGCAATAACCATCACGAATAGCCTTACGATCACCTGACCAGCCCATCCTGTCGCGGGTCGTAGTAGAGATAAATCTATTTGTATCATTTACAAACATACAAAGCTTAATTCCAAAGTGCATGGAAATATGCTCCTATTTAGACAATGATGACTGCGACATTCTACTGCTAACTGAAACCTAGATTCATAGCGATATTACTTACTCAGAAGTGCTAATTGACACCGGCTAGTACGCCATATACCAGAAACACCGCGACGTAAGGAGAGGCGGGGGCATACTCATCACCGTCAAAAAGCACACTTATTTTTTTCTTGTTAATGTCAGCAGTCGACTGCAAATTCTGTGAATCTGCCATACCTCCCATACTTCTAAGTCACTGTTCGGGGTATTCTACAGGCTACAACAAACATGCGATTCCTTCTTCTCTGATCTCCATACCAACTTAGCCTCTATCGGTGAAAAATTCCCTAAATGCTGCAATAATTTTTTGGTGATTTTCCATTTTCCCGGCAGAGACTAGAAATGACCTAACGTCATGCTCTAGTGGCACTCGTGAGTTTATTGACCTGGCTCTTCAGTTCGCATATACGCAGCTTGTTATTCAAGCCACAAGTCAAGCGAATATATTAGATCATATATATACATCTGCTTTTTATAACACGAAAACTGCGTTATAAACATGGGTTCAGTGACCACTTGCTTCTGGCCGCTGCGATCGAGGTACCTGTATGTTCAGGAAACGCAGTACAAAAACATATTTACAGCTACAGTAAAACAAATTTCGAAACCAGAAACCACGGCCTTGAAAGCGCTTGTAATACTAACCTTCAATTGTTCTCCTCTCACTCAGTCACAGAAAACTGGCCTCTTTTTCAACATAAACTAACCAAGTTTGTTGACGCGCATATACCACACACCTCGCTTAGAGTAACATTGTCTAAAACATGGTTCCACAGACTGCTGCACGCTATGAAAAACAAGAGGACACGTCTATTCAAGGCACGAAGTTCAGAGGCACCTCTGAGCTTCACGCCAAACATAGGCCTGCTGAAGAAAGCTGCTGTCGCGCCCTTCACGACAATAAACGCAAGTTTATGTTTTGTGTCCTCCAATCACTCATCAAAATAACCCCAGAAAGTTCTGCAAATCTATTTCCCCCTTCTAACACCGTTGATGGCATTGCACTGGTGGATGATGACGGAAGAGAAATTGGTGCCAAGAATTTTGCCATCATGTCTATTAACTATTTCATGAGTGTTTTATTGCGATAGCAGTTATATAGACACTCTTGGCTTCATTTTGTTGCTGGCGTCGGCGTCAACGTCGGCGTCATTCACCGTATATGTATACGTATCTATACGTATGAAAACGCAACAGAGGAGAAAATCCAGAAAAAAGCACCCCAGCTCGCTGAATCGAACATGGGACATCTGCGTCGTAAAAGCAAGGCGTTAACCACTGAGCATCCCCAAGAACGTTCTTCACCACCCAAACGGCAAGCTATTTATATCTACCACTTACCGCTGCTGTTTTTTCGGCATTACCAGAAAGATGGCGCAATGAGCGCACGTCGCCACATCGCACAGCGGCGCCTGCTCTAATCTCCTACGCGTACTTTGCCCGGCTTAGGGAAGGGGAGCGACAATCCTTCGCGTGCCCTTATCTCGCGGTGGCGAGGAGGGCAGGATCGTAGGTCTTCGCTGGCCTCGGGCTTTACGTGGAACGATTCTGCTGTAGTTACCGGGCGCACAATGGTCACTGCAATCGTTGCAGCCTCCGTTCGCGAAAAGCGCGCGCTTTTCAGACTTAGCGAAGTAACAAATGATACTCTTATTCGCGAACATCCGTGTCTATGAGCACGTTTCGTGTGTAATTTGTGCGCGAGAAACGCGGGGCACGTTTCCATCTGATTTCCATTCTGCACATTACCTTTCAAATAGTTGCTATCGCATTCATTGCTTCGCCTTTGCGGCAAAGCTGTGACATTTTTATTAAGGAAGACCTACTATATCTGCAAAAGAAGTTGATTAGAGGCACATGGCGTCACTACCACTGGAATCTCTGCATTAATCAAAAATATGAATATAGAGACGTGTGCAGACGGCGATGTCATTAATAAGAAAAGTCTTAAACAGATCATTGCATCTTCAAGTATAATACTTGCCCACATCTTCAATAAATTATCAACGGTTGAGACACCGCATAAATAGAAAATTGGCAAAATCATACCTCTATTCAAATCCGGAAACAAATTCGATACTAGCAATTATCTCCCATTTTTCAAACTAGTGTCTCGTGTAAACTGCTAGAACATGTCATTGCATCTAACGTCGCCTAGCACCTTGAAGCTAAAACAGTTTATATCGGAACCAACACGGTTTCAGCACAAGGTTTTCGTTGTACACCCAACTAATGGAATTAACTAATGTTTTATTGACGTTCAAGGATAAGTACTTTGACAGAGACTGCATATTCATCAATTTCTCTTATTCTAGACTTCGTGACTGCATCCTGCATCAGAAACTATTTCTATTTCCTAAGCACTATACGGTTAATAATTCATTTTTATTTGCTTCAACAGTTGTGACCTCTGGCGTTTCCCAGGGTACCACTCCGAGTACCTTGTTATTTTCAATTTAAAATTAATAACCTGTAATCACGTATCTTCTCTAACGTACGAAGTTTAGCTTACTATTACATCATCAATCAAAAGGTAACACTATCATCAGATCGCCTCGCTCTTCAGGAAGACCTATATTCTCTAAATAATTGGCGCTCACGCAGGAAAATACTGATACACGCAGAAAATAGTGATAAATGCAAGCTCACCTTCAGCCACAAGAAATAATTTTTTCTCGTTAATTATGTCCTTATAACTGTCATGTGAAACGCACATCATCTTATAAATACGTAAGTGTGCATCTTTCACCCTCGCTCTCATGGCCCACGCATACTGACGAAATTTCATCACAGGCCTCGTTACCGCAAATGTAACCTTCATTATGCTCTAACATCGACCAAATCACTTGCACAACCAACACTCGTTCCTGCTTAACTTGGATTCGCCTTATCAGTTTGGTCACCTCATCAGGCCTATCAAATCAATGCCATTTACGTGTTTGTAATCACGCCGCGCGTTTCGTTGCTTAAGATAACAGCCGACATTCCAGTACCACTCATTACACATCGTCGCAATCATTTCGTCTTTCCCAGATTCCCGCAGGAACATGGCCTTGATATGCCTGTTTTCCTCAAAATAGCATCACGAATCCTATCTTTCTTTGACCCAGCAGATACGTACTTATCACCATTTCTACAATAGCCGTTTCTTCAAACGCATTTTGGACGCACTAACGCGTTCGACTCATCGCCATTACCAGTTGCACTTGAAACATGGCATGGTCTTCCCGACAATGCTGTCAACATTGATGATCCTGCATTGTTTCGTCATGAAGTTACTGCCATTTCTTGATCGCCAGTGACTTCAAACTTCCACTAAATCATGTTTAATCCCCATTGTTAGCATTTGTACAATTTGTTATTGTAATGTGATGTACCTGTACAAATGAGCATCTCTGCATTTTGTTCATTAGCTGCATGTGCTGTTTGTCCTCACTAAAAACTATCTAACTATATTTTTTCGGTATTTATTGTGATAGCGTAGGAGAGCTGGTTTCGCAGAAATTCCGGCATCGACGTCGTCGTCGATGCTTGTGAGCGAAAAATAATCTTTTCTTGACCCAAAATCCAGCATCTTAACTTGCGTGACCGAAGAATTGGGAAAGATGCGAATGAAATTAATAATAAGAAAAATCCGGGGATAAGTAGGAATCGAACACGGGTAGCTTGCGTGGAAAGCGGGTGTTCTACCACACAGCCACGCTCTGCTTGTGAATTTTGCTAGAAGAACACACGCATTTTTAATACCTACTTCAGCAGGAATTGTTGCAGCAATAATGCATACTACAATAGTACAAGCGTGCCTTGCCATCAGGTCAGGCAACAGAGCATAGAATCATCATCATGACTTCATGGCTCTAAGCCGGTCACCCGCTACAAAAGGCGGGATCAAATCTCAGATACGGTAACTCCAATGAAAGATTTCCTTTCCTTTCAAGGGCCTACAAGATTTCCGATGAAAGCGGAAATCTTGTCGACCCTTGAGCTCAGATTAAGGTGCACGTTAAATAATTCAGGTGGTTGATATTTCTGGAGCTCTCCACTATGGCGTCTCTCATAATCAGATGGTGGCTTTGGGACGTTAAATACCACATATCATCATAACTTCTTATTGCCACGCAGTGGGTGCGTAGCAAGTTCGAAAATATTTCTAGAACTAAGTGCTTGAGGTACGCACATGGAGCAAAATATCGCTATTGGTTTCAACTTCTAAAGGCGAAGCATAGTGTTCCCCAAATTATTTACAACGAAACCTGTTATGAGATCACAACTCGGGGCACGCGCAGTTGTCCACCACTGCCGCCGTTGGTGTCCGTAACCACATCGCTCGAAAGAAAAAATCACAGCATATCCATGGAATAAATGATGATGAGTGGGGTGAAGCGCTGGAGGGTTATATCCTCAAATACTGTATATAATATACAAGAAAGCCAACAATTCGTAAGTGGTTGCCATACGTCGCTTCCGTTCTCCCTTCGTTATAACGGCTTTATGGTCGGTGAAGTGATGGATGGGTGATAGGACATAATTGGATGTTTGCAAGGACGAAATAGTGGGCAGTTTGCAAAGGTGGAACAATAGGTGGTCGTGTACAAACAAGGAGTGGACACTGTAAGACAATCTATGTTTCTTTAACGCGCACCTGGATTCTAGTAGACGACCACCTTGCATTTTATATTAAAATCAAATCAAAAATCTTTTATTTTCACCATTTCATACAAAAGTCAAAAAAGGAGAACTGGAGAAAAAGCCGATAGTTCTTCGGCTTGACAAAGCTCTGGTCCCCCAAGCAGACGGTGGTGAAGTTTGTTTCAAAACAATAGAAGAAAGCATGTTACAAAGTATAAAGCACTAAAGCAATAATAACATTTCAACTGAATATAAAATAAACATTGCGATGAAGGACGAGAAATGTATAAATTAAAAACTATACAGCAACTACAAAGTACAACCTAGAAACACTTTTTTTATAACACAGAAAATTTCTATAACAGCAGCGTGCTATCGACTGTGCCCGTATTGAAGTTGAGCTTTTGCCACTGTGTGACGCCCCACTACAAGACGCTCTGAATAATCCATCTAAGTTGCTCGTGCGGGAGGAAAACGCTATTCCGCTTGGCAATTTCGCACTTGTACCCGTCTCATGCGACACTCTAACCTATGGTACAATGTTTTACGTGCCATCTGACCTATTCGCGAGTCGCGAAGCTCTAACGCTACCTTTAGAAACGCTTGAGATTGTCGCCGGAACCCGGAATATATTCGTGCACAATACGATCTTCGCGCATGTCAAGTTGCTTGTCGGCGAATGTCTTAGCTGTGCGGAAGACATTAACTCACGTTTTCTGGTTGACGTCCCAGAAAACTACTGTGCTAAACAACTTGCCCTTTCAGCCCTCGAGGGGTCGTCAAGTAAAATATTTCTAGCGCCATTGCTGGTACCCTCACACCTGCCGAGCACGCCGACCTTTTTTTCTCTTAATGAACTCGCAATTACTTCGATGTGTTGCAGCCTAAACTGGACCACACGCCACAAGTGCAGCTTTACGTTAACACAGGTGAGCCCCATCCGCTGCGTCAAAGACCATACAGTGAGTCTGCTGAACAGCGTCAACACATGAACGAACAAGTCGGAAAAAAAGTGGCTCCGTATCTCCATGTTATACTGCAAATGTCGTCGAAACACGATAGTCTTGCATCTGGAGAGGGTGAACAAAACGTTTATTTGATGTTCTGCGCAAGAAAATCGGTAAATAGTATACTGCAAACGCAGCGTTAGAGGGCCTCGAGCGTGCAGCGGTGGCGAACGAGCACAACAAGTCACGTCACGCGTGAGACATGAGTGCTATCTGGCAGTCATCTTGAAAAAACGAAACGCGCGCGCCTTGTGCGCCCGTCTCGGAGGTGATCACGTGTAGAACGCAAGGCGACGGGTAGGTGCCGCCACCGTGTCGTCTTAGCATGCGTTGGAAACACTTGCCTTTTTCTGCAAGCGTTGCCTGGTCAGCGCAACATGATAACCGCTACGGTCCTCATAGTTACTGTTGTATGCCTTTTCTAGTAAGAGACACACATACAGAATATTTACGTGTTATTGTGCCTTATATATGCGCAATAATTGATTTTTAATTGACAATCGCACAAGTATGAACGCTGAATCTTGAGCAATATTGGCGGACGCTACGGATGGGATCGGCCGTTTGGAGAATCGTGACACCTCTTTGCTGCCTTTTGCGGTACTGTTAAAAGCGGACAGACAGACAGACAGACAGACAGACAGACAGACAGACAGACAGACAGACAGACAGACAGACAGACAGAGTGACAGACAGACAGACAGACAGACAGACAGACAGACAGACAGACAGACAGACAGACAGACAGACAGACAGACAGACAGACAGACAGACAGACAGACCAAAACGTTTGCGTTGAAGGTACCCAAAAAAGACTATCATCTTTAACATTCGGCTGATCCAACGTACCAGGGAATCGACGTTATGAGAAGCACGAGGAGAGAAGGTTACCGTGTTGCAATTTTTTATTGAGCTATAAGTTATGACATGTCGCTATGCATATTCTTTCGCATGCCTGGAATGAAAACGAAGATGGTAGAACACATCATCGCTTCGCATATTTACAGACATCTGCAATTCAATAATTTCTTTTTCAAAAATGAACACGGTTTCCGAAGGGGTTTTTCGTGTGAGACTAAGCTGTTTGAACTAACCACAGATCTTCGTGCAAATATAGACAAAAAATTATCGAGCTGACTAGTGCTTGTTCCCTGACTATTAGAAGGCTTTTGACCGGGTTGCACACTGTCTCCTGATATCAAAACTATCCGCCTAGAAGTTAGACTCCCGTACACTATCATGGCTTCGAAATTTTCTATCTAATCGGCAGCAGTACACAACAGTCAACAATTTTTCTTCTTCTCTAACTGATGTTTCTTCAGGTGTACCACAAGGCAGCGTACTCCCACCATTACTTTTCCTCATATTCATAAATGATCTTCCGCAACATGTCTCTTCTTGCATCAAGGTATTCGCCGACGACTGCATTATTTATTGTCCAATCAAAAACTTTAATGATCACCTGTCACTTGAAAATGACCTTCATGTAATTAATGGTTGGTGTAGTACATGACTTATGACTCTAAATGTCTCAAAGTGCAAAGTAATGTCATTCACACGTAAATCTAGCAGATACGAATTTTCATACAGCACTTATCAATTCATTATCTCGATTGCAACGCAATATCGGTACTTGGGCATTGTACTTACACATACTCTATCGTGGTTCGACCATATTAAAGCAATCTTTGTCAACTTGGTTTCTTAAGACGTAATTTCAACGTTGCGTTTTCAAGCATTCGCAAATTCTCATACTGAACACTGGTTCACCCTCGACTAGAATATGCCTGTTTCATCTGCTATCTCCATCAAAAATACTAAAGTGACACATTCAAAAAAAATCAGAATAGGGCAAGCCGCTTCATCGCAAATAACTACACTCCCCATTCCTGTGTATCGCATATAAAACGGAAACTTTCACTTCCACTCTTCAACATCCGTCATGACATTGCCTTGTTTTCATTCTTTCATAAAATAACCCACTCCTCCCGAATCACCATTACTGGTCTGCAGAAACCGTATCTCTTCTCACGTAGATTACACAATCATCTGAGCTATTCCTGTATGTGCGGCTCTACAAACGCGTTCAACAAGTCGGCACTCCCACGTGCCATTATTCTATGGAACAGTTCGCCTAATTACATTGCTGCCGAGACAAATCACGAACCATGCCGTCATAATTTATCGAGCTACTTCCCAAACATCACCAAGTAGATGCCTTTCCGCAGCGCAAGGATGAATTTCGGGAACAATTTTCGCCCTACACCATCATCAAAACAAATTTCTCGTATCCTACGTCAGATGAGCTATTTCTAACTGGCAATTATCCCGCCTATCGCCATTCTTTTTTCCTCGCGCAGTAAATTCACACCGCTGTATTGCTGCTAAGAAACTTATAGTTTTTTATCTTCATTGCGCATGGTATTAGTTTTTATTCTGTAAAACATGAACTCGTTTTAAGATTGTTGCAGCTGTGACATGTAACCGCTCCGTTCTTGTGCTCAAAAACACACACTTTCGCTTACTGTTTGCATGCATGCGTCATCTCTAAATGAATATATCAATAATGCTTTCTGTTTGTTATATTGCAATTGTATCTTTCCCTTTGTATTTTTGCCAACTCCGGATGTATATGTACATGTATGTAGTGTATCGCCACCCTTACTCAATGCCGCCTCCCCCGGAGCCTGTAAGGTACCTTGAAATAAAAATTAAAATTAAAATAACATGGGTGAACGTGCTGGCTGACCAAAGCTAGAGCAAGAGAGGAAGACGACGATGCAGCGATCATCCACCTATTGGCCGCCCCGGCGCTTCACTTCGCGACCAAAATAAACGGCCTCTTCAGCCGCGTACGTCCCGGTGCTTTTGAGCGTAGCAGATTGGTGTAGGTGCTGGGTAAGACAAACCCAACGACCGGAGCTTCATTCCTAGGACTTCGCCGGTGCCGCCGCTGCCTTGCCGGACTCCCGCGTGCGCCGATCGTAATGACCCGAGATAAGCCATCTAACGCTTCAAGTTCAACTCCAATGGGTTCCGTGCGATACTGCCGAGTCGCACCAACCTTTGGAGGAATGCTCCGCCGCGGTGGCCTAGTGGTAATGGTGGTTTTGGGACTTTAAACCCCACGTATCAATCAATCAACCTTCGCAGGAAATTCGGGAGACGATTTTGACGCGTGGCTCGTCCAGAGCAAGCGAGTAAGCAAGTCCAACGGCTGGGATGCCGCCGCTCAGCTCAGCAATGCGGTCTTTTGCCTTACGGATACTGCACTCGTGTCGTACGAAAACCACGAAGACACACTGATGACGCGGGACGTTTTTGTTGCAGAGATGAAAGCATGTTTCGGCGACTAGAGCGTCAAAAGGAAGTGGGCTGAGCAGGCATTGTCTCAACGCGCGCAGCTGCCAGGGGAGACATGCACCACGTATATCAGATGTGCTGAAGGTCTGCAAGGTGGTCGGTGCTCAGATGTCAGAAGAAGACAAAGTAAGACTTTTGCTGAAAGACGTAACCCAAGATGTCTATAATTTTCTCATAAGAAAATTTGGCAAATCCCACGTACAGTGGAAATCGCTGATATGCGAATCACGAATGAGGGAGGTTGATACGTCACTTCAAAATCAGCACAATGTTTTGAGGTGGAGGTAAATTATACCGTACATGATTTCCGTGTGATGATTATCGCGTTTGAATGTGTCGTTTACCTTCATCATCTATTCAGGTCACTTGATACCAAATTTATTCTATGTGGAGCTAGCGAAACGGCCGCAAGCACGCTATGAGCGTGGTATGTTGTCATGTTCTTACATGACACGCGTATCACGATTATCTTGTTTGCAGCAGTCATATATTTCGCCATCCATTGGCCTCACTTAACACCAAATTTGGCATATGTGAAGCTAGCAAGACGGCCACGATCACATCATGAAGGGTCCACTATACTGCAATGTAACGTTGACGCTGCGCACACGCTGGGCACAGCGACGCTACCTTAGCAAACTGCGAGCACTCTATAGTCTGACACCAAGCGAGACCAGCGTCCGCCGGCGCGGCCTGAAGGCAACCGGCGCGAAAAGTGACAAGCTGCATTTCGCGCCAATTTGTTACCCAGACAAAAAAAAAACTGCGTCTCCCTCTTTTTCGTGACGGAGGGACGCTAAACGGGCTCAAACGCACAAGCATCAGAGCAACGCAGCCGGCGCGCGCCTGCGAGTATATGGCAGGACCGGCGCCTGGCGTGGCAACGCCGGCGTGACGCGACGAAATGAACACCGGCGAGCACGCGCACCGAGTCACATCGATATACATTGGTGCCTTGACTGTGCATGTAGTCATGTTCTCGCATGACACGCATGTCATGATTATCATGTTTGTTCCAGTCACATACCTTTGTCATTCATTGGCTACTATCAAATTTGGCATATGTGAAGTTAGCGAAACGGCCGCAGCGCATCATGAGCATGGCGTGTAGTCATGTTGTTACATGACACGCATCTCACGTTTATCATGTTTGCACCAGTATCATATCATCGTCGTCCATTCACGTGCTGTAATGCCAAATTTGGTATAAGTGAAGCTAGCGAAACGGCTGTCAGTGCATCATGAGCGTGGAATGTAGTCAAGCTGTTCCATGACACGCATCTCATGATTATCATGTTTGTACCAGTCACATACCTTCGTTATCCTTTCAAGTAATGTAATACGAAATTTGGTATACGGGATGCTAGCGAAACGGTCGCCAGTGCATCATGAGCGATGCATGTATTCATGTTACATGATACGCATGTCATGAGTTTCATGTTAGGGTCTGTCGCTTGTGTTTCTCATGCAATACGCCATACCATACCAGTTTTGCAACATGCCATGAGAATGATACTACCGCAACAGCTGCGGGACCACAAAATGCAAATCATCACAATCATGACATGCGTGTCAGGATTTTCATGTTATGACTAGTCAAATATGTTCTTCTTACAGTCATGTGTTGCCATACCCAGTTTGGTATCGATGTCATTATCTAAACGGCAGGAAGAGCTAAAAGTCGTAGGCGGATAGATAGATAGATAGATAGATAGATAGATAGATAGATAGATAGATAGATAGATAGATAGATAGATAGATAGATAGATAGATAGATAGATAGATAGATAGATAGATAGATAGATAGATAGATAGATAGATAGATAGATAGATAGATAGATAGATAGATAGATAGATAGATAGATAGATATGCTCAAGTCGCCGAAGTTCGCCAAGAAATGCTTCGCATTTAAAAGAGCACCTGCGCTCGGTGTCCGGCGTCATTCGGCATTGCCAAACTTTCGAACAGCTCAAAATGCGCAGGATGGCTCCAAAGTTCGGCCGGCTCACAAATGTTATAAAGGTTGCCAGCATTGACAAGAGCTCCTGCCCATACCTGTCCTCGACGATTCGACAGATTGTTCGCGAAGAACGTTTTTGCTATGGAGTGCACGCACATTCAGCAGCCGATCACCATTCTGCATACGGCCAACATTCAGTATATGCGCCACGTAAGGCTGTGACTGCACCGCCACCTTCTACGACCACTTGGCAATCGTTGGTTAGTGCAGAATCTGTTTAGTACAGCGCACCCCCACAGCCAAGGAGAACACAACGCTTGCCAGCTGCTCGCCATGACCGGCGCCCTCAGCGTTCGCCTTCCTTGCGACGCCCGGTCTATTCTTATGATATACGGGATGAACCAACCCACTACACCAGGGAAGACCATGTTCGATTTATCAACGAACAAACAATGTTTCGACCTCTCACAGTTTCTACTCCTGTGGTGTTCCAGGACACATTTCACGATTTTGCAACCGTTGACGTGTAGCCCCACGGTATGGCCACCCACCACACTTTGCACGATCTTCCAAACGACTTCGCGATGACCCGCCAGCAACTTACTATGGCCCACCACAACACTTTACACCATCGTCTGATCGACCCCAAGACGACTCGAGGGCAACACACCTGCTGCCTTGTGACGACTACTGGACACGCAGCCTCCGTAATTACTCCCCAACATCTGACACGTGCTTGACGCCTCCATCAACTCGTGTTTCTCGTTATCCTTCACCACGGCGTCGCAACACGTCTCGCAACACGGCCACAGGAAAACTAGCAAGTGCGGCCGATGGAGGTGAGGTCACCGGAGATGTGCTAATATTATAAATACCTTTTGTGTTGATTCTCAAGACCAAAGTGCGGGTTCTTGTTGACGATGTGCCTGTATTGGCTTCGGTGGACATGCGGGCAACAATTTCTGTCATGAGTGCGTGTTTTAAAGATAGCTTGTGACGAAAGCTTTTATTTAAGTGGAATTAAGCTTCAAAGTTTTGCGAAGTGAGTGGTGAGCCACTGAATCTTCTTGGTGTTTCTCAAGCTCACCTGTTTCTCGGAGGCCAAGTTATCTCAACGGAGTTCGTGATTATTCCGCAGGCGACACATAATGTTATTTCGGGTATGGACGTTTTGAGGGAGTGTGGTGCGGCTGTCGACTGCCGCAGAGGGACGGTGTTCCTGAGGGGTCACGTTCTGCCAGCACTCTTGAAAAACCCTGTGGATGGTGAGACGGCATTGTGTGTCTGTGATGACACTATCATACCACCGTTATCAACCGTTCGTGTACCTATTGGTTGCAGCGACAGCTATTCCGCCAACTTCGATGCCAACGTAGAACCAGTGTACACCAACTGCAAGAAAAAGAATGTGTTGATCCCACAATGTGTGGTGTCGATCAGACGTGGACGCGCTGGTTCATGGGCTGTCAATTGCTCCACAGAACCCGTGGTGTTACCAGATGATCTAAAGTTAGCCGTCGTCAGTGGACAACACGAGGCCTTACTGCTGACCGAGCTTAGAGACGCGCCGGAAGAGCATCGAAGTCACAGTTTGGAAACGGTTCTTCTGTCAATGGTGAATAAGTCGCTGAGCACAAGTGAACACCGAACATTGGTGAATGTACTTTCGAGGCAAGTTTCTGCATTCGACTTTGCGCAGAAAGACAAAGCTTCTTAATCCCTGCTTCTCGGACACGTCACACCATCAACACTGGTTTGGCCAATCCGATTAGACAAAAGCCATACCGTGTTTCGTCATTCAAGCGGTGGATTATTAATGAGCAGGTGAACGAAATGATTCAAAACGGAGTCATTCAAGAGTCGGCGAGTCCATGGGCAGCTCCAGTAGCTCTCGTTAAAAAGAAAGACGAATCCTGGAGAGTTTGCATCGATTATCGCCGATTGAATGCTGTGAATGTGGTGATGCCATATTGAATGTGGTGATGCCATCGAGTGTCTACTGTCGGCCTTTTACTTTTACTTTTTAGACTTAAGATCGGGCTACTGTCAAATTCCTGTGCAATCTGAAGATAAATAAAAGACAGCCTTTGTAACCCCTGATGGCCTTTTCGACTTCAGCGTGATGTCATTTGGACTGTGCAACGCACCGGCGACGTTTCAGCGGTTTATGGACACTGTTCTTCGTGGCTTGAAGTGGATCATTTGCATGTGCTATCTCGACGACGTCGTCATCTTTCGCCGCACCTACAGCCAATACAATTCACGTCTGGATACTGCACTGACTTGAATAAGAAACGCTGACATTGTTCCTAAATCAAATAAATGCCACTCCACAGACCGACAAACCCTTGTTCTCGGATACCTAGTCTATCAGGATGGCGTCCGTCCAGATCCCCCTAAAAAACAGCCGCCGTTGAAGCGTTGAGTGCGCCGCGCTCTAATAAGCAGCTCCGTAATTTTCTTGAGCTTTGCTTCTATTTTCGTCACTCTCTACCTAAATTTGCCGATGTCGCGTATCCGCTGACTTGTTTGCTACGTAAGAATATTCCCTTCGAGTGGACTGCGGAGTGCGACTCTTCTTTTCGTCAACTGAAGTCCCTCCTGATGTCGCGGCCTGTTCTTCAACACTTCAACCTACCAGTTCCAACAGAACTGCACACGGATGTCAGCGGCATCAGAATTGATGCCATCCTAGTTCAACGCTGCGGTAACCGCGAGCACGTGATCGCGTACGCAAGTCGCTCCGTGAGTAGGCCCGAGAGAATTATACTGTCACAGAACAAGAATGCCTCGCGGTAGTATTTGCGATGAAGCGGTTTCAGCCTTACCTATATGGACGTCTTCTTATAGTTGTCGCCGACCACCAATAATTGTGTTGGCTCGTCAACCTTTGGGACGCTTGCGGCCATCTACCACGCTGGCCACTTCGGCTCCAAGAGTATAGCTTCATAGTCTCGTATAAAAGCGGTCGACGACACGCCGACGCAGAGGGCCTTTCACGCATGCCACTGAGCACTACAGAGTGTGACGCCGATGACCTCGACCACCTCGTAGCTTCTTTGTCACCAAAGTTTCCAGACCTAGGTACTTTCAAAGATGAACAGCGAAAGGACACCAGACTATCATCGCTCGGCACAGCTCCCACGGCATGTCATTTTTGTGTTCGCAACGGACTCCTGTATAAGAAGAACTGAGCGCGTCATGATTGTGGCATGTAGTCACGTCGGTACATAGCACGCATGTAATTATTATCATGTTTGGACGTGTCATTTACTTTCGTCATCCGTTCGCGTCACGTAATACCAAATTTGATTGATGTGAAGCAAGCGAAACGGCCGCGAGAGAATCATGAGTGTGGCATACAGCCATGTTGTTACGTGACACGCCTGTCATGACTGCCATGTTAGGGTATGTCACTTGTGTTCGCCATGCAGTTATGTCATACCATACCAGTTTCGCAACATGTCATGTGAATAAAAGAACCGCAAGAGCAGCAAGACCATAAAATTGTATACAATAACATTCATGATGTACATGCCATGATATTGTTGTTAAGACTATTCAATTATGCTTGTCATTCAGTCATGTTACGCCGTACCAATTTTTGTATCGATACTATTATAAAAACGGCTAGGAAAGCTAAATGTCGTAGGCTGTTAGATAGATAGATAGATAGATAGATAGATAGATAGATAGATAGATAGATAGATAGATAGATAGATAGATAGATAGATAGATAGATAGATAGATAGATAGATAGATAGATAGATAGATAGATAGATAGATAGATAGATAGATAGATAGATAGATAGATAGATAGATAGATAGATAGATAGATAGATAGATAGATAGATAGATAGATAGGAAAAATTCGGTGTTCGAGGAGAGATCGAACCCACATCGTTTGCGTGTTATGCGGGCGTTCTACCACACACACTCGCGTTCGATTCTGACTACAGTGAAAATAACTTACTGTGCTTTGGAAATGCAGCGAAAGCAAATTCGTGGTTTACAAACACACGCGATCTGTGCTTCGTAATACAATATAAAATATTGCAGTGATAACGCGTCGCACATGCGTACATTGCCATCGGGCGTCAGGACATGTGATTAAAATAAGTACCTGGCTAATCCCATGTTTTATCATGCGTTTTGTTGGACAAAATAAAAGTTTATTCACTCACTCACATAAAAAATGTGACTATCATAATGACTACAAGGTTTAAAGCCTGTTACCCACTACAATAGGTACACACGTTACCGCGCCTATTTTCTTGAGGCCAAGAAGTGTGCGCATAGCTTGTTCGAAAAACATTTAAACACTAAGTGTCTAAATTACGCACTAGGGAGAGGATATCGCGATCGGGTTCAACAACTAAAGGCGAAGCTTAAGGATCCCCTAATTTTTTTCGCGATATCAATGATTTGTACACCACTCTCCACTAGATTTCGCCGCCGGCGCCACCGTCGACGTTGGCGTCGCCGTCACTCATCGTATATCTATACGCATGTATATATAAAGCGCTTAAAGAAAAAATTCTGAAAAAAAACTCCGGTGCGTCGTGATTGTGAGGAGTTAACTATTGAGCCACCACAGAGCACGTGTTTCAGGGTTCAAACAACAAGCTATTTATATCTACCACTTACGACTGGTGATGGGCATCTCGGGGGAGGAGGGGGGGTCGTGTTTTCAGCAATAACAGCAAGTTTGCGCAATGAGTGCGCCGCGGCGTGCGTTTCGGAAGGAACTATCGCGTTTTCAGTATTACCAGCAAGATGGCGCAAAGAGGAGCGTGCTAATGTCCCACGCGTACATTGCCCCACAGAGTATAGAAAAGTGGGTGCTCACTCACACGCCCCATCTCCCGGTGGGGACGAATGTACGTCTTGGCTGGGGTTGGGCTTTCTCTAGAACGTTTCTGTTGCAGTCACCGGGCGCACAACGGTCTCTGCAATCGTTGCACAGTCAGCGTTTGCGTAAAGGGCGCACTTTTCAGACACCTGAAGTAACAATTGAGGCGCTTATTCCCGTTCATCGGTACCTGTGAGTACATTTCGTGCGTTATTTATGCGGTAGAAACGTGGGGATTGTTTTGATCTGCTATCAATTTTGCGCGGAACCTTCCAATATTCCGTTATTGCGTTTATTGCTTCGCCTTCGCGACAAAAGTGTGACTTTTTTGTTATTGCTTGTTTGATGCGCGTATTGAAGGGGTATTAAAGCAACAACTAAGGCAATTAAATGTTAAACGAAAGTGGAATCGTACACTTCTGTGACGCAACATCCAACGCGTCAAGGAGCCTCCTCACACTACATGACATCATTGTGGTTTTTTTTTTTCAAACAGTTTCAAGCACTGGTATGGCTGTGTCGTCGAAAGAACACCTGTCTTCCGTGTAGATCTAATGGGTAAAATAATGCATGAGCTGAATAATACTATTACCAATTTATTTGCATCTATGTAGACAGACGCCGACACTAGCGCTGACACCACATTTTCGCAACAGATCGGTCTTTTTAGTATACTTAGCCACCTACGAATAATGATGCGCTTCCCCAAAAATGCGAGGTTGGTGTAATAAGTGTAGCACTACATGCAACGTTTTCGTGAGTGACGCTTCTAATACGACTATACACACTTTTCGAAGAAAATTTGTGGATTACTTAATAACATTATGGGCAAAATCTCAATTGCAGTGGCCTGAAAAAAGCGAATAAAAGAAAATGAATTGCAATGAGGGGGGAGTAAAGGAAGAAGTTAGAATAAACCGGCTATATGTTCTCTTGGACAATCCCTTAGAGTGAGTATGAGCCGTGGATTCCAGGTTACAAAGAAACAAACAAACAAATTTTACAGTTCTCAGTCTGGTTTGTCATCTCTAAGGCACAAACAGGTCTCCCACAAGGATCAGTGATATCGCCTCTGTTATTTATTATTTTACTATACACTATTCCTGTACAGATGGACGTGCAATTATATGTATATGCCGACGATATTGTGTTTTTCGCTACAGCTGCAGGTATACATTCACTTTATCAAGGTCTGCAGACGTATATGAACGCTCTATAAACGTGGTTAGAAAAAATAAATTTATCACTGAATGTCAAAAAATGTGCGGTGGTAGTTTTTTCTCTGAGTGTTCCGGTCCATATCGCTTTGCATTACCGGCAAGACGTTATCCCGAAGGTAGAATCTGTTAAGTATTTAGGGATCCTTTATACTGAAGAACCTACTTGGGGTCATAGAAAACATGGCTGCCAAAGAAACTCGTGTGGTGGAGATGCTTCGTAGACTCAGCAGCAAACGTGCACGTTTACGCCGTGATGCTCTCATCTTGATTTACTTCACGTATATTCGCCTAATATTAGAGTTCCGCTGCGTCTTGTTTTCTGGTGCACCTGCATACAAACTACGACCACCAGTTCTTTTAGAACGCGAATCATTACGGTTGTGTCTTGGACTTCCAAAATTTGTATCAAATACTATTTTATACAAAGAAGCACACCTGCCTTCTCTTCGTACACGGTTTAAGATCCTAACCGTGCGTACATTTCTAAAGATCTATGCATCGCCGTTGAGGAGATTGCAATATATTTTTCTTAAACATTGAACGCAATTTTTCGGCAATCAGTGGGCAAGATTGCGGTGTCCCCAAGTCATTTTCGCACAGACACAATTGGAAACATTACAAGTGCAGCTCCGTGAGATTCTAATCATAGACAGATCTGTACAAGCAAGCGAATAGATTTTGAGTTTGATGACATATTTCCAAAGAATCGCAAACATTTACCCAGTAGATACTCAAATTGCATTTTGAAGGACCATTTATCTAAATTAGAAACGGCTGCAGTGACAGCAACTGACGCTTCAGTTTGTGAAGAAAAGGCAGGAGTAGGAATTGCGTCATCAAATTTAGATTGGTCTTTTTCAATTCGATTACCTGGCTTTACTTCTATTTACCATGCGTAATCACTTGCCATTATATTAGCTCTACGAAAATTACGCCTATCATTATCAGAAGCCGTCATTCTTACAGACAGCCTATCCGTCTGTTCCTCCTTACCTGCATCAAACTTTTCAATTTCTTTAGAACTATTCCGTTCCCTCATTTCAAGACCTATGCGTAATTTTCGCTTGGTATGGGTACCTGAACACAAAGGTATTCCTCTAAATGAACAAGCGGATGCACTCGCACTTTTATCATGTAATGGTTCGATAATGTCTATTTTGCCGACGTTGGCGTTTGTAACTGTGGTGCGTTTTGAAAAATTTGCCGTATCGGACAACTTCGCAAAGTCTGCATTGTCAGTTTATCAGTTCCCTCACCTCAATTATCTTTGGAAGAATCGATGGTGTTCCTCCAGAAGAACCGAAATCGAAGTTACCAAAATACAATGCCGAGTCTCCCTACTGAATTTTTACCTACACAGGTATGGTCTGGTACAGTCACATTTATGCCTCCATTGCAATGAGTGAATCTCTGGATCATTTCTTTCTAACGTGCAGAATATTCACCAATCAGAAAAAAGACATCTAGGCAAACCAGTTTGAAGGTTGGGATTAAATTTATCCGTTCCGGTTCTTCTTTCCTTTGGGGCTACTGTGCTCGGTTTTGGCCACAGCAGCGTTTGTGAAGCCGTTTGCGATTTCCTTCGGGAGACGAGAACAATATCGAAATAAAAAAATATCAAAGTTAACCATATTTATTAAAAACTTAGCATCCCGAAATTATGAACATTTTCTTTTAAATAGCAAGACACCGTTCGTTTCATGGCCGATCCCCCATAGTGGGTTGCACCAGGAAAAAAAGAGACAAACCAACAAACAAACGGCCTCGGGTTCGGACGCCTGGCGTTTGCCGGCTCTGAGGGTTTGGCCAAGAATTTAGTAGTTGTGATTTCATTTACTTTTGGCAGGCATTCCAATAGTGTCTTAATTGATTAGCAAGTGTGTTTTTTGATAGTAAGACCAGACAGATGCCGTTTTCCTTACCTGGAGCAGGGGCTTTCCTCTGGTCTGCTTCTCTTCCTCCGCAGGAACTACCAGTCGACTTGTTTCTGCGCAATGGCATCTCATCCGTGCCTGTGGCATTAGTCCCAAGCAATGATGGTAGCATACGAATGAAGAATCCAAAATTGATTCTGACGGAGCTGAGAGTCGCTACAACCCCCTATCAAACCATCACAGAAGTCAGACAGTTCGACAAGGGAAGCATTCTCTGCTTCTCGGCTGACCAGCTCTGTGTTCAAGACCTACTAAAATGCTCGGTATTCCCTACCAACCCGGTGAGAGCATTCATTCCATCTCACCTAGCTAGTGTCACAGGCCTCGTTCCGAGCGTCAATGTCAACTTGATTCCAACTGAGGCACTAGATATGTTTTCAGAAGTAGGTGCAATAGCGGTTTATAGATGTAGTCGAGTTGTGGATAAGAACAAGGTCCCAACGGAGTCCGTGATTGCTACATTTGCCGGGTCGAATCGCCCAACCAAAATCAAGGCGTGCCCTTTAATATACAGAGTGGAGCCGCTATCATCACCTCGTCCCCTACAGTGTACTCAATGTGTGCGTTATGGACACACAGTGAGAGCATGCCGGCCAGTACCTAGATGCAGAGTTTGTGGTGAGATGCACAACTCAAATGACTGTAAACGTAGTGAGGAAAAGTGCTGCCTTTGCCATGAAGCACCCCTACCAGGGTGGTCTAGTGGCTAAGGTACTCGGCTTCTGACCCGCAGGTCGCGGGATCGCATCCCGTCTGCGGCGGCTGCATTTCCGAAGGAGGTGGAATTGCTGTAGGCCCATGTGCTCAGATTTGAGTGCAGGTTAAAGAACCCAAGCTGGTCAAAAGTTCCGGAGCCCTCCGCTACGGCGTTTCTCATAATCATAAGGTGGTTTTCGGACGTTAAATCCAACATATCAATCTATCAGCCATGGAGCACACTGTGCTGATAACACAAATTGCTCAGCCAAGACAAGTGAAATTCAAATTCTTGAAATTGTAGACAGAAGACAATGCTCCCGAAAGATTGCCATCCCGGAAATTCAGGCCAGAAATCAATGGTAGGCTAGTGCAGCAGCTCGTCAAAACATAGTGTTATGTTTAGTAATGTATTTATGACACTGAGGTGTACTGGGAGGCCTATCTCACTAGCCGAACGTCCTCTTCTCTCATCTGCCTGTCCCCCGCTACCCACCGGCTCATGCCCAAATCACATATGCAGTAATATTTCCCTCCACGCAGACGAAGCCCACCGGGCAAGTTAAAGAGTCTCTCTGGGAATATAGCGCTTCAAACGTGCTATGTGGACTAGTACAGTCTTTGCAGATCGTCGGCCATTTGAATGAAGACGTGCTACGCAGTAAGTTACATCGCTTAAGCGTTCTAGAACAACGTAAGGTACTGCATAGTGTGCCAGCAATTTTTCACACAACCCACGTTTCCTATTTGGCGTCCACAGCAACACGTGGTCTCCGCGATTATACGTCACATGGTGACGTTGACGGTCAAAACGTGTCTTCGAGTGATCTTACGAAGCGAGGGTGCGCAGGCAAGCAAGACGTGGGGCTTCTTCTGAGCAGCAGACGATCTCGGATATACCGGAATCATTGTGGCGCATAAACGGGAAGACGGTATCTAGGGTATGAGGAGGTGGCCGAGCATACAGAAGAAAAAACGGACTGTAGCTGGTAGTCTCATGCTGTGCGGTGGTAAATGCGTAAGTGATGAAAGGTAGCACGTCATCCCAGTTCTTGTGATCTGCTGCGACATACATAGAAAGCATGTTCGTGAGAGTCCTGTTAGTTCGTTCCGTGAGGCCGTTTGTTTGGGGATGATATGGCGTAGAGTGCCGAAAGCTTGAAGCGCATAGACGAAGCATCTCTTCTACGACGTCTGCAGCGAATTGTCGCCCACGATCACTGATAACAATTTTAGGAGGTCCATGTCGTAGAACCACAAAACGCAGCATGAATAAACACACGTCAGCTGCAGTTGCCGATGGTATAGCAGCTGTCTCGCAGTACCGTGTTAAGTGATCGGTACATATGACTATCCAGCGATTGCCATTAGAAGAACACAGAAAGGGACCCAGAAGGTCAATTCCAACTTGCTCGAATGAAGTTCTAGGGGGTGGAATAGGATGAAGTCGCCCTGGAGGAGCACTGGTAGGGCGCTTACGGCGTTGGCACTCGTTGCAACTAGAGACGTACTGTTCCGTCGTCTGGCGCATTTTCGGCCAGTAAAATCTTTCTTGAAGCCGGCAAAGAGTTTTCGCTGTGCCTAGATGGCCGGACGTTGGGTCTTCATGCATAGCCTGCAAGACAGAAATGCGAAGGCTCTTTGGAACTACGAGAAGATATCGTAAGCCGGTCGTAGCATAGTTCTTTTTGTACACAAGTCTGTCGCGCATGCAGAAGCGAGTCGCCGATGGTCTTGACTCAGTAGGAAAGAGCTCCTGTATGGTGTGGTCCCTTTGCTGCTCAATCTTAAAGGCATTGGTATCAGGAAATGGCAGATCCAATGGCGCGATGTAGGTGTCGAAGTTGCCCGCGTCGCAGTCCGTCGATGGGAGCGGTAGTCGCGAAAGACAATTTGCATCAGCGTGACGACGGCCGCTTTTATAGGAGACTGTTAAGTCGTATTCCTGCAGACGGAGTGCCCAGCGTGCTAGTCGACCAGATGGCTCACGCAGATTGACCAGCCAGCAGAGCGAATGATGATCTGTCATGAAGGTAAAGGGGCGTCCGTACAGGTAGGACCGGAAGCGAAGCACCGTGAAGGCTACGGCGAGGCATTCTTGCTCTGTGACGGTATACTTACGCTCGGACTTACTTAGAGAGCGACTTGCATACGCAACGACATGTTCTCTGGTATCCAAGCGCTGAACCAACACGGCGCCTACACCGACACCGCTAGCGCCTGTGTGAAGTTCTGTGGGAGCCAGAGCATCGAAGTGTCGATGAATCGGATGGTATGTCAAAAGGAACTTCAACTCAGAAAAAGCGGACGTACATTACGGAGTCCAGTCAAATGGCACGCCTTTCTGAAACAGGCACGTGAGTGGGTGCGCGATATTGGCAAATCCAGGGATGAATCCACGGAAGTACGAGCAGAGGCCCAAAAAGCTGCGTAGTTCTTTTGCTGAGTGAGGTTGCTTGAACGTCTCCACTGCAGCCGTTTTCGCGGGATCCGGCCGTATGCCCTCTTTGTTCACCAAGTGTCCAAGGACGAGTGTTTGGCGCTCTCCGGAACGACATTTCTTTGAGTTGAGCACCAAGCGTGCTTTGCTTAGGCAGTTCAGCACGAGGTCAAGGCGTGTGTTGTGCTCGCAGAAAGTGCGCCCAAAAATCACGACATCGTCTAGATAACACATGCATACTTTCCACTTTAAGCCACGCAGAATGTTGTCCATGAAACGCTCGAAAGTTGCAGGCGCATTGCATAGTCCAAATGGCATCACATTAAATTCAAAAAGTTCATCTGGTGTAACAAATGCCGTTTTCTCTTTATCTTCCTCGTGCATTGGAATCTGCCAATACCCTGACCTCAAATCAACAGATGAAAACTAGGAGACTGATGAAAGACAGTCTATAGCATCGTCAATACGTGGTAGTGGGTACACGTCCTTTTTTGTGATGGCGTTGAGACGGCGGTAGTCAACGCAAAATCGCCATGTTCATTTTTCTTCTTGACCAATATTACGGGAGCGGCCCATGGACTGCATGATTCCTGAATCACATTATTCTTTAGCATCTCGCCAACCTGTTCATTTATCACTGCGCGTTCCGAAGGTGATACCCGGTATGGCTTTTGTCGAAGAGGTCTATGGTATGCCGTATCTATGCTGTGCTTTACACGAGAAGCAGGGAATGACAGTAGAGCCTGTAGCTGTGCGAAATCGAAAAGACCAGCATGTTTTCGTAAAATACTCGCCAGGTCATTACGCTCGTTGGTGCTAAGAGACTTGTCAATCATTGCCATTATGGAGGTGTCCCTGGCGTGCAAATACTTGGAATCGGGCTTATCCGGAGAATCACTGCTCTCTGCAAGGATGGCAAGGGAGAACACCTGATGTTGACGGATCTTAGCAAGTTATAGACCCTCTGGCAGTACCGAAGGTTCATTGGAGCCATTGATCACCCACAAACCAGTATGCCCTTGCACCACCGACAACGTACAATAGGGTATTAGAACATTTGTCTTTATGCAGCTGAGGTGAATGGGCTCTACGGTGGCATCAAATGTCGTCTCGGTTGCAGGAGAACTGACGACAGGAACACACTTGGCAGACAAAGGTGGTACAGTTGTGTCCATGGACACGCAAAGGGTGCTTTCCATACAGGGCGGGCTTTCCATAAACGCTACCGGAACATTTAAATCTACTGTAATCTCTCCTGTGCGGCAATCAACAGTGGCACCACAAAGATTCAGGAAATCAAGTTCTAAAATTACATCATGCGTTGAATGAAAGAGAACAGCAAAATCAGCGATAAAATTCTGGCCACCCAAACTAACCGTCACTGAGCAGACACCAACAGGTTGTAAGACATCTCCGCTCACTCCACGAAATGTATCAGCACGGTCCCAAGGGAACATCACCTTTCGTCCAAGAAGGCATTTGAATGCTAGACTCATCACTGATATGGTTGCACCTGTGTCCACTAAGGCCATTGTTGAGACACCGTCGATTAGCACACGAACCCTATTTCAAAACATGCAAATTAAAGGAGGCATTTCTGTGGAAATCGAAGACTGTCCAGCGACCCCACCTCCAACGGTCGCGCCGACTAGTTTTCCGGTGGCGGCGAAGGGTAGCGGCGCCTAGTAGACGGTGACCGATTGGAGCGAGGGGCTGGCGGGGGTGTAAGACTGCGGTCAGAGGCCAGAGAACGGTGTCGCAGCGGCCTTGGTCTCTCGTGGGACGCGCTTCCAGGGGACGTTGGTGTTCGTGCAAAGCCAGACAGGTGGAATCTCGGTGAACGGTCGTACCTTGGGGGCTGCCGGTAGTTGCAGTACCTGGCAATGTGGCCTTCGACGCCACAGTTGTAGCAGACGGGTAGGGGTCGTTCGCCGAACCACTGCTGAGAGCGCTTCACTGTGTACGGTCGCCTACCCGAACGGAGTGGAGCAGCTTGCTGAACGGGAACTGCCCGCCTTTGTGGAGCGAGGCCATTCGCACTTGACCGCTGGTCAAGTGCGAATGTGTCTTGGCGTGGCCAGGAATTTCCAGCTTCGCTAAAGTCCGTCGCACATACCGATGGTGGCAGAGGAGCGAACGGCGCCGGGTAGTAGCATGAACAGGTAGGCGGATGATGGATGGTGCCGTCGGCCAGTGTGTCTTGTCGCTGTAGCTCTTCGCGCACTATTGCCCTGATAGTAGCGACAAGGTCGGCAGGCGGGCTTGCGTCGACGCTGGCGACCGTTGTGACATTTGCCAGCCTACCGAATTTCGGGGCAATACGACGGGTCTTCAGCTTCTCGAAAGTACGGCAGTGACGTTGGATGGTGGATACGGAAGTGAGGTCTTCCTTGCCTATCAAAAAATTGTAGACGTCCTCTGCTATACCCTTGAGAAGGTGTCCAACCATGTCCTCTTCAGACATATACGGGTCTATGATCTTGCAGAGCATCATAATCTCCTCTATGTAGGTGGTACACGTTTCTCCAGGAGTCTGGGCTCTTTGAGCCAACGTGCGTTCCGCGCTTTTTTTTCAAATCAGAGTCACCGAAGCATTTCTTGAGTTCTTCGGCGAAACGATCCCACGTTGTTAAGGAATCTTTGTGGTTTTCGTACCACATCAAGGCGGTTTTCGTGAGAAACAGCGCGACGTTTCCCAGTTGGTCGGTGGGATTCTAGCCGTTGTACCGGCTCACCCTTTTGTAATGTGTCAGCCACGCATCCACATCTTCCCCTGCTCTTCCCACGAACGGGCGGGGTTCCATATAGCGATACCGAGGTGCAGCCGGCACTGACCTTTGCGTGGTTGAAGAGCCGTGATCTTCACTCTCGGTCATGATGGTTGTTGTCGGTGGCAGACCAGCAAGACGACGGCTCCGGCGAAGTTCAAACAGCTGTGGCTCCGTGGTTCGTCGATGTGCTGCACCCAGCACCTCCACCACTCTGTTACGTTTAGTAATGTATTTATGACGCTGAGGCGTACTGGCACACTTCAAGGGGTCTTGTCTTGTCTCCTAGGAGATCTTGGCCATGCACCGGAGGCCTATTTCGCTAGCCGAACGTCCTCTTCTCTCATCTGCCTGTTCCCCGCTACCCACCGGCTCATACCCGAATCACATATGCAGTAACAATAGCAATGGAAGGATCACTTTCCCTATCAATTGCGGACATTATCGCAAAGGCTGTGGATAAGGCTATGCAACGCCTTGCTATTACACTGTGTAAGTCTCTGATGCATATTATAGATAACCAAATGGCACAAGTCTATGGGGTGCCGATAGATATAAGTACGGCTTCACAAGATGCTGAGTCTGCACACCCGACAAGTGAGGCGGAACCTTAGATATCTCCATCGGATGCACAATCGGCAGGGCCTTCTGGAGGAAGCAATCAGAGGCAAAGCGAAAGCACACAGCAAATTTCTCACGATACAGAAGATATGGACATGGACCTCAAATGCCCGAAGCGTTCTGATCCCCTGTACCGAAAAAAACTGACTCTCCAAACCATGTAAACAGCGAAAAATACCAGGACAGCCTTTCAAAGCCCAATTTTCCAAAATAAAGTATTTTAGATGAGGTAGTTGCCAAAACCATTCTCATGAATCCATGGGGTCTCTTAAAATTATACATCGGAATCGCTGATCTATTCACTCAGTCATAACACATCTGTTAAACCTGTCCTTATATTCGATTCGGCTAGTGTTGCATTACAAGAAGCTTGGCTTTCCACACACCACTTGTTTCAACTACCCAACTTCCGATCTTTCCGACTAGATCATCCATGCAAAGGCGGAGGCTTAGCGTTATTTATAAACAATAAAATTAGTTTAAAAGTTAAAGTTTCATACAAATGTATGTTTCCTGAATGCGAAATCGGTGCCTTAGATATTACCTTGCCAGGATACTTGCCTTTCTCGCTAATAATCATCTACTTTCCTGTGGGCGTACAATACACGAGATTGTTCGATATGGCTGCTAACTCCGGCTGTAAAGAAAAAATTCTAGCTGGTGACTTCAATTTTTACCATACATGCTGGGGTTTTAGAACGGATTAATGTGGCCAACGGTTGTGGGACTGGTCGGTAGATAACAATTTATTGTGCCTTAGCGCTAGAGCTCCCACATTTATTCGAGGTCGTTTACGCTCCACCTTAGATTTGAGTTTTGTAAGCTCGGCTATTGCTGGTATATTATGGACAGCCCTTGATTGCACCTCCAACAGTGACGACTTTCCTATAATGCTCGAGATCGCTTGCCCCGTTTAAACATCATGTTCTTATGCCCAGATCTTTATAAATTATTAAAAAGTTAAACGCAACCAAAAAGCTCTTTTCGGCTCTCCTTCTAAAGATGGCGATGACACTAAAGCTATGAAGTTTAGCGCAGTAATTAAAAGGGCATATAAAAAGCTGAATTTGCGGTTCAATTGGCGAAGAGAGTACCCTGGTGAAATTCCAACTGTTCACGAGATCACAGACGACGACAAGCAGCACAGAAGACGCTAATACATAATCAGTCTCCTAAGAACAGGTCAGATAATAAATTTATTACCGCTGTGTTTAAACGCACGCTGGCCCAAGCTAAAAAAGAATATAATAAAAAACATTTTGATTTTTTTAGAAAGCTAAAAATAAGAGAGCTTTATATATGTGATCTCGCAAAATCCTGCCGTCAACAGTAAATACTGATTATGAAAGGCTATCATTGGAAGAAACGACCAACTCTTTAGTGTCATTGGCCGAGCTCTAGAAATTAGGATTTCTTCGACTATGGCGTTAAACTGGCAGAAGTCTAGCATAAGCACTGACTTCAAAAACATGACTCTGTCTGAAGAATCAAAAGATATTCGAGATTTACCCTCGTAAGCTCCTGGTCCTGATGAAATCACAGTTCATATGAATAAAATTTTATTTAAACTATTGGCCGGTGACGTCCTCAATATTCTAAACTACTTTTTTTAAAGAACGCCTGGATACCTTATGACTGGAAAATAGCAAAAGTATTTCTATTATAAGAAAACAAGGATTAGCTTTCAGCATAAAGGATATCAGACCCATCTCGCTGAATTCTAACATAGTGAAACTCATAGAGAGGGTCCTAAATGGCTGAATAAACATCTGGATTACTAACAAGTTAATATTAAAGCCAAATCAACTTTGTTCTCGCAGCGAATGCTCAATTTCGTGAGCCCATGCAGATTTAGTGAGTCAAATACAGTTCACTCGTAAAAGGGAACAATACGCTGCGTTAGTAACTCTCGAAAGAGCTGAAGCGTACGATTGAGTAGAGCACTCTATTCTACCTAACACCCTGCAGAGCCTAATTTTTTTTATTATATTGTTACTTTGAGATGCCTTTATTTACAAGAGATGATGAATGCGAGAGTCCAGAGATCTGGCCGACCACAGCTCGTGCCAACCTCGTTCTCGTTCTCCATGCGTACCCTCAGTATCGTAGCAATTCTCCCTTTGCAGACGATGCTCACCGGGCGAGTTAGGCTTCGTTGCGATGATGATGGCGTTTTAAACGGGCAACATAAACGACGTCGGTCTTGCTTGAGCGGCGGCCAGTTGACGACAGCTGAGATATCACGTACGGGACATCGCTGAGACGTTCCATGACAACAAATGGACCAGTGTAGTTGGCCAGAAGCTTTTGGCAGAGACCGCGCTTGTGAAGCGACGTCCAAAGCCACACCAAATCCCCTTTCTCAAACAATACGTGCTGGTGACTTCTGTCATAACAGTTCTTAAGGCGTTATGGGGAGACGAAAGTTCGAAGACAGGCGATGCGCCGGGCCTCTTCTGCGCGGCAAATGGTTTCGGCGAGAGTAAGTTGTTCAGGCTCTGAAAAAGGAAGAATAGTGTCAAGAGCTGTGCGGGGTTGGCGTGCGTAGAGCAGATATAATGGACTGTATCTCGTTGTTTCGTGCTGTGCAGTGTTGTAGGCGAAAGTTATAAATGGCAAGATCGCGTCCTATATTTTGTGTCCGCAAATCAAAATACATAGAAATCATGTTGACGAGAGTCCTATTAGTTTGTTCCGTCAAACCATTAGCCTGCGGGTGATGCGGGGTAGTGTGACGAAAATAGCATGAAACAAGACGAAGGAGGTCTTCAACTACATCGGCAACAAATTGCCGCCCGCGATCACTGATGATGACGCGGGGGTATCCATGGCGTATTATAACGTGCGACAGCATGAACTGTGAAACTTGAGTGACCGTTGCCGCAAGAATCGCCGCAGTTTCGGCGTACCGTGTGAGGTGTTCAGCAGCCACAATAATCCATTGGTTGCCATTCGTTGATTGCTGAAAAGGGCCAAGCATGTCAACACCAACGACGTCAAATGGCGAACCCGGGGGTGATATGGGATGAATTAGTGCGGCTGGCGGAGTTGTAGGACACTTGTGGCGTTGACATTGCTCACAGCTCGCAACGTATGCAGTCACACTTTTACGCATCTTCGGCCAGAATAAGCGTTCTTGCGTGTGATAAAATGTCCTATGAAAACCCATACGGCTACATGTTCGGTCGTTGTGCATTGCTCGAAGTACGTGTTGTCGCAGACCGGTAGGCACAACTAGAAGTAGGCGAGGGCCTACGCCGGAATAATTCTTTTTGTAAAGAATGCCATCCTTTACGACGAAACCACGTTGACCGTTCGTTTCGGATATAAAGAAAGAAGCGAGACTGTTGTCACTGCGTTGCTCTGCTCAAAACGTTGTTAGGTCAGGAAACGGAGTATCGACTACTGCCAAATATTCATCAAAGTTGTCAGCGTCACACTCGATTGTCGGAAGGGGAAGCCGTGAAAGCCAATCGGCGTCAGCATGACGACGACCGCTCTTGTAACAGACTTCACAGCCGTGTTCTTGCAATCGTAACACCCAACGAGCAAGACAACCAGATGGGTTCCGTAGTCCAGTGAGCCAGCATAAAGAATGGTGGTCCGTGATAATCGAGAATCGGCGTCCATAGATATAAGGGCGAAACTTGTGCACCGCGAATACGACCGCGAGACATTCCTGCTCTGTGACAGTATAGTTTCTCTCCGGTTTACTTAAACAGCGACTGGCATAAGCAACGGCGTGTTCAGCAGCTTCATGGCGTTGAACCAAGACGGCGCCGAGACCTACACCACTGGCGTCGGTATGAACTTCTGTGACAGCAGATGGGTCATTGTGGCGAAGTACGAGCCCTGACGTAAGAACAAACCTGAGTTGCGTAAAAGACGACTCGCATTCCGGTGACCACCGAAAAGGTGCGTTGTTGTGGTGTAGGGATGTCAAAGGGTAAGCGAGGTTGGTAAACTTGGGCACGAAGCGACGGAAGTACGAGCATAGGCCCAAAAAGCTTCGCAACTCTCGTACCGACTGAGGTTGCTTGAAGCTGCTGACTGCAGCGACTTGCTGAGGGCCGGGTCGAACGCCATGCTTCTCCACCAGGTGACCAAGAACGAAAGTCTCACGGCTGCCAAAGTGACACTTCTTAGAGTTAAGGGTGAGGTTAGAGCTCTCAGGGCAGGTGAGAACAATGTCTAGACGACGGCTGTGCTCATCGAATGCACGACCAAAAATTATAATGTCATCCAGGTAGCAAAGACAAACTTCCCACTTTAGTCCACGCAGCACAGTATACATGAAGCGCTCAAATTCAAATAGACCATCTGGGTTTATGAAGGCCGTTTTCTCTGTCATTCGGGTGCATGGGGACTCGCCAATGACCAGATCCTTAATCCACGGAGGAGAAGTACGATGCCAAATGTAAACAATCGATAAAATCATCAATCCTGGGAAGCGGGTAGACATCCTATTTAGTAACAGAGTTGAGCCGTCTGTAGTCCACACAGAATCGCCATGTACCATCCTTCTTTCGGACAAGAATCACAGAAACAGCCCAAGGGCTACATGACTCTTGGATTACCCTTTTCTTTAACGTCGCTTCCACCGGTTGAGCAATGACCTTGCGCTCCGAAGATGAGACAAAGCATGATTTATGTCGGATACGGTAAGCGGATCCTGTGTAAGTCCCGTGGCGAGTACGCGACTCGGGTACACTTATTTGCTCTTCTTTCTGCGCAAAGTCAAATATAGTAGCGTGCTTCGCAAAGAATTCGACCAAAGCTTGACGTTTTTCTGGTGATAGCGACTTGTTTAGCATACTCGGAAAGTTGGCATCTGTATGGTACGTTGCAAGAATAGGATCTACGCTCTCGTCACTTAAAGATGCAATAAAACTGGTCGCATTTTGTTCGAAGAGGGCGAGTCACGATCCGCAGGGTTGCATGGCTGCAGGTTCAATTGAATAGTTCAACACTAATAAGGTCGATCGCCTATCTTTGATCGACAGAACACAATGTGGAACGAGCACATTTTTCTTGGCGCAATTGAGAGAAATGAGCTCCACAAGAACATCAAACGTGCCGGCGTCCGAGGCAGAGGCGTCAACGCGTACGGTCTTCATTGAGTTAGGTGGCAAGACAACATCCTCAATGACGGTGATAGATCATTGACAGCGCCTGGGATCGTCAGTAAATGCCAATAGCATAATCTCACCAGCACCGCAATCTACAGTAGCACCGCACTCGCCTAGAAAATCGATCCTCAAGATGATGTCATTGGTGCATCTGGTCAGGAGAGTGAATTCAGCGTCGAACATCTTGTCGCCCAAAGTGACACTAACCTATCACACCAATCGGGCATGATACACCGATCGGGCACAGTGTCTCCCCGCGCACGGCACGAAATGATGCACAACTGTTCAAGTGAAACATCACTTTATATCCTAGCGGCAGTTTGAAGTTTGGACTCATCACTGAAACAGCTGCTCCATTATCTATCAAAGCCATCGTAAGAAGTCCATTAATACGCACGGGTATTCTATTTTGCATCATAAAAACGGGTGTCGGCATAGGTGTGTAGTGAAAATAGTTCGGCGACCTCACCTCCATTGTCCGCACCATTTAGTTTCCTGGAGTCGGGCAGGTGACGCGTCGACCAGGAGATGGGGAACGAAACCGGCGTGTTGCAGGGGGCGTTAAGCTTCGCACGGAGGAAGGCGAGTCGTTGCACAAATTCCAGTGAAAATTGCATCCTACATGTATATCACTGCGGGTCGTTTGCTAGAAGCCGTCCCCAACGTACGCGTCCCGAATTGAGCGCATACCACCGCTCCAGCAGTTTTGTCGAGAAGCTGATGATCCCTCGTAGTAGCGCTGCTGGGTGCGACCCTTCTGACCACAGAATTGAGCCACATGTCCACGGAAACAACAGTTATAGCACACAGGGGCCTCGCGCACGTCGCCAAACCTTCCACGAGGCGCCATGTACCCATGATCGTCCCACGAAGACACCATTGTAGGTGGTTGGTAGGAGGCGTTCTGGAAACCGCGGTGATGATGTGGGTTGTCATTTGGGGGCTCTGGTGCTTTTGATTGGGGCACATCATATACCGTGGCATCATTGGCAGCACACATTGCATCGTATGGCGGGGAGGTGTTGCTAGCAGGTGCCCTCGGCGGGTGGACAGCATCACGTCGTCCAAGTTCTTCGCGTACAATTGAGGCAGGATCACAGGAGGACGTTGGAGGGACGTCGACACTTGCAACGGTGGTGACGTTGGAAAGTCTACGAATTTTGGGAGTGATGCGCCTAGCCTTCAGGGCCTCAAACGTGCGGCAGTGTTGGATTAAGTCCAATACAGAAGCCAAGGTGTCCTTGCCGATGAGGAAATTGTAACATCCTCAGGAGCCCCTTTGAGGAGATGTACAACCTTGTCATGTTCTTTCATGCGTGAGTCTACAGACTTGCACAATTTCAGAATCTCTTCAATATACGTTGTGCATGTTTCACGGGGGACTTGAGCACGCTGCATTAAAGTTTGCTCAGCGTGCTTCTTCTTCATCAATGGGTCCCCGAAGCAGCTCGCTATTTCTTTCTCAAACACTTCCCAGGTCGTTATTTTGTCTAAGTGGTTTTGAAATCACACCAACGCTGTCCCTTGAAGAAACAATCCGACGTTGGACAACCGGGAGGCCGGCCGCATCCCAACAACTGTATTTACTCACACGGTTGAAGTGTTTCAGCCATTCGTCGACATCTTCTCCGACCCTCCCAGAGAAGCTTCGTGTTACCATGTGTCAGGGCCACGTAGCGCCAGACGAACAGCGCGTGGTGTCGCCGTCAGCGATCGGATCCATAGAGAGTGGAGGTAGACTGGCCAGTCGGCGGCTTCGGCGTAGTTCTTGAAGTAGCGTTTCCGTGATCGTTCGCCTTGGATCACTCCGCTATACCCCGCACATCCCACCAATCTTGTTACGGTGAGATGCGTGTATTTACAAGAGATGATGAATGCGAGAGTCCAGGAATCTGGCTAATCACCGCTCGTGCCAACCTCGTTCTCCTCTTCTCCCACGCGTCCCCTCAGTATCGTAGCAATATTATTGAGTGGATAGCTGAATTCCTATAATCAAGGGAATTTTATTCTGAGAAGGATGAATGTTGCTTGCATAAATTCAAACAGAAACGTGGAGTTCCCCAAGAGGTCGTCCTATCTTCAGTAATATTGAATATTCTGATGAGCTCTTTTCCAATTGACCAGGATGTCAGTGTCTACATTTATGCAGGTGATATCACGTTCTTCGCTGCAGACAGCGACATTCATTTATTGCACCAAAAATTGCAAAGATATAACAATACTCTAGAAATTTGGTTGGAATAAATTTTATTATGATTGAACATCAGTAAATGTGCGCTCTTGATATTCCCCATAGAATATTAAACTTGAATTTCTGTATTATATATTCAGAAACCTATTCCACAAGTAGATTCAGTGAAGTACTTAGGATGGATTTATAACCAACAGCTTGATTGCAGCCTACACATATAATATATAACAGCAAAGGCGCAACGTGCTTTAGGTTTATTACCCAGGCTAAGCAACAGAAAATACCGACTGCACAGAGACACGATCCTAGTGATATATAAAACTGCTGCCGACTTAACTAGCCCACCGGACGCCCGCCTACTCAGTTGCGGGCACGCCACGAATACAAGCATGGTGTTCAACGTGTTGATATTTGCTTCTTTGCAGGTGAGCCACAATACTTCATCATTTAAAAGCAATCATTTGTCACTAATAGTCGTGCCGTGCCCCCGAACACAGGCGTTGATAGTATGAGATTTTTGGTCTATATTTCTAAAGCTTTTCACAAGTGGTGACGTAGAGTTGAATCCGGGCCTGAACTCAAACTCAGATGACAAACTTGAGCAGATTTTGCAAACTTTGAAGGAGCAGTCAAAAACACTAGCTGACATTTCACGTGATCATCAGAGAGTAGTCCAAAAGGAAGTAAAAGAAAATGGTACTGCCATAAAAATATTGAAGACCGCCTAGATAAACTTCAGTCTGCTCTGTCTAAACTGGATTACGCACAACAAACAGCAACCCGGCTGAACGAAGTAATCGAATTGTTATCTAGAAAAGTTGATGACATTGAAAATGGCCAGCGCCGCAATAATCTTGTTATTTTCGGCCTGCATGAGCAATTCAGGGAAACACAGGAAGACCTGACGAATGTGGTACAGGACAAATTTTTTTCTGTAATCGGTTTATCGTCTAAAAGCATGGAGCGTATGCACCGCATTTTAAAAAGACAGTCAAAAGCACGAGCGATTATTCTCCGACTATACGACTTCAAGGAAAAGCAGGAAATTATGCGTAACTGTTACAAGCCAAAGGGTTTGCACGTCTCAATCGGTTATGACTTTTCAAAACACTTGCTACACAGCAGGTAGTGCCTTTGGGAAAGCGCTAAAGACGAGAAGTTGAGTGGAAAGCGGGCGCGCCTAGCTTACGATAAGCTCTACCTAGACGGCAAGGCGTATTACTGGGACGATTCCACTGATTCGCGTAAAGAGTGCCGAAACGCTCGCCATTACGAGAAAGACACCAGCTTAGACGGCAGTGGAAATTTTTTCTGACAAGTTAACAGTTATGAATGTTAATGCACGCAGTATCTGTAACATGTCATCACTCTTTGCGGCTGCGCTCTTTGAACATGAACCGGATATTGTAATCATGACAGAAACCTGGTTAAGCGAATCAGTTGAAAATACAGAGTTCCTGCCTCCCAATTAAACTGCCTGTTGCAAAGACCGAGGATCCAGGGGAGGAGGTGTTGCCATTGTTTACCAAACCTCAATTTATTGCACTGAAATTTTCACCCCACCGGAATTAGAATGCGTTGCGTGCACGATACAAATGAATAGGCGTAGTTTGTAGTTATCGCAGTGTATCGCCCACCGGGCACCCCTGAAGAATATATGATACTTCTTAATAATTTCTTAATTGATAAGTTTAGCCATTCTAATTATAAGATTATACTGGCCGGAGACTTCAATTTACCGCGTATCGATTGGGTGAATTATCAGGAAGGTCAAAATGAACAAGCTGTGTCTCGAGTTCTGTTGAATCTGGCTTTCTCCCTTCACCTAACACAAATTGTAACTACACCTACGCGAATCCACGAATCAGGAGTATCACTGCTCGACTTGGTCTTCTTGAACAGATCAGATCTGCCAGCGCAATCTAAATATCAATGTGAAGTATTAGAAGAGATATCTGATCACAAAATGCTGATCACGCATATAGATACCACTCGCACTCGGGTAAAAAAGAATAAAACTACGACAGTTCTCGATTTTTCTAAGGCAGATGATACTGGAGCAACAGATCATTTAGAGCAGGGATATGATGATTTCACTCAATATATCCCTCTGAATACTACATCAGTAAATTATGCATGAAACATGTTTAAATGCATTATTTTTAAAGCGCTAAAACTATTTCTTCCAAAACGCACCAAGAAAGTTACCAAAAGAAACCCATGTATTACGCGAAAAATAATTCAGAAAAAACGACCCTTGAAAAGAATGAGGGCTAAAAAACCATTGTCAAGAAAAACACGTCATTACGTCAGTTCCCTTTCTCAGGAACTCAAAATGGAAATTATTCAAGCGAAACACAGCTACATGAATGAAACTCTTACTACTTTCATCAAACATCTCCGGGAAAATTTTGGAGGTACCTTTCAGGACCAAGACTTGGCATCCAATTTTTGAAGAACGATAATGTAACTATCACGGATAATTAAATGATGGCTTGCCAATTTAATGATAATATTGAATCGGTTTTCATTAGGGACGATGGTTCAACTCCTCAAGTGCGAATTTCTAATGAGCAATGTCTACCTGAGCTAACTATAACACAAGAAGGCATTCTGGGTCTCTTACTTAAAGTAAATGTGAAAAAATGCCCAGGATTTGATCAAATTCCCAACGCCTTCTTAAGGTGTTATGCCGAGTGGTGTTAATTTTTTTTTGTTGGACATTTTCACAAAATCACTTCAATCCGGTGGCGTTCCAATAGATTGGAGGTGTGCCAAGGTAATACCGATCAATAAACAGGGTTCCAAATGTGACGTCACGAATGTCTGACCAATTTCTTTGACAAGTACTTGTTGTAAAACACTGGAGCACATTTTGACTACTCACCTAACGAAGTTTGTTGAAGAAATTGGTGTTTTAGGTAATAATCAGCGCGGGTTTCGCAAAGGGTATTCCACAATTTTAATTCTTACTAAGGTTACAAATGAAATTGGTCAGTGTTTAGGTGGAAAAGGCCAAGTAGACATCATATTTATTGATCTCCGAAAAGCATTCAACAAAATATCTCACAGAAAGTTGCTTAAAAAGTTGTCTTGTTTGACTGGTGACAGTCAGCTATTAAAATGGATACAGGCATATTTGTCAAATAGACAACAATTTGTTGAATTAAATAATGTCTCCAGTACCAATAAACCAGTCAGATCAGGCATGCCGCAAGGGTTCGTAATATGCCCTATATTTTTCCCTATCTATATCAGTGACATGGGTGCCAATTTTTCTCAGCAAATAGCTATAAAACATTATGCAGATGACGCCATTGTGTATGCAAAGATAAGCTCCACTGACAATCAGCTGGAGCTTGATAAGCATTTACAAAAAATTTGTTATTGGTGCGACGAGTGGCAAATGGAACTGAATGCATCAAAAACTTTCCTCATGCGCATGACACGCAAAAAGACCCGTTATCCTTTTTTTAAAGCATTAAAGGCACAGTGCTGACTGAAGTAAAGAATGTTAAGTATCTGGGTGTTCATCTTGCACATGACTTGAACTGGTCCATGCATGTTGACAGTGTTTGCAATAAAGCCATGCGTAAACTTTGGTCATTACGACGAAAACTTCACGATGCCACCCAGGAAGCTGAAACAATGGCGTATAAAATTACTATTCTTCCAGTACTAACCTACGCAAGTCATCTATGGGAACCATACACCAAAACAAATGCACTAAAATGTGAACGTATACAAAACAAAGCCTTACGGTTCATTTTCAACTCCTATTCCAGAACTCAGTCTATAAGGCCGCGTTCACACTGATCATTCCGGCCGCCGAAAGTGCTCCGAATCCGGTTCGGCGGCGGCGAGTTCCGCCGAAAGGGCCCTCTCCGCGCCGATCGCTCTCGAACCGATTTTTGCGGCGTCTGCCGCCGAATCGGTCACCGCGGCACCAATAGGAGCGCTAGTAAAGGAATTTTGAAAAATGGCGGCCAAGCCATACTCACTTGTTATGCCGCAGTGCATGTTGAAACCAACGGGAGTTTAACCTACTCTGTGCCTACTTCACCTCCGTATTTCGTGAAAGAGGTGACCGAGCTTGCTGTTGGCGTGACCGAGCTTGTTGCGGTCTTGCAGGGCAAAACAAACCCACCAACGCCGCTGGCGTCGGTGGTTTTTCTGCTCTTCATGCATTACAAGACAGCCTTTGCCAACAAAGTAAGCAGTACTGTCTTTTCTTGCTTCTTGCGTACGAGAATCATCGAAGTATACACTACCGGATAGCGTAGTAGCGTTTGCGAGTCCCGACTACAACCGGGTGACAGCGCATCCATCCCGCGTTCGCCCCGTAGTAGATAGCATATTAGGCGGCGCGGGGCGCGTCCAGTGCGAACGACGCTGCGTTTCGGCGGCAGAGGAATTCCGGTCGCTGTAGAAAGCGGATGTTTCAGTGTGAACTAGGCATTAGTGAGCTTAGATACAGAGCCGGTTTAATGACGGTGAAACGAAAAATGCAACATAATCAACTGGTATTTTTTCACATACTCAATGGAGACTACAAGGTTCACCTAAAGGAACACATCGCACAACAGCCGTTTACCACAAAACACTCGAAACATATCACACCACTCAGCTACAGAACAGATTTATTCAAGTATTCGTTTTGGTTAGGAGCATCGATGACTGGAATCAATTACCTCAATACATAGTCGAACATTGCGATTTACAAAGGTTCGAAAAGGCTTTGTCAGAATATTTGTAACCAAATTGCTTCTTCCTTGTTAGTTGAATATGTTCAATGTACTCTATGAATATGTTCAATATGTACTATATCACTTCAAATCTTTTTTCTCTTTTTGGTGATGTGTACGAGATGTATTCGAACATGTTTCTTTTATCCGTGACCTATGCGGGATGTATTCTTATATAGTTTGGCGTTTTTGTTTTGTTATTTCCATATAGTGTGCGTCTTGAGCGTACAGTGTGAAACTTGTTTCCAAATATGTTCTTTGTACATGCCAGATATGTAACCCCAACTCCTGTCTTGGCCCTTGGGCTGACAGTATGAATAAATAAAAATAAATAAAAAATATGTTTTATTGGCCAATCTCCAAGAGTGGGTATGAACCATAGATTCTAGGCTGCAAACAAACGAACAAACAAATGGCAGATGACTCGAAGCAGCAAGGTTCATTCGACCATTCGTGCGTGCCTCTTCGAGTTCCTGTTTGGCTGTCTTCGGCGTCTGGATGCATCCTCCCGGGGTGTACGGCCATTGCGGGCGGTGCTGGCTTAAGCTCAGCTGACTGATGTCTGTCGCGTCTCCCGGTCAGGCAAACTCTGCCTGGTCGACATCTCTCACTAATGATAATTTACCAATCGACCTTTTCTTGCGCAGTGGTCTCAGCAGCGTTCCGGTGGCTCTGGTCCCAACAAATGGGGCTTCTATTCACACGGAAAACCCAAAAATCATCCAGAAGGAGCTACGGAAAGTGACTGAACACTTCCGATTCCTCACAAAGGTGCGCCAGCTAAGTCGTGGAGGTATTCTGTGCTGTTCTCCAGATCAGTTCTGCGTATCAGATCTGCTAAAATGCACATCGTTTTCCTCTTTCCCGGTGAGCGCCTTTGCTCCTCCTCACTTTGCTCCTCCTCACTGTGTGAAAGGTTTAGTTCGTGAAGTAGACTTTAGCCTATCTCTGCCCGAAATTCTATAGATGTTTTCTGTAGCAGGCGCAGTGGCAGTCTTTTTCTGTTCACGTAGCGTTGACAGAAATAACATCCCGACAAAGTCGGTGATAGTTACCTGTTCTGGTACTATTAGACCAACAGATATCAAAGCGTGGCAACTGATATATCGTGTCAAAGCGCTAGCTGCTCGTCCACTGCAGTGCCAGAAGTGCTGGTGTTTTGGGCGTAACATAAGGGGTTGCGGATCAGTAGAGCGGTGTCAAATGTGTGCAGGACAACACAACTCTAAAGAATGCTAGCTCAGGAAAAGCCTGGCTGCCTCTGCGGTGACCCTCACCCCTCTGAAGATGGCTCATGCCCTAAGAAAGCTCAGGAGATTTAGATTATGGAAATAATGAACCAAAAACGCTGTTCAAGACGCGAACCTCGAATGGCCATCACAGAGCGCTCTCAAGAGTGCGCTGTTGCTGCGATCCATAATGACCATTTCACTGACTCGTCACTCTCAGAAGTGATAGCCTCAACCGTTAGAAAACAATGACAAAAGCTACTGGAGAGCCTTTTTGTGACGCTGACGGAGTCATTTGCTCATATAGTAAATGCACAAATCACTCCAGTCCTCATGCATGTTAATCATCCAGATGCAGCCTCTATGCTTTTTTCAGCTAAAGAGGTGATAACAGGATCTCTAGAAACAGGGCCTTCTAAACCCAGCCACACGATAACAGCACCTGTTGAAGCGTTATATTCATCAAGACCGGCTTCGTCGGACTTCGGCCGTAAAGTAATCCCCGTTGGACATTTGAATTGGAGCTCTGAGTCTGCTTCGCAGGACTTGCAAACGGAATTTGACTAAAAAAATGAAACGGCGGACCTCGCCACAAAAACATTGATCCCTAGTGAGCCCCAAAGGGAAAGTAAAAAATATATATAAGGAAGAAATGGCATCAAAAAAATTTTTTTGAAACATATCTTATTGCAGAAGGCAGTGAATGCTGCCGGTATATTCTCAAAATAGGTGGGTTAACGATTTTGCAGTGGAATTGCTGGTCAATTTTTCCGCATCTACTTATTTATTTTGCCTTTGTAATCAGCATTCCCCAGATGTTATAGTGCTGCAAGGAACTTGATTCTAAAGAGAAAATCTTTCATATTGAAATCTAACAAACATTTCGCTTATACCGTCCCTATCGAGATGGTGGTTTAGCAGTGTTTACCTCTTCAAAAATTGCGCATCGGGTATAAGTTACAGGTCAAGTAACAAACCTAAAAAGTGAAATTTTAACATTAGATATCTCTCTTCCGGGACACATTCCCTTTTCGTTAGTAAACGCTTATTTTCCGTCAGGTGTTCAAAATTCTAGTGTTCTAGATACCGTACTTTCGTCTTGCAGAAAAAACTTATTAGTAGACGACTTAGTGGGAATTCAGAACAGATATGAGTAGAAAGCGTCTGTGGGATTTGTTGCTAAAAATAATTTAACATGCAATACGAGCGAACCCCCACTTTTGTGTGCAGTCTCATTCTGCGATTGATCTGACCTTCTGTAGTCTTGGCCGCTGTATTTCTACATGGTCTACTTTGAACTCTGGTACCAATAGCGACAATTTTTTTATATTGTTTGAGCGTGTATGTCCCGTGACTTCAGGAATCAGCCAGCCCACTTCTCACGTCAATTTATACATTTGAACAGACATTACGTGTGGCTTTGTCAAAACAAACTGAGAAAAATGGAGAGCTGAATGTTATCAACTTCAATGATGTTTCAAACAATATTTAAATAAAGCTAAATTCACAGTTCATATCTCTAAACAACGTTCTTTGAATCATTGGTGGAACTCTGATTATTTACGTCATTACAGGTTAAGAAAAGCGGCATGGCGAAAACTGCTTTATAATCAGTGCCCAAGAGATTGGAGCAATTATAAATATGCGGCTACCGTCTTTAAGCGAACAGCTGCCGCTGCGAAGGCTAACTATGATAGCGAACGTTACGAGTTACTTTTGAAACATGGCCACCAGAAATCACGTTTCAGCTTCCTTAAAGCCAAAAAACTAATCCCACCATCAAGAAACCTCGAATCGATAGTCTCGACGCCAAGTGAGTTGCCTACTTTTCTGGAAAATATTGCTCAATGGCTGGAGAGCCGTTTCACGGCTGCTTACTTTTACCACCCGCCGTGCCCTGCCAGCCATGACTTTGAAGAGGTTACAGCGTCAGAAATAGGAAAAGTTGTGAAAATATTGCCCATTCTGCTCCAGGTCCTGATGGAATAACTGCATCGGTAATAAAAATAATCCATAAAGTATCACCTCAGGATTTACTTGCCATAGTTAACCACTCCATTGTACATCCATGGATTCCGCCTGAGGGGAGAATCGCGAAATATTTCTTTTAATAAAGAAACGTGAAACTAATTTTACTTTAGATAACATTAGGCCTATTGCACTCACATCTAATCCGGCAAAACTAATCGAAAGAACTCTACACATTAAAATAGGACAGCTAGTAGGACGAAAACACAATCATAAGCCCATGCCAAATCGGATTCAGGTGTGGCTGCTCTATTTGGTGTGGCCATGTCGATTTGGAAAGCAGGATACAACTGGCTCGTTCTAACAAGTTTCCGCTTTAGATAATTCAAAAGCTCGTGACAGTGAGGATTACAGTAAACTAATAAATTCGCTAACACACGTCAGTTTACCAAATTACTTCGTGGAATGGGTTTACTCCTCTTGATAAAAAAGAATTCCATTGCTCTCAATCTGGCTTGTCTTCTTCAAACTAGAAACAAACTAGAGGTCTCCCTTAAGCTTGGGTACTGTCACTATTATTATTTAATATTTTATTGTGCTCAATTCTAGTGCAACATGTTGTACAGGTATATGTCGCTGACGACTTCGCTTTTTTTTCGCTACGGCTACTGAGAGATACAGCTACAGAGGAATGAACCAAGTCAGTTTCGAAACGTTGGGTTTCTTCAAAACTTTTGGTTGGAGTCTAAGTCAGTTTCATACCCAACCACACAGGCTTCTTTCGAATGTTTACATTCAAGCTACATATATACATACACTATATCAGATGCTAGAGTTTTATATGAACGCTCTGGGCACATGGTTAGATGACATTAATCTATCTTCGAACATCAGGAAAAGTGCGATCGTAGTTTTTCCGTTGAGTGTTCCAGTGCAGATTTTCATGCTTTACAGAGAGGACTTTATCCCGCAGGTGAAATCTATTAAATACTTAGGAGTGACTTTACTGAAAACCTAGCTTCGAGTCCGCATGTAGAAAACATGGCAGCTGCTAAAGGAGCACGGGCGCCTGGGATGTTTCGTAGACTCGGCAATAAACGTTCTTGTTTACGTCATGCTGTGCTGGTCATGATATATTGTATGTATATTCGCCCAATATTGGAGTTTGGCTGTGTCTTGTTTTCTGGTGCACCCACCAACAAAATTAGACCACTGGTGCTACTAGAACGTCAAGCGTTACGCTTATGTCTTGGGCTCACTACTAAATTTGTCGCAATTACTATTTTATATTAGGAAGCCCGCCTGCCTTTTCTTCGTCCTAGATTAGCAATACTAGCATATCGTACCTGCCTAAAAATATATGCATCCCCACAGATGAGGTCGAAATATGTTTTCGTCATTTAGCCCACGTCCTTTTTTAACCAACAGTGGCATAGGATTAAGGCATCCACAAGTCATCGTTGTACCGAAGCTCTTGAAAGAAATACAAGTTAACCTTCGTGAGGTACTGGTACTAGGAACACCTATTCAAACAATGATAATAGAATTTGACAATATATTTTCTAATAATTGCAAAAATCTTTCCAGTAGATACCTAATTGCCATTTAAAAAGACCACCTGGCAAGATTAGACAAAAAGATGGTAATAGCAATTGATGCTTCAGTTTTCGAAGAGGAGGCAAGAGTCTGAATTGCATCTTCAGTGTTGGACTGGCTTTTTTTGTTTTCAATTTGTTTACCCAATTTTACTCCTATTCATTAAGTTGATGTACTTGCGACTCTCTTAGTATGACGGAAATTCTCTCAAGCAATAACAAATGCTATTATTAGTTCAGACTACCTGTGTCCATGCGAAATCAGCCCCAAGTGTACCTCTATCAAAACATCTCAATCTTCCCGACCATGCATTCGACAAACTATCAGTAACGCTCTTAGAGACACGATTTAAATCAAATCGAGAACGTGAACAACGAGAGTCATACATTATCCACCGATTTAACACCCTCGATAGAGGAATAAATGAGAATCCTGGAACACTTGCAGCAATCAAAGCATAAGAAGACAATAACGGCAAAAATGAAAACAGTAACTGAGTTCACGGCACTGCAGCTGCGAAGGGCACTGGACAACTCAAAACAATTCCAAGTTTAACTATTCTTTCTAAGTGCAGTTGTCGTCTGTTTTCTGTTTTATTTTACTACTCAATCAATCGTGCCATGCACGACATGCCCAACAGCAACCCTGTGCACAGCCGGAAGGCCCCCACTGCACGCGTAATCCAGAAGCGGGCAAGGAATTCGCATTGTGCCCGCTTACCAGCCTCTGCCGCTATACGCGGAACCCCTCTTTCTACGACGGAATGTTGACGGGACCCCGAGTAGTTAAAGGCTTAAGACTTCCTAAAATGCCCGCTTACCAGCCTCTGCCCCAATACGCGGTGGCCCTCTTTCTACGACGAAATGTTGACAGGGCTTCGAGTAGTTAAAGGCTTCTTAGAACTTCCTAAAAAACCTCTTTTTTGCCCCACACCGAACCGCCAGTGCCAGGAGGCACCGTATGGTCGGGAAGAATGCGTTAGTGAGAGGAAGCATACACAGACCACTGACATCAGAAAGGTGAAGGGGAGAAAGGGGAGAGAGATGAAGGGGGAAGTGGAGGGAAGAGTGGAAGGGGGGCGCCCGAGGGGAGTCCACCTTATATTCTTTTTTTCTCTTTTTTCTTTTTTTCTTTTCTGTCTTTTTCCTCTTTCCTTTCCCTCTGATTTGAGATTGTATAAAGCTGAGCACCAACAAACTGTACCTTTAATCCCGATGAAGGCCAGACTCTAGGCCGAAACGTCGAAATAAACCACGTTGTGACCGCTCACGGAGGATCTACTCGACTATATGCAACGCTACGGCCACTCAACCACCATGCCTGCCTATATATATATATATATATATATATATATATATATATATATATATATATATATATATATATATATATATGTATGTATAAGTGTATACCTAAGGGCTCGTTTTTCCGTGTTTTTGACACAATATTAATGAGATCTAACAGGCAGTAATGCCAAGGAATGTATAGGGGAAGTTATTAGAACCAATGTAATGTAAATAAGAAGAAACAAAAGTGGGTGAAAAAGTAACCAGTCGTGAGCAGGAGCAGGAATCGAACCTACGACCTTCGAATAACGCGTTCGATGCTCTAACCACTGAGCTATATATATATATATATATATATATATATATACGTAGATACAGTGAAGTAACAACTGCGACATTCATTACTTCGCACTCATAACTGTACCTGTGATTGCGTTTCGTGTACGTCGTTTGTGTGTCGAGTTCTAAATGTTGTTAGTTAGGTCTCGTCCTGTGTGTGTTGTTTACGCGCGTCATTTGTGCGTGAACAGCGTGCTTCACGTTTTGATAACATAAAGGTTGTCTTCCACGCTGGCAAGAAGCAAGGAAGCCTGTGTGTGACAGTGAACAAAAGAGTGCAAAAGAGGCAGACCACAGTCAGCGCTGAAGGTTGCTGTATAAAGCACTTTAAGCGCTTCACTGACTGTGTGAGCGTAGTGGTGGAGTGCACTCCACCCCTAATGTCATGCGGGTGCCCAATGTCATGCGAGTGCATGTACATTGGGCAGACGGGACGTGGCCTCAACATCCGTCTAAGGGAGTATGCTAGCTCTCTGAAGGGTACACCATCCACGAATTTTGCCCTCCTTTGCCGGCCGTGTGGCTGCGCTGCTGTGTTTAACGAAACCACTGTGTTGATGAGGCATAGAGACCAGCGCACGCGTGGAATCACTGAAGCGTATGAGTTCATAGAAGCTGGAGACAGGTGCGTAAGCCAACCATCAACTGCTCTCACAGATGCTGAGGCTACGTATCTACAGCATATTTCATTACGTGCTTGGGGGGAGGGGGGTGTCAATGATTTTTTATGCGTTCATGTTTGCATATATATGACGCGTTTTTTCATTAAACTTTCAGTTCTTGGACAGCGCTTGTGTCGTGCACTTTCTTCTGCTTTTGTCTTTTTTGTGCGCTGATTGTGATGAGTAGGTTCCAACTAGCACAATTCGCTACGTTACTTAAGTAAAAAATGATGTTTAAAGAAAGTATCACTTTCTATCTTGTCATAGGCGTGATTTTCTGCGCTATAAAAACACTATGCATTCACACCCGCTAGCCTGTCAAGCATTGTGTCGATATACAAAAATGGTTGTTTTCCTTTAGACGTTACTCATTAGAGGGTGCTGCGCTGAAGCATAACGTGCGAGTCACGTGCTATAGATTGTCGCACACTAGCACTTCCCAATATAAACTACTGCCCTAAAATCCATAAGTACAATTTCAGTAAATGTTTTTTTTTTTGTTGACTAGTCACATCATTGTCATTTGAGCCGCACCAAAATGTCTCTGCGTCGTCGTACAGTACACTTGAGAAAACGGCGAGAACCCGACTGCGATTGACGCTTGCTAAGTGACACCAATCGGCTGCCCCCATCAAGTCCCCTTGCATGTGTCCGTGCGCGGATCTGCCACATCTAGCAAAGAGGCACGCGCGGTGGAGAAAAGTAACCGTACGGGGCATACCGTAAAGACTCAATATAGGGTTCAATGTCACGAATATCTGCTCAGAAATAGAAGTTATCTGCAAGACTTTTGTGACGGAGACCGCGTTTGCGAGACTCTTTTCGGCAGTGATAGCGCGTGCGGCTCGTTTTCTCCATTAGCCAGGGAAACGGGCTCACGAGGTCGTGTTGGGCGATGAGTGAGGGTGTAAAAAAAAGTAACAAGTAAGAAAGAGCATGGAAAGGTAATCGGACGAAAAGAAAGCCGACTGCTGACCCAGTCGCTTGGCCCAGTGTATTTTAAAGCATAGAGGGTGAAATTAAAAAGAAACAAGAAAGAAAAAAACGGGAAAGCCTATACTCCGCTGTGTGCCGCGCACATTGTATGATGCGCAATATTTCTTGGTAGAGGTCACAGTTGTGGGCGTACTCATTGACTTGAACGATCTCTTCAGCCACGCGATCATACCTTCCAGCATAAACGGCCACAAAAGCAGAGCTGTTACCCTTTCCCACTTCGCCTTACGTCAAGTTCTGTTATTGTAACATTTCTTTTCTTTATTTTTTACGTGTATGAGCGTCAACGCTCGCAAGCTTTTAAAAATAGAATGAATGCGAAAATTCTCGGTGGGTCTCACGTCGACCTTCATTGCAGCTCATGGCATTGGTTATCCGAGCATTTTTTTTTTATTTTCACCAAGCGACCGTTCCCACCTCAGTTTCGAAGTTGCGTGAGTCTTCCTCGCCACCTTTTTAGGCATGTTTTTGCGCCGAATCTCGAATGAAGGTGAGTGAAAAACCGTGTAGAACTACAAAAATCGTGCGTTTCCTTCAACCTACAACGTTAAGGGAAAGGAGGAAGCTCTATATAGGAGCACATTGCCTAGGCCCTCAGACTTCTCGAGGATTACAAGGCGACAAGACGCGTCTGACGCCGTCGTCGTCGGCATCGACGCCACTCTGTAGTGCCATTTCACCGTCGCCGACAAAAAGCGCACATAAAGGTCATTAACCTTTTCATTCGACGACGTGGTTCTGGGATTACGAAGGCAAATGAAGGCTGTGAGTACAAGTCCTTTTCCGCATTTGGGTGTTGGAAGCTATTATATGGAACTTATGCGTAAGCCTAAACCATGTAAAGTGACTGTCACGTTCGCCTGCTAACGACAAACGTTCTAGTAGTGCCCGCCGGCACGATAGGCCAGCACGCCCAAATTGCACGTGCGAAAAAGTACAAAAACAACAAATTCGTACCGGCTTGGGAAATACATTCCAATTTATTAATTAACAAAGCATTTACTCGTACCTGGAAATGGCGTTACTTTTTGACAGATTTTAGCACGTTTTGCTTCCCTTGCTGTAGTACTATCAATATGAAGGTGAGTTAATATTGGCACAACGTTTCTAAAACCTTTCCTCACATGACAGAATGTTCTATAATGTCCCCATTTTTATACAAACGGTTATACTCAGCTTAAAAGCTGTCAGAATGTTGCCGCCCTATTGTAGGGCAATATTGTAACAGCGTTTGTTTTGGGTGAATATCATTCGGAAAGGAAGGCAGGCACTAAGTTACCACATCAAAAGTTAATTTGAAATATCTGCAATTGCTTTCCGCTCTAGAAACGTCACAAATGCATGACAACCAATCCATACATGTACCTCCTCAATCAAGATCATTTACCTCTAAGTTGCACCGTTTGCCTACTAACCTAGGGGATTCAATTGAGTGCATAATTTCTTCTTTTGAGTACGAAACCGCATTTTTGTGGTCCTGCCATCACCAATTATTTTGGGTCCTCTTCATGGTGCTCACGATGTGCCCGTCAGGTTTGACTGCCGTCTTTTCTCCGTAAATTTGTTCTTTTCTTTTTGGTAAACTTGTTCCTCGAAGTTTACTACGATAAAGTCATCCTTCTTGGAGGTTATTTCTCCGGAACTTACCACACCATGGACCCTAAGGATGTTGCTAGTATTTCTGTATTACGGAAGCGGTAGGAGTGCCCGTTTCAGATTGGTTGTCAAGACTTGCGGAGAGTACGTCGCAATCACTTGTATCTCCTTCCGAGCACCTTTTGTGTTGGCCGTGCTGAATATCTGAAGACGATTCACTTTCCCTGCTTTCTTCTTCGCTGTTGTCCTCAAGAGGAGACGTCTTCCTAGGTCGTCTAGCTCTGATACCGGAGGAATAACTGCGCTTCTTGGGCAATTTCGCGACAGCTGGCGAGTCACAGTGCTACCCCGCGATGTATCAACATTTCAGTTTGCATTTCATAATCTTTAAAAGGCATTACTTGATTACAATTGTATTAAAGTTTATTTTAGCCTACATAATAAGGACAACACGCAAATGCCAGTTTTCCCCGTGTTCCTCGTGGGGGCGGGTCGATCACACAAAGTTTACAGTGCTTCAAGAATGCGCACCAAAATACCATTCAACATGTCAGCGTCTAGATTGGTTGCACAACATGGGAACCTCGGCCACCTGCCGTAAGGTCACTTGGCATGCCAGGCGAATTTTTTGAGTGACCTATTGTTTTTCAGCGGTGCCTCGTCGTGGCGCGACATTTAAAATACAGAAACCCGAGTGCGTGTCTGAAAGTAACTCCTGCAGTCACAAAGTGGCTCCATTTTACGGTAACAAGCAAAAGGCGAAGAGTTTGCACCACTTGGTAAATAAGAGTGCCTGGTTAGTCTCACTGCATGTGTATTTTTAACTTTAGCGAATAACCACTAGTGCACAGCACAACGTGGTCGCCAGCATATAAGTACGGTCCGTCTGTTGTTTTTTTTTTACTAGCTGCAACCATCTCGGCTTTTTCTGGACAAGCTGAATCATCACATATATGTGAAGAAGGAACGAAGGAATGCGAAACTGTGTATTACATGTGTATAAAAATTGTGATCTGCACGCGGCTTTTGTGTGGTATGTAAGAGTACCTCAGCAGGCACGAACAGACGTCTGTACTTTTAATTCAAAAGCGTTAACAAAAGTCACTGCGTCTCCACGAAGTAAATAATGACGAGTAGGTGAAGCAATATGTCACAAGTTCCTTATTGTCAACGTTGAAGTAACAGGTTGGTATAAAGGATGCACACATGGACGGATGAACACATGAACGGATGGACAGGATGACGTATGCGTGAACGATATGAAGCATGAACGGACGAAGGGACACACAGATAGATGGACGGACTCCCTGGCGGGCCCACGTTCAGTTGGATGGACGGAGCGACGGTCAGATGCCTAAACAACGGACATACGGACGGCGCGGCTCATCATTTATTGTGCTGTAGTATACTTGGTTACTCAAAGTCCGTTGTTTACACAAATTCTTTAGTATTTTTTTTTGTAGTGCACGTGTTCAGTTTCTATTTGGTTATTGTGGCGCGTGAAGTACGCCAACTAGGTCGGCCTTGAGTAGTTTCGTCTCTCAAAGCTCACATCGGCAGCGTTTACCCAACGAACGCATGAAATAAATGTTACGGTTCCAGCAGGAATTCAACCCTTGCCTTCTGCGTGGCAATCAATTACTCTACGACAAAGCCACGCCATGTCTCAGAACTGCTTTTCAAGTAGACCACAATGTTCCTGAAACATCTGACTATGATTGAAGTGCTGGGCTATTTATTCTTTTAAGCACTACATACATACGCCTACTGTACAGCCGTCACATCTGAATTCAATTGTAGTCAAGCACTGTACACTGAAGCTCATTTATCTAGCATGGTCCAGGGCCGCCATGCTGCTGGCACAACCAATACTTATTAGCTTAACGCTTCTTCTGGTGTTGCTAACAACTATGGTGTTGTTGCTATCATTACACAACAGTAAGCATGCGGCTCTATAACATGTGCCTGCGCGTGCAACATTTGTACACATATTTAGCGTCATTTTGTAACGTTGCGCTCAATTAAAAATTACAACACAGTCACCTTCTCTCCGCATGCTTTGCATAACATCGATTCCCAAGACAGATATCGCTTTCACAGACATTGGTGTTTAGTTCACCTGTCCGCCACTGCGCACCACACGGCTTTTAAATTCTTGAATCTCGCGCGAAGTGAAAAAATGCGCCGCGGCAAGAAAGAAGAGAAACAAAAACGTCACAGCTTTGCCGCAAATCAAAGCAACGAACGCGGTAGCAACGAATTGAAAGGTCACGCGCACAATAGAAAGCAGAACGGAAGGTGCCCTGCGTCGAAATAAACCAAACAAGTTCATGACATGTCCTGGTTTGCCACCGTTCGTCACCAATGGCGACAGAGAATATACTAGCTAGTTATACCGTTAATGAGGCTAGTCGTTTCCCCATTTTACGGCAACAAGTCGTTCTACGCATCAGGAACAAAAAAGCTGCCTCGAATGCGCTGCAAATTCGGAAAAGGCAGCCAAACGTGGTCTCTTTTTTTTTCTTTACAGCATCGGTTATATGGCCGCCATTTGCCCGGTTCGCGAAGTAGAAGAGAAACCATGGTCATACTGACGCGGTGGTAGCGTTAAGCAAAATAAAAAGATGTGCCTAGCTAAACCAATATAACGATAGGCAAGCCTTATAACGCCATTTGAGCGTTGTAAAACCTAATTAGCTAAGCATACCTTAATTAGCTACGCATAGCTAATGAAATGAATCCTTTTTCGTCAAGCTATTTTTTGTAGGACTAGTCTTCCCGCACAAGATAAAATGAGCGGAGCTTAGTCTAATACTAATTAAGAGTGGGCCTTACTAGTGCCAACTCGCTGAATCGGTTACTACGTTGTTAATGTAAGATGCGACTGAATCGAAACCAAGCCTCGAACATGCACAATTAGCCCAATTCTTTACTAAGAGAAGTAAGGTACTCGGCGCGGCGATTTCGAAGCGTTTTTTTAATAGAACTCGATCGATACCCAGCCAATACTCGTGAATAAAAATGTGATGGCGTCAACAATTTCTGCATGGGCGCGTGAATGAACGTGTGCCAAGTCAAGCCTGGACAAGGCAGCGCCGTCTAGCTTTTTTCTGCCCAGCCTTGCACGACACGGCGAAAGCTGAGCAATTTTTTTACCGTACCAAAACGCTCCGTCGATGACATATCATGAATGGGTTGACATACATTTAGTGACTTAGCAGTCGAACAATAGCATTTGGTGATGTTTACTTCTAGGCTACTCACTTTGTAGCGTAGGTTAACTTGTGCCCGTGTTTTCTCGAGCTGTATTTTGCCACTTAGCCTTTTCTGACTGAACAGAAAGCGATTATACTTCTTATAAAAATTGTTGTTGGATTTCTGTCAAAAAACGCAATAGGAACGTGAGAGATGCCGTGGCACGGTAGATTGAGTTCATGGGGTTAACGTGCTTCTGAATCTGAGCACACGAGCTTCTAGCAGATTGCGTCCTTAGATATGCGGCCGTGTACTCGGTCCCACAAACTAACATGGTGTTACCTAACATATGGCTCAAAATGAAAAGAACCTCCACTGCGGCCACTTTTTTATGAAGGTGAATATACTTGAAGTCCGTGTGCTTAAGTAGGATGTTCGCTAAAGCAACCCAGCTAGTCGAAATTTTTGAAGACCTACCCTACGGCATCTCTCATATTCATATGGTCATTTTAGTAAGTTAAACCTTCAGATGTTACTATTCTTATTGAAGTACAAGATCATCGTGCTAGAAGGTGTTGGTTCACGGTAAACACGAATCCGCGCATAGCGCACATGATCACGCACGTGTTAAATGCCAGTCGCTTCACGTCGTTCTACAAACTACTATAAACCAAACAAGAACACTGCCAAATAACGTCATACTAATGCTGGTTGGTACAATTTCTTTAATGAACTTGAGTCCTTTATAAGAATATCTGGGGTTTCACATGCGCCGACCATGATGCGATTGTGAGGCCTGCTCAAGACAACTCCCAAAATTTCGACCACACGGTCGAATTGTAGAGTGCACTGACATTGCACACTACACGGTTCTCTACGGTTTCGCTTCCGTCAAAATGCGACCGCTGCGTCCAGCACCGAACCTGCACCTTTCAGGTCACCAGCCGCCTTTCTACATAGCCGCTGTACTATAACGGCATTACATCTACAGTTTGTACACAACCACCATATCATTGAAAAAAAACAACGTACTAAACATTAATTAGAAGTAATGTTAAGCATAAAACTTTATATATATATATATATATATATATATATATATATATATATATATATATATATATATATATATATATATATATAAGGGAAAGAAGTGTATAGGGCTCGTTTTTCCGTGTTTTTAACACAATATTAATGAGATATAACAGACAGTAATGCCAAGGAATGTACAGGGGAAGTTATTAAAACCAATGGAATGTAAATAAGAAGAAAGAAAAGTGGATGAAAAAATTACCAACTGTGAGCAGGAATCGAACCTCGAAGGAATCGAACCTCGAATCGAAGGTCGTAGGTTCGATTCCTGCTCACAGTTGGTAATTTTTTCATCCACTTTTCTTTCTTCTTATTTACATTCCATTGGTTTTAATAACTTCCCCTGTACATTCCTTGGCATTACTGTCTGTTATATCTCATATATATATATATATATATATATATATATATATATATACATATATATATATATATATATATATATATATATATATATATATATATATATTAAGATGATGTTAGCGTTCTTCCAAGACTCTGGTACTCTTCTTCCTGTCAGGAGACACCTCGTAAACAGGGTGGCTAGTTTTTCTAACACAATCTGTCCTCCATCTTTCAGCAGATCTGATGTTACCTGATCCTCACCTGCAGCTTTGCCCCTTTTCATGCTCTCTAAAGCTTTTCTGACTTCTTCTATCATTACTGGTGGGGTGTAATCTGGGTAACTGCTAGTTCTTATCGTATTAAAGTCGTGGTTCTCTCGGCTACTGTACAGATCTCTGTAAAACTCCTCCGCTATTTTAACTATCCTATCCATATTGGTAGTTATTTTGCCTTCTTTGTCTCTTAGTGCATACATCCGACTTTTGCCTATCCCAAGTTTCTTCTTCAATGCTTTGACACTCCCTCCGTTTTTCAGAGCGTCTTCAATTCTCTCCATGTTATACCTTCTTACATCGCATACCTTACGTCTATTAATCAACTTCGAAAGCTCTGCCAGTTCTATTTTGTCTGTTGTACTTGACACTTTCATGATTTGAAGCTTCTTAATTAGGTTCTTCGTTTCCTGGGAAAGCTTACCAGTGTCCTGTCTAACTACCCTGCCTCCAACTTCCACTGCACACTCCGTAATGATACTCGTCAGATTATCATTCATCGTATCTACGCTAAGGTTGGTTTCCTCACTAAGAGCCGAGTACCTGTTCTGCAGCGACACTCTGAATTCCGACACTCTGAACGCTAACATCATCAGAAAGGAGATGACAAGGACTCGAAGAATTACAGGCCGATCAGCTTGCTCTCTGTAGTATACAAGCTATTTCCAAAGGTAATTGCTAACAGAGTAAAGGAAACATTAGAATTCAATCAATCAGAAAAAACAAGCAGGATTTCGAACAGGCTACTCAACAATTGACCACATTCATACTATCAAGCAGGTAATAGAGAAATGCTCAGAGTATAACCAACCACTATACATAGCCTTCATAGATTACGAGAAGGTGTTTGATTCAGTAGAAATATCAGCCGTCATGCAAACACTGCGGAATCAGGGCGTAGATGAAGTATATATAAACATTCTGCAAGAAATCTACAAGGGATCAACTGCAACCATAGTGCTTCATAAAGAAAGCAACAGAATACCAATCAAGAAGGGTGTAAGGCAGGGGGACACAATTTCCCCAACGCTATTTACTGCGTGCTTACAGGAGGTTTTCAGAAGCCTAAAATGGGGACAGTTAGGGATAAGAGTCAATAGAGAATACCTTAGTAACCTGCGCTTCGCCGATGACATTGCATTGCTGAGTAACTCGGGGGACGAATTGCAACTCATGATTGCGGAGTTAGACAAGGAGAGCAGAAAGGTGGGTCTTAAAATTAATCTGCAGAAGACGAAAGTAATGTACAACAACCTCGGCAAGGAGCAGCGCTTCGAGATAGGTAATAGTGCACTTGAGGTTGTAAAAGACTATGTCTACTTAGGGCAGGTAATAACCGCAGAGCCAAACCACGAGATTGAAGTAACTAGAAGAATAAGAATGGGGTGGAGCACATTCGGCAAGCACTCTCAAATTATGACAGGTAGATTGCCACTATCCCTCAAGAGGAAGGTATATAACAGCTGTATCTTGCCGGTACTTAGCTACGGAGCAGAAACCTGGAGACTTACAAAGAGGGTTCAGCTTAAATTGAGGACGACGCAGCGAGCAATGGAAAGAAAAATGGTAGGTGTAACCTTAAGAGACAACAAGAGAGCAGAGTGGATTAGGGAACAAAGGGGGGTTAAGGATATCATAGCTGAAATCAAGAAGAAGAAATGGACATGGGCAGGGCATGTAGCGCGTAGACAGGATAACCGCTGGTCATTAAGGGTAACTGACTGGATTCTCAGAGAAGGTAAGCGGGTTAGGGGGAGACAGAAGGTTAGGTGGGCAGATGAGATTAAGAAGTTTGCGGGTATAAATTGGCAGCAGCAAGCACAGGACCGGGTTAACTGGCGGAACATGGGAGAGGCCTTTGTCCTGCAGTGGACGTAGTCAGGCTGATGATGATATATATATATATATATATATATATATATATATATATATATATATATATATATATATATATATATATATATATAGTGCAGAAGAAAAACGTTGATGCCTACGGCTCAAGGCACGACATCGCCGATCAAGCACCGTCATCTTCAACCCATTTGCTCAGCTCCTTCAATAAACCACCTTTGGATTGCGAACATCATGCGGTGAAAGTTAATAGAGAGTAGCTTATTAACGGGCCAATCGAAGATGACATTCGCCATGTTCAGCAACTCGGAGAAACTATTGCAAATTATAATTATTGAATTACACGGGGAAAGCAGGACAATAGATACGAAAAGTAATTTTGAGCAGCTTCGGAAGGAACCATGGTTTGCGATACCCCTGGAAATATTATAAGTGATGAAGAAATACATCTATTTGGGAAGAGTAATGGTCGCAGAAATGAACCTTCAGATTGAAGTAGCTAGACAAATAAAAACGTTGCGGGGTACACTTGTGTTATTTCGAGACAATGAATTGTAGTTTACCACTATCTTTCAAAAGAAAAGTTTATAAGAGCATTGTACTTAAAATGAGTCTGACGCCATGTGCCATGAAATAATATATCATAGATGTAACTTTATCATGGACCTGAAAACGGCAGAGTGGACGAGAAAATGGTAAGTGAGCATTAAAGATATCTTATTAAAAATAATAATGCAGCAAAAAACTGGCACATCCCACGTACAGTGGGAATCAATGATATGCGAAGCACGAATGACTAACGTTAATATGTCACTCTAAAATCAGCACAACAATATGAGGTAGAGGTAAATTATGCCGTACATGACTTCCGTGTCATGATTATGATGTCTAGATGTGTCGTTTACCTATGTAATTTATTGACATCGCGTGATACAAATCTTTATATGTGGAGATACTTCATCATTCATTGACGTCGCGTAACACCAAATTCTGTGTATGTGGAGCTAACGAAATGGCCGTGAGTGCATCATGAAGGGTCCAATATACCCCAACGTAACGTTGACGCGCGCACACGCTAGGCACAGCGACGCTACGTTAGCATAACGCGAGCACTCTTTAGTCTGACGCCAGGTGTGACTGGCACGACCGGTGTCCGTCGGCGCGGCCCGACGGCAACCGGCGCGAATCGCGACATGCTGCATTTCGCACCGATGCGTTACCCAGACAACACTACGTCTTCCTCTTCTCGTGATGGAGGGACGCCGGACGCGCTGAAACGCGCATGCATCGAAGCAACGCAGCGCGACGCGCGCCTGCGGGTAGGACCGGCGCCTGGCGTGGCAACGCCAGCGTGACGCGACTAAATGAACGCCGGCGAGCACGCGCACCGCGTCACGTCAAAATGTACTTGGTGACTTGACTGTAGCATGTAGTCACGTTCTCACATGACACGCATGTCATGATTATCATGTTTGCACCAGTCACATACCTTCATCATCCACTGACGTCACGGAATACCAAATTTTGCATATATGAAGCTAGCAAAACGGCCGCGATTGCAACATTAGTGTGGCATGTAGTCACGTTGTTACATGACACGCATGTCGTGATTACCATGTTTGGATGAGTCGTCTACCTATGTCGTCCATTCACGTCGGGTAATACCGAATTTGGTGCATATGGAGCTAGCGAAACGGCCACTAGTGCATCATGAGCGTAGCATGTAGTCATGTTGTTACATCACACGCATTTCGTGATTATCATGTTTGCACCAGTCGCATACCTCCGCCATCCATTCGCGTACCGTAATACCAAATTTGGTATATGTGACGCTAGCGAAACAGTCGCGAGTGCATTATGAGCGTGGAATGTAATCATGTTGTTACATGACACGCATATCATGGTTTTCATGTTAGGCTCTGTCGCTTGTTTTCACCATGCAACCATGCCATACCATACCACTTTTGCAACATGCTGTATGAAGGAAACCACCACAAGAGCAGCAGGACTGTGAAATGTAAATTATGACATTCGTGACATACATGTCATGATTTTCATGTTATGACGACCAAAATAAGCTCACCATACACACATATCAAGTTTGGTATCGATACCATTATCTAAAGGGCCAGGAGAGCTAAAAGTCCTAGGCAGATAGATAGATAGATAGATAGATAGATAGATAGATAGATAGATAGATAGATAGATAGATAGATAGATAGATAGATAGATAGATAGATAGATAGAAGACAGACAGACAGACAGACAGACAGACAGACAGACAGACAGACAGACAGACAGACAGACAGACAGACAGACAGGACAGACAGACAGACTAGATAGATAGATAGATAGATAGATAGATAGATAGATAGATAGATAGATAGATAGATAGATAGATAGATAGATAGATAGATAGATAGATAAGATAGATAGATAGATAGATAGATAGATAGATAGATAGATAGATAGATAGATAGATAGATAGATAGATAGATAGATAGATAGATAGATAGATAGATAGATAGATAGATAGATAGATAGATAGATAGATAGATAGATAGATAGATAGATAGATAGATAGATAGATAGATAGATAGATAGATAGATAGATAGATAGATAGATTACGCTCAAAGTCGCTGAAGTTCGCTAAGAAATGATTCGCCTATAAATGGCGAGATAACTGGTGGTGAATAAAATGGACGGTGTAGATTCTAACAGGAGGCAAGCCCGAAAACTGGAGGCAGCCCCACCGCGGTGTGGCTAAGGTACTCGGCTGCTGACCCGCAGGTCGCGGGTTCCAATCCCGGCTGCGGCGGCTGCATTTTTGATGGAGGCGGAAAGTTGTAGGCCCGTGTGCTCAGATTAGGGTGCACGTTGAAGAACTCCAGGTGGTTGAAATTTCCGGAGCCCTCCACAACGTCGTCTCTCATAACGATATTGTGGTTTTGAGACACTAAACCCCACATATCAATCGAAAACTGAAGGCAGAAGGTAAATGGGGCAGATGAAGTTCATAAGTGTCCGGGATTAATGTGGGCGCAGGATGCACAAGACCAGGCTGATTGGAATAACATGGGAGTGGCATGTATGTACGTAAAAATTAGCATAGTCATGGTGCTCGTGCAGGTGATGATAACAACCATCCACTTTTGAAACGACAAGGTGAAAGTTTGATTGCGTGAGTGGTACAGAGTTAAAAAGCTTTTTTTATTAAACGTACCATTACTGTGAAAAATCGTGTTTGAAGAGGCCAATCAGGTTTTAGCCTTAGCGTTTTTGGTGAGTGCCACATAGGCTTAGGTTTCATTCATTCATTCATTCATTCATTCATTCATTCATTCATTCATATTAAACGTACTCAAGCGTCTAGGCCTTCTAGACGGAAGTGGAGCAGATGTTTGCAACAATAAGAATACTTCAACGAACACTTTCAATATTATGAAGGCTGGCTGCGGAATATTGTAGAATTTCAGCTCTTCAGCTGGTCTTCGTAAAGGGTTTACTAGCAACACAAAAAATTGAAAGACACAGTCGACTAACTAACGACAACTCACTCGTTTTATTCTTAACGAATTAAAATATCGTCATCAATTTTATAGAAAAGTTTATCTGTGCATTTCTCAAGGTGGATCCACCTGGAACGAATTCCTATGATGCTGTCACTTCAACTTTTTTTCCCTAATGAAACGTTCTTTCATGAATTAAAAGCCAACACTAGGTGACGACATGATTCGGCACGGCTCCATTCAGGCATCGAGCATCCGATGGGTCTCACTTGTGAAGATGTTGAAAACAAAAAAGAAAGAAAAGAACAGCGCAATTAATAAACATTTACAGGGTCTACAGCTCGCTGAACACAATCGCACGTTGTGTTGTGATTGGCCCCCGTGTCTTGACTCCGCTAGGACGCGTGGAGGATTTCGACTTTTCTATGCTTCCTGAGTATCCAGTAAGCGACAGCACTGCGAATTCTTTAGGTCTGCCGGCTCGCCTCGAGCCCTCTGGGCCCGCACAACCGACGGATTACCTAGACAGGGCTGTTTTGCTGTTTGGGCTACCTAGAGAAACCGTTCTCCTGTGCGTTGTTGGAGTCGTCGGAATACACTTGACAATGAACTGAGTGGCGGAGGAACCGGAGTGCCTTTCAAAGAGGGCTTTCCCTGCGCTGCACGAACTGCCCATGGGGCGAGGCCTCCTCGATGATTCGTCCTTAAACCTTGCCAAACTGGAGGGGTAGATACTGCGCCTGTGTTCAAGACCCACGTACCTGCCAGCTGTGCCGTGCATTTTGTGTTACTGGCCCATCCCTGCAAGACGATCGGCGCGTGCCTTTCCCCCTTTCTTGGGAGAGGTTTGGTACTTTGCCTCCTCCTGAGCGCATTGAAAGGTGATGGTTCGTGAGCGCAGTGGTTCAGGAGCACAGTGAAAGACGACGAGCCTATTGGAGCATCCCGGACTCCATTGTCTTCCCTCGCAGGGAATCATCTGATGACGAAGGGTTTAAAACGTGAGCGCAGAGACGCTCGGGTGTGCTTTACCTTTTCGTCATGTACCACGCTACCTAATCATGTAAATACTGTAAATAAACTTTTTCAGCTCTTAGCTCCATCTCCTCGGATCGTCTTCACCCTGACCCTTGGATGGCTTCGAGTCCCGGTGAAGTCCCCTCGTTGCAACATTGGAGACAATCATCGTATAGACGATGACTCCGTGACCGCAGGCCACAGTGGCGTAGCCAGATATTATTTTCGAATGGGGCTGACATGTATACATCTCTCGCTTTACAATATATATTTTGTGATGATAATTCCTAAACGCACAGCGATAGTACTTAACTTGATGAATAGGTGGCGTGAGCCACCGCCTGATCTAGAGGGCACACCCGGATACATCCACTCATTTATCCGGTGGTGGTGGAGAGCATGGTACACAGCAGAGCACACGGGATTCCAGCATTCGCGTGGTTATTTCTTTCGCCTACAAGCAAGAATTACCACCAGGATCTTCTGGCTCAACTCAAGGAAGACATTTTTTTTCGTTACTACATTCATCTTAGTCCGATTTGCGAAAAAAAGCAAGGCAACTGCTGCATTACCCTATAGGTAATGTAAGGAGGTCTCAATTTGTCTGTGGCAGTATTCCTTTTTTATTACGGTTCGTTTTGACTCGGTGCTGAATACCTCAATTTTCAATCAAAAGACGTTCTAGCATTTCTCCTTTCTGGAGAAATGCTAGAATAGGTGAAAATAGGGCCCGTTATCATATGGGTGAAAATACGGTCCATTATCGTTGTTGAATTATATTGCTCTCTTATCCTGACTCATCATTTTAGTTTTATATCACGTACGGATATTTATGAGGTGGTCAACCGACGTGCAGTTAAATGAGTGCCCTGGTCACGTCATCCAAATAAGGTACGAGATAAGTAATGTTGTCGGAACATTTTAGAAGGCTTCAATTAGCTGACCAGCAATCCCTCCCCACGTCTTTCACGATAAAATTGCCTGAGTTTTCACCGTCTCCTTTTTTGTCATCCAAACTGTGATTGTTTTGGTAGCAAAATGGCAGTATCAGTGTCGTGATCATTTACTGTACTCTCTACAGCATTCATATTAAAGAGTTGCACAAGTAGCTTAACAGCCCCTCTCTATCGGAAGCTAAGTATTCGCCTAGGTAGGATACTAAAGGAAAAAAGTGCCAATTGTCACTGCTGTGTAACACCGCAATGTTTCATAGAAGGTACGTAAAAAACTCCGAACGCGTGTTGCGTACTTCTTGAACAATAAAAACATCGCGATGTTCGTTCTTACGTTTTCCAACTTATCCACTGAACACCGTAAACTTCACAGTGCGATCGGGCTACCACAAGTGACCAAAACATGCATGTAACCAGCCCGTGGTCGTCACTGAACCAGTGACGTTCAGTCGCGACATAGTCTGGACTCATGGTGACCACTCGCACCCTTTTCCCTTTATCCTGCTTCTGTAGCTTAGAGGGAGGGCTCTGGAAGCGGCGTTACAATGAAAAGCAGCGCTAGCTCAAAGAATGGAAAGAAAAGACAACCATTTTCATGTGGTATAACCCATGAGCGTAAATCGCGGCACTCTTCAGATTTCGCATGTTGATCGGACTGTCATTTTTGTTTCCTCGCAAGTGCCCTCCATAGTATACATCCGGCCAACTTCGAAGTACAACGAGTTTTCCGAACATTCAGGATCTCTTGCAGAGAAGACATCACAATTATAAGTGCTCCCATATGGGCAGCGCAAATCTACAGCAAAAAAAAGCCCATTTGAGAATATATACGCCCAAACATTGACTTTCTCTCGTACACCTTGGCTTACATTTCCAAATCGTTGCTAAGTTATATGAAAGCACAAAACCATTTTTCGCCACCACATGCAAGCTTCACTAACAGCGAGGCAGCCTTTTCGACCATACTAAGGAACACCGCGTCGCGGAGAAAAGAGCGGGTCACGCTCATCTTTGGAAACGCGCGCTCTCCGTGCGATTGGGATGGCTGGATCGGAAACCGGGGACTCGCTCGCTGGATTCCGTGCCGACCGGTTGTGCGCCCGCGCGCTCCGCGCGCTCGCGACCTTCGGCGTCATCGTAGCTCTAGCCGACTGGGCTGGCCCTACGTCACCTCCTGTCGCCGATGGTCTTCGACGACAGTGCAGCTCTGACCTACTGGACCTGCTCTACGCCATCTACAGACGCCGACAACATCTCTCGCAAGTGTACCCCGTCCTCGGACTCCAGTGACCGTGTTTCCATCTTGCCTGTCTCTCCTATCCCCTCACTTTGTTGTTGCTTCTTCTTCCTCTTTTCTATACCTTTACTTCAACCCTTTTATCCCTCCTCACCCCCATCCCTTGTGAGCTCTGCGGCGGTGTCGCTCACTGAAGCAGACAATAACGGGGCTCACTTTTCTCTTCCTTTCTCTATCTTAAGAACCACTCGCATCGGCCGCCGCGCCCTCCCCCTCCCCCCTTCTCGGAGGCCATGGCGTGGATTATGTATATCGATTATTGAAATAGATACGCTGTTTCTATCACGAGAATTGAGCAGGAGGATTAAGCTTGTTCGAACAAAACAACGAAGCTGACTTTTTTTTTCTTTTTCTTGTCTTTGGGGGCCCCCTAAATCCGGATGGCCCTGTTTATTTGATCCTTTTGAATCCTAGATAGCCTGCCACTGAGTTTCCCACCAGTTCGAGAGAGTAGCGGCACGCTTTGGTTTCAACGTTGATTTTTGAACCGAAAATACGCTAAAGGGAAATTGCTTGAGGCTGCAGCGCCTTTGATTTTGTGGGGTTTAACGTCCCAAAACCACCATTTGATTATGAGAGACGCCGTAGTGGAGGGCTCCGGAAATTTTGACCACCTGGGGTTCTTTAACGTGCACCCGGCTGCAGCGCCTTGAGAATAAGATAATGGTAGTGAAAAATGTGAGTGTACTATGAGACATGGCATGCGTTCGGTGTCTTGTGTAAAACGGGGTATACGAGATCCCCTTCTCGTGCCGACACGTTTACGTGGCCCAAACTGGGCGATGTCCTAATATACGTTTATGCGAGCACAACAGCTCATTGAAAGGAACGCCGTCGTCCCACTTGGCAATAAATTGCCGTTAGTGTGGCTGAACTCCACTATTTGAACAAAAGATGGAGAGAGAGAGAGGGGTTTATTTACAGAAAAGCAGAAAGGTCGGCCTGAGCATAGCTTGCTCTAGCCTGCTACTTCACACTGGGGAATGCGAAAGGGGAGAAGAAAGACTATTGGATGACGATGGTGAGATAGAGAGGTGTGTATGTAGAATTCTTTCTAGCTGAGAAAATTTTTATAGCCACGCATATACACCAGCTGCGTCCAAAATGCTATAACTGCTCTTATGACCACAGTTGCAGTGTTGGTGTTGGGTCTGGCTAAAGGCCCAACAGTCTCATCCGTTAATGACCTGCTGCGATATCGTTCAGTAGAGGAAAGCAGCGTTTGTCGTTCGCGTGCGTATGCTGGGCAGACACAAAATATGTGCTCAAGTGTTTCCTGTCACATCACAGTGTTCACAATTAGGACCGGTGTCACTGCGACCGATGATATGTGCGTAACATCTGGTGTACGCAACGCCAAGACGAATGCGGTGGATCGTACTTGTGAGTTGCCAGTTTCAATTTAGGGAGCATGCGGAACCTCATTTCCGGGTGCATTTGTAAATTTGCCGGTGCCGCCGTTCCGGTTTGGTGCAGTGCTGAAGTGTGTAGCTGCGCATCACGCAGTGAAGCAGGGCGTTCGTGTCAGCTCTCGAAAATGCTATGCGTACTTTAGGACCACTGCCTAAGGCATTTTTAGCTTCAGCGTCTGCCTTTTTGTTTCCCATCACGCCGCAATGCTCGGGAATCCACTGGAAAGTGATAAGATGATCATTTGTTGAAGCAACCTGAATAATTCGTGCGATTTATATTGTCAAAATGTAATGCGGACCTTGCTTTACGATGCAATTCATGGTTTGCAAAGCGGGTTTGGCATCACAGAAAATCGTCCAGGCATGAGGTCGCTCTCCGGAAATAAATCTTATTGCATCCCGGATAGCGACAAGCTCTGCGGTAGTTGATGTGGTTTTGTGGTCTACTTTGAATCGTCGAGCGATATCCATGTCCGGGATGACAAAGGCTGCGGCGGAGGTGTTTAGAGTGGTGAACCCGTCGGTGTACACGTGCAGAGAATCATCGTACGTTGTATAAATGTGATGTAGGGTGAGTTGCGTGAGGACAGCAGAAGAAACGAGTCACTTCTTCGTAATTACAGGTAGCGTAAGACAAACAGGTGGTTTAGGCAGCACCCATGGAGGCACTGCAGGAACATTCGGCGGGAAAAACCTTGATGGTAAAATATTCTCATTCCACGATATTGCTCTTGAGAAACTGCACTCTGGGTTAGTGGTGCGTAGTACTGATAGCGGGTGCTGCCTATGTCGGCTCAGCAAACGAAGGTGAACTTCAAGTGGCTCACAGAGCATGTATACACTGATAGGACAAGCCCGAGCCTGTGCGATGGTCCCATTTGTTGAAGTACAGCGCGGCAGACCCAAGCATTTTCGTAAGCATTGTGCTTGAACACTTTCTAGCGTTTTCATACAACTAGGTATCATATTGGAGAGCACCGGCATGCTGTATCGTTAGTATCCCGCAAATAGAGCATTGTATAATTCAAGTAGCGATGATTCCGATGGGCCCCATCTTGCTCCTGCCCCATGGCGAAGAGTGAGAGCAAAGCTTTCCAATTTAGATTTAAGTACTGCGACGTGTCTCGTCCATGATAGATATCTGTGTACATCAACCCCAAGAAACTTGTTGTGCGTTACAGCAGGTATTGCTGTCCCATTAATAAATTTCTGATATATTGACATGCGCTTGCACGTGAACGCACGCGCTGCACATTTGTCGATTGAAAGAGTGAGCCCTTGACGTCGTAGATATTTTTATGTGATCGTCGCTGCATGCTGTATACGAGCTCGCAATTGCGGACGAGTAGTTCCGGATGTCCATGTGCATATGTCATCAGCGTATGCATTGATCTTCACCGTGCTGGAAAGTTCTGCTGCTAATGACCCGTGGAATAACTTAGGCCTGCAACATCCAAAAACAGGGATCTAAATGCACGAGTCAACGATCCGTACTTCTTCGTGACAAGAAATTGTCGTTTCTAATTAATATGTTTCCTTTGTTTCGCCAAGATGTGCCTGCACAATGAATGTTTAAGTTTTCATTGGCATGAATTTTTCGAGGAGTTTTCGTAAGTACTTCTTAGTTATTATTTGTGAGGTATTTTGTAAATTTTCTTCGTTGTAGTTACGCATGCACATTCACCTATTTAGATGCTGACTACGTTTTCTTGTTTGTGTATGATGTTTGGTAGTAATGTATCTGCAAGAAAAAAAAGGCGTGAGATTGTTGTCATTTGAGTTTATATATATTCATGTGTTGTTAGATAGATATATGGGGTTTAACGTCCCAAACCAACATATGATTATGAGAGACGCCGTCAACAAGAAACAAGAAGTGTCTCGACAGAACTTTGGCGTGCCTGCATATTCGCTCGTGCAGCATGGCACGTATCAGGTGTTCATACACCGACAGAGGCTCAGTACCGCATTAAACGCGCTAAAAAAAACAGCGCACGCGCTCCAAACGCAGACGTGCTTGATATCTTCAGCAGAAAGTGACTACAGTGCCACCGCTGCTGTCACCCATCAGAGGTGGAGCCGAGCAGCGACACGCCCACCTCGTTCTTTCTACTGCCCTTGGGGACTAGCTACTTCCCGTACCACACGTAGCACGCTGAAGCAGGTTATGATGACGTCATAGCCACCATTTTTCTTTGGTTGCGTTTGCTCTAGGCTCGGCAGCTGCTCACGAGTCCATCGCCGCAGCGCACAATGTCGAAATTTTCGTGCGTGATGACATTGCTGTCCCATTTCTTGTTCCAAAATACTTCTTGATGCCAACCGCGCGGAAGTGCGTCACAGTTTTATGCACTGGCTTGGTCGAGATCAGCATCCGCTGGGTGGTGATAGTTGCACACGGTGGCTTGTCGCTTTCGAAATCGAAGCTGACACAGTTTCGTAATAAGGAGCCTCTAATTATTTTCTGTCGCGCGCTACAGAAAACATCGTGTCATGTTACGATAAAAAAAATTCAGGAACACATTGCAGAAAAAAAACACGAGGTCAGAATTTTCGTCAGTAGCTCTTTAGGGTTAATAACAATATAATATCTGTCATAAAAAATAAGTTATGTGAGTGGCCCTGTATTGTAATGACTCTATTAGGATTACAATTCCGTCATTTACTCTCCTGTTTTCTTCATAAATATTCCTATTTTCTGCCTCATTATCAATTATCCATTCACACGCGAACGCGTACATCATCACCTCTACACAACAGATTGAAGAGACCAAGAATTGACTTTTTTATGACCCAATTTTTTTCAGCGCTACAGAAAGCTTACCCTTCGTAGTGTTCGTGGCTGCCGTAGGAAATCCCAAAAGCACGTAGTTACTTTAAAGCAGCACTTCACGATCTGAAAGGCTCTGAACACACGATCTGCCCTTTCATCCAGCAACGCTGAGAATTGATAGCGATGCTGGAACCCTTTCTTGTGACTTCTGCAACCTGTCGTTGTTTCAAAAAGCTTCAATGATTTCTCGTGATCGGTGGTCTCTGTGGCAATGCAAGATTTCCGCCTAATCAAAATAATAATTGTAACCACTTTTTTGGCGCTTTTTATATGTTACTGAGATGATAACTCTATCAGCCAGCCTTCTTTAGCACTAACAGGAGCGGAAATTTCATATCTCACAGATTGCTTGCATGTTTAGTCAATCACAGAGCCTTTTGCAGAGTTTGTCAGTTTGAGCTTGCGCGATGATTTTTTCTAGTGTGTGCTGGCATTTTCAGATGTTATTTATTCCGCTTCTTTTTGGAATAAAGTTTAGTTGCGAGTCAGCGCTGTAGTTTGTCTCTACTTTCCCATCCCTGTTTTTGTCACGATACTAGTCGTTTAAGATGGAAGTGCACAAATTAGCACGATTTTCCCCTCCGAAGCAATGATTATGAACTGTACGCAATGCATGAATATAGTGATTATAAACTGTAATAAACAAGAGCACGCGGAACGCTGAAGCCACTCAAAACACGCTGGCGAGCATCGCAATATTATCGTCACGCGAAGTGGGCGCCACGTTACTGCATACTACTAACGCAAGCTGATACGCATATTTATATAGAATATTACCTTTTGCTATAAACAATCAAATAATATTTCAGTACTAACAAGTAAATTGTTAGTCATGTACAATAACGCACGGTCAGGTAACAGGGAATTTCGGACAGTTCATATTTTTTCGCCAATAACGCCACAGGTTATTGTCCGCAATTTTTCATTAAGGAGAAAAAATATGAATTCACTTCTCACGACAACAACAGGGTTGATTTGAGTCACTATAAGGGACAATCTTTTTATCCGTGCAGTCCTCTCGCTTCATGTTCTGGGCAGTTGTCAGTCTCTTTAAACATTAAGCGTTCTTTTGGAAGGAGTGAAGCTTTTAATTTGTCTGAAATACCACGTGCCATTTTCCTATAAACCAATTGTCTCGAAGCCATTGCCAAAAATACTGACCGTCATCATTTGCATGGGCAACTCAACGTACATATACATACGCCTGCTCAAATAGTACTTGTGTGCTATATATGCAATTAAAAATTGTTTCACGCTTTTCATTTGGATAATGATTTACGGATTTTGTTCTGTGTTGCGCTTTTGTATACATTGCCTGTTAGATTTTTTTGGTAATCATTGCTTAGTACCCCCTTCACTTATTGCTCCTTGGGAAGCTCTGTACTGCATTCGTAGTGGCAAAGACAGTTTTGTGCGATGAGACGTACCTGGATACAATTACAGGATAACGCGAACAAGACACAGAAAGAACACTGCCACACGGAACAAGTGCGACAATGTTTTAGTGTTCAGCCTGTGTCTTGTGTCGGCTTCTCACTATATACAAAATAAACATGATTCAGCTGACACAGTCACGAGATTTGTTTGTGTATATTTAGCAAATTCATACCTAATTGTTCTGATACAGCGCTTTTTGAAGTCAATATTAAGCCGTTGCTATCGTGGTGAATGGCTAATCTGGGACATAGGCAACCAAACAAGCGTTTATCCAAAATGCACGGTAAGTTGTCATCTATGCTCGCTCGTTAGACAGACGTTAAGAGGAAGCTCGACAAGGTGAAGCATTACTGAACGCGATATGTCACCGAATAAGGCAAGAACACTTGTCGAAACGTCGGCTATGGCGACATCTCGTTTTCAGTAATGCTCTATACGTTTCGATGAACTGTCTTGCCACGCCCTGTCCGTGCTCGCCGCCCTCGTCCTGTGCAGTGTGAACGGTGCGGTCGCTACGGCCGCACGGACATCAGCTGCACCGCACATGAACGTTGTGCGCGCTGTGTCGGGCCGCATCCACGTGCTGTTACACCGCGCAGCACCCGCGTTGCATATTCTGTGGCGCCACCGATCTGGCCACAGAACCTCGCTGTCCTCACTGGCAACAAGAGCGTCAGCTACTATAGAGGTCCGCGCGCAATCGGCTCGCCCCATGACACTCCGCGAGGCCTTCGCAGTTGTTCGCTAGAACAACCCCACGGCACATAATTCTGTCACACGAGAGGGGGTTTCAAATGCCGCGGCCCCTGGTGGCTCTACTGCTCATGCATCAACGAGCACCACCACCGCTCCAGAGAACGCCTCGGCGATCTCGGTGCTGGCGGCCGCAGTTCTTGCCGCGTTGGACTTCCTCCCTCGCGACTGTCCGGTTCGCCCGTTCTGCATAGCAGCGCTGGCTACGCAACAACCTTTGAGACAGCATGGCGAGTAAAAACTGTGCACGGCGGCCACGCATCCTTCAGTGGAACTCTCCATCTTTGCGCGGCCGTCACAATGAGCTCACTGAGTACTTGCGGCTCAACTAGTACGACATTGTCGCACTACAGAAGGTTTGTGTACGCGGCAGCGAATGTATAATTACTGGTTACACGAGCTACCACTGCAGAGCGACCTGTTAAGTGCACGATTGCGACTTAGATGTGTGCTGCGACCCCACGCATTCTCCCTCCCGCTCTTACGCCTCCATCTACGAGCGCAATGGACTCGCACATTGCACCGTTGATTTTTCTAACACATTGTGCAGTGAGGTTGAAAGTGTGGCGGTTCAAGTGCGTCTCGGGAAATGCGACACGGCAGTGGCGTGTGTTTATGGCCATCCTGTTTACAGGTGGGACATGGCATTTCTGACCCGTTTGGTGCAACGTCAAGAAGGTGACTGTGTAATTTGTGGAGACTTCAACTCACATCATAAAACCTGTGGGAAGTGATCACATAGACTGCAGAGGCCTGTTGGATACTATCACTGGGACAGGCTTACTTATTATAAACACGGGCTGTCTGACTTTCGCGAACAGCACCATAGATATCTCACTTGTGAGTGACGAGTGCCAGTACGAGTGGAAGAGGGAGGCAGACACGTGGGGCTCAGATCATTACCCCCTGTACCTAGAGCCACTTGATCGGAGCCACGCAGGCACGGGCACATACACTGTTACTGACTGGCCGCGTTTTCGGCAACTCTCGGCTGCCTCCCCACCTTACGGTGTCGCCTACTTCTCGTACGTCGCCCGCTGCAGCGAAGCGGCCTCGCACGTACATAGCGCCAGTGGGAACACCAGTTTCCCACATAAAACTTGTCAATCTACGCATGGCTCGCCAGAGGCTCCAGCGCCGTGCTACCAAAAGCGACCGCAAGGAGCTCTGGACACTTTATAACAGCCTTGACGTCGTGTGTCGCCGACACACACGGCGAAAACGCAACCACTCCTGAGGCAGTCTATGGATCACACTTGACGACCCGTGACTCTCCGCACGTGCATGGAACATATTCATTGCTGTCCTGTGCCCCATTGAGTTACGTTTCCCAGCCCTCGCCATGGTTGTTGCACATTGTCTCACTTACCAGCAATGGCTGACACCCTTTTCCTCAGTGCTACTGAAAGCTTGCAGGAGGTTCTCCAACTCCCGCTGCACCATCACCAAGAGTGGTACAAACCTCGCTGCTTTTTTCTCACCACAGGCTTGTGCGACCAAGTACGCGCTTTAGCACTGAGGATTTTACTCTCGGGGAGTTGCGCCTGGCTTTGGCGTCGCGCAAACGGCGCTCAGCGCCCGGCTCTGACAGCGTGACATACCAGATGCTTCGCAACATCAATCACTCCAAGCTCCTATTGCTCTCGGCCGCCTACAAAGACGTGTGGCGCGCGGGGATAGTGCCGCAAGAGTGGCGCGAAGCCATCGTCGTCCCCGTGCTCAAGAAGGGCAAACCCACCTCGGAGCCAGCGTCCCAATGCCTTGTTTCCCTTACCTCCGCAGCGGGCAAGCTCTTCGAGGCCAAGGCATTGAGGAGACTTGAATGGAGTGCCGAGGCACTCGATGTTTTCTCGCCTTCGCAGTGTGGCTTCCGCCGTTCGCGTGCCGCTGCCAACGCCCTTGCCGACGTCATCGCAGCGCTAGAAGAGGCTCAGCACAACGGAGAGGTCAGCTACCTCCTCCTGCTAGACATCAAGGCACATTTGACTTCCTACCATACGCCACCATCCTGAACTCAGTGCGCGATCTCGGAGTGACCGGTCTCCTCTTTGCGTGCATCGCTGCCTTCCTCGGTGGCAGAACTGTGCGTGTGCGCGTCGGTGGAGTCCTTAGTGCGCCGCGTCCCACGAGTGTCGGTGTTCCGTAGAGCAGTGTACTCAGCCCCTTCTTGTTCAATCTCGCCCTGCCTGACATCGACGATTACATTACCCGTGCTCTTCTCTGTGATGTGCGCGTGGCGGTCTACGCGGACGACATTGCTGTGTTCGCGACGGGACCTGTGCCCAGTGGCCAGTGTATTCACACCAGTGTCCAAACCGTCATGGATTCTATTGATGCGTTCATCACGGGCAGGGGGATGAGGCTTTCACCGGCGAAGAGTGAAGCAATGCTGCTTCACCCCAGCTATTGCACCCAGCGCTAAACACTGAGGTTCACTCTCCAAACGATCCACATCCCTTGAAGAAGGCGAGGGACGTATACCTCGGAGTGCAGCTGGACCAACATCTCAATTGGTCACCAGCGGTCAGCGACCAGCTTCAAAACGCGCGAAAGGTCACCTCCACCACTCGAGCGCTCCTTGCTCGTGGCAACGGATACACACCGACTCTAGCCCTCCGCATCTACAACGGAATGGCTACGGCGAGCATTTTTTACGGCCTTCCTCACGTGGCGCTTACGCGTTCCAACTAGGAAGCACTGGACGCAGCGCATCGTATTGTAATTCGCCAGTTTTTCAGCTTGCCGCGATCCTTTCAAATCGGCCCAACCCTCGCTGAGGCGCGAAACATGCCGCTGTCCCTCCGGGCCGACCTTCGAGCGCTAAATCACATAGAGCGTATGAAACGCTGGCGTCACGGACAGCAGCTAGTATTCTAGCTCTCCTCACTGCCGCTTCCATGGATGGGGCAATGCGCTGCGGCATTCAACGCTCGAGCTCACCGGATGTGAATGACTATATTGCGCCGCGCTTCCGGCATCGCCCTCCGAAGATTCGGGCACGGTTACCAAGAGTGGCAAGCAAGCGGACGGCGCCAGAGTGTGCGCTTCGGCACGAAACTGCAGCCACTTTTTACGGACTTCTCGCGGGGCGACTCCTCGTCTTTACTGACGGCTCAGAGTTGAACGACAGTTGTGCCACGGCTGCATGTGGTGCCTTCCTTGGAGCTTCACAACCAGTGCCGCCTCGCCTGTGAGGCATCGTCGATGATAGCCGAACTCGCCACGCTTGACCTCCACGCCGATTCCCTCCTTCAACTGGGAGTTCCGTCAGCTGCCGTTCTCTCGGACTCACGTGCTGTTCTCCAACTGCTCGCGCAGGACTCCCGCAGACCTCCGGTTGCCACGGGCATCGCGCGAAAGCTCGAAGCGGCGCAGGACCTCGGGTGTGATCTCGTGCTGCAAAGGATATTAGCGCGCGGTGGAATATCCGGCAACAAAGCGGCCGGCGAGCTCGCCAATGATGCGCACTCTTCCGGAACGCCTGTGACTTACGCGGTGAGCACATTCGACGTTGCACGGCTTCGCACACGGCACTCTGTCATCGCTCGCCACCCGAACCCACGAGTTGCGGCAGGGCAGCCACCACGCCCACTCTCGAAAACCGGATTTTCGAAAGGGGAGCATGCCCTCATTCTCCGCCTGCTGCATCGGCTGCTACCGCACGGCGGCACAGGTTACGCGAACAGTCGGGATAGGGAGACCAAAACTGCCGTCATTGCCCGCTGCCCGAAACACTCCGTCACAACATTTTCGAGTGTGAGGAGTATCCGGATGTGCCCAGATTACTCTTCAGCGCTTGCAGCGAAATGGAACACCCCACCACCATTGTTGATGTGATTCTCTTTCCCCGTGCGCACACATACCTGGTCAAGTGCGTGCAAGCTGCCCTCATTACCTTCTTTAAGATTTCTGCGCTCTTTTAGCGCTTGTTACCTGAAGGAACTTTACTGCCTCCCCAATGAGGTCTACTGAACTCATATTAGTGAGTGCTACAGACCATAGAGTTTCTTAATATACACTAGAGGGAACTCTGGCGCTAGTGTCTATGGGAGCTGCAACACACAGCGCTTCAGCGAGCATGGGAATGATGGGAAGTACACATATTTGTCTAATTTTCGTACTTCTGGCCTGCTTCTGGCTCCGTGTGTGTTCGTGTGGCTTGGAGCTGTTCTTTTTTTAGAAAACATTAATTAGCAAACGTTCACCGTTTGCACTTCACAACCTTATTCTTTGAGGCTTACCATTTCGAATCAAGTCACTAAGTTCAAAAGGGTTCGTTTTTTTTTCAAAACAAAACCGTAACCAGCAATAAACGAAGCCGCAAGTACGAAGACTAGGCAATTGTGTGTACTACCCATCATTCCCATGGTCACTGAACGATCGCAGCGCCAGAGTACCCTCTAGTTAATTTTGGGAAACTCTATATTACAGACCTCAATTTTCCCGTTCAGAGGTTACGCGCCTCGGCGAGTGCTTCACGCGCTCTCTGCAACGTGCCAATCTAACCCATTGGCCTCCTCGCGGCAACGATTCCTCTCCGGCCTTCTTGGGAGCTTTCTTGGTCGGCTGTGCATGGCGTGTGGGGTCTCGTGAGTTCGTTGAGGAAAGCAGATCGGGTGACCTTCACCTCTCTTTCTTTTTCTCTTCTCCAATTTTATCTTCCAATTATTTTTGATTCCCCATACCCAATTCTTGTGCTGACCTGTTGGGGTGTCCTCGTAAGAAAAGACAGTTACAGGCCCGCACTTTCCTTTCCTTTTCTTCTGTTATAACCACTTAAATATATTCTTCAAGACATCAACCGATAGTGACGTTGGTTCTTGAGGTCGTATTACAAGATCAGGTCCCACAAAAACAATACTGAGATGTCGCTGAGAGGTGCCGAGTTTATGAAACTCGTTTAAAAAAAGCTCCTGACGTAATTCGCTCCAGCGATTCAACAGAGGTCCCCCTTCAATGATTTAGGAAGCAGAACGTCCGCATCTGCTTCTTTAGAAAGCGTGTTTGAGGCCTTCGCCGGTTGCAAGATACGAGCTGAATGCAGAACAAGTTTGCGGAATTCCGCAAGGAATGAGAGAGTTCTGAAACGAAAATTAACAAGGATGGGATTACAGAACAAAATTACTATAATGTTCATACATATCCCTCAGAGAGCAAACTTACCATTTAACGAAATATACTTTCTTTGACAGAACGCGTGACCAGTAATATTGGGTGTAGCGCCGCGTACAAAATTGTGAGACGCAGTAGTTGAGAGAAAAGAGGCGCACTCGCAACTAAGCTTTATTTTTGCGCTCATTGCACATACAAAGCCGAGAAACCACGTGATATCGATACCACTGCTATGTTGTCAATTAGGATAAAACCAAATAAAATCGCCTACTACTTTAATCATCGACATAGTCTACTTCACAAGAAAACTAGTCAACAGATGGTTTACTGATGCATCTGCTGCCCAACGTTTCGATGACATACGCGCCAAATATTTCCCACTCCTGTTTCCTTTTATAACTTATTAGTACTCGCGTCTTCTGAAGCTCACGTGCGCAGTGGCCTTACGCCCAATGGTTGCTGCAATGAACAGCCAAGTTGCTTCCCGTGCCACTTATTAACGTGCTCTTGTGTTCCCTTGAACGTTCTTTGAGGCACCACCTCGATTGGCCAACGTAAATCCGTCCGCATGTCAGATGGATCAGGTACGTGGCGTTTCTTCGGCATCCTATGAAAAACATAACGTGCTTCTTGGCGCACATCGGAACCCTGTTTTCACGACAGTTCACTTGGCGGCACATCATGGCTCCCAGCTTGTTTGCGGCACTGTATACTACACGAACACCTACGTGTCCCGCATTCTTTTAGGGGCGAAGCTCCTTATGGCGTGGCTTGGGCGTCCCTCGTATGTAACCACCAGTGGCACATACCCGAAGTAGGTATAACACTTGACCTCCAAGGTGGTGCCAGTGAGAGATTTCTTCTGTGCGTTGTTTAACAATAAAAATAGTGCTCAATGTACATGCCAATGGCTGCTAATGGGGAATGAGAGACATGAGCATTCGGCTTTTAGTCAACGCGCACGCTGCAATCCCCATTAGCAGCCATTGGCATGTACATTGAGCACTATCGGACAAGAAAGGGATGCTACATTATACTCGCTAGGTGTAACCTCCTTAGCTTTAGAAAGGTTTAGCGAGCGTTGAGCCGCAGTGCCATGAATACAATGAACTTGTATATACCATGAATGAACTCAAGGTGGTTAAAAATGAGAAGTAGATACGAAGCGCAAGCCGTAAGAAAGTAAAAGCCGAATTCTCCTGTCTCTCATTTCTCATTAGCAGCCATTGGCATGCAAATTGAGCCCTATCTGACAGGGAAAGGTTGCTACGTTATACTCGCTGGGCGTAACCTCCTTGGTTTTCGAAAGGTTTAGCGAGCGTTTGGTCGCAGTGCCATGAATACAGTGAACTAGAATATACCATGAACTCGAGGTGGTTAAAAGAGGGAAGTGGACCCAAAGCGCAGGCCGTAAGAAAGTGTGCGTGTGCCACCTCTCGTTTAGTCCTTGGAATGTCCGCTGGATGGCGGTGCTTCTATATGGAGAATATATGATAAAAAGATGCGAGATGGTGGGACTTGGAGTGTTGAATAGATGAACGAACGGACACACAAACAGATGCATGGATGGACGCATGTACGGACGCAGGGGCGGATGCATGAAAGAACGCAGGGACGGCGCACAAACAGACGCATGGACGGTCACACAGACGGACGCATGGACGGATGAATGCTTCGCCCCACTCTCCATCATTCACTCCGTGGATATGCTGCCATTTTTTTCATGTGATGCGAGATGCCGTGAAGATAAGGAACGACCACATTCCTTGGACTTGACACCTGTCATTTGTCTTTCTCAGCAGCTTCGGTGAGTTTCCTTCACAGAAACATTGTCGCCACTTCTCATACCACGTAAGAGAGAAAGCCAGCATCATTCAGTCACTTAATTTGCTTGACAAAGATGTCCTGTACCTTGTGGTGGCAAGGTCGCTGCAATGCGCTCATCAACGCTAGGTGTGTTCCAATACTCACCGTAGATGGCTAAACAGACAGCTGAATGGACTGCGGATAGCAACCTGCAAAGAGTGATTGTCAACGCAAACAGAGAGATATGGCGGATGAGTCGAGAGAAAGGCTTTGAAGTGGCGGAAATAAACAGAGAGGTGCATAGGTGGGGTGTTTTTCAACGAGACAGAATTCACTTCGATGGGCGGCTAGGTCATGAGGTGGGTTGGTGGCTTGCAGGACTCGCAGTGGCTTTTTGGGGGAGAAGCGGGCCCTTCGTGGTGCAGGATAGCTATAGTAACGAGGAAAACAACCAGGGAGACTCTTTGACAGGTGGTATGGACAGACACGATTCCAAAGTGGCACCAGTATCTAAGATAGGTAGAGTCCGGGGCAGAAATAGACGTAGCCACGAGCGCCGAGCCAATTCAGACATAGGGTATTTTAACATGCAGGGTGGTAGGAACAGGCTCAAGTGGGAATAGATAGAAGTCTAGCTAAGGGAGGAAAGGCCGATGGTATAAGGTTTTGTAGAAACACATCTCAGGGACATGGAACAGCCTCCTAACAATGCGGACTACGCGTGGGAATATTGTAATAGAACAGAAGTCAGCAGAAAGGGGGTGGTGTTGGGAGATTCCTTCACAAAAGTATAGACTGGCAAAGGGTCAAGCAGGAGTGCACAGAACATTTATGGCTAAAAGGGAAAGTGGCAGGAAGGACAAATGACGCTCCTTGGTTTCGTGTACTTGTGGACGGGAGCAGAGGCCATAGAGAAAAACCAGGCAATGGTAGGGCGTATATCAAATGACATTCAGGAGTTGAGAGGAGAGTGCGAGATAATTATACTAGGAGATATGAAAGCGTACATAGAAGATATAGAATGGTATACCGACCCGATAGGCAAAATGATCATGGGTATGTGTGAAAGGCTTGATTTGATCATTTGCAACAGTACCGAGAAGTGTGAAGGGCAAATAACATGGGAGGTAGGAATGCTGCAGTCGACGATAGATTACGCACTGATATCACATAGGATTTATGATAAGATCAGGGGAATGCACATAGATGAAGGTGGCTCCAGAAGTCTGGGTAGTGATCACAAACGTATCAAGCTAAGTTTTGGAAGAGCAGTGAAAGGAAGAGGAGACAAGATGAGCAACAACATGAAAATTTTTATTCGGAAAGGCTAATTGAAATAGCCACTAAACAAATCGAGAAAGTAATCACTGAGGATAATAAAACAGTGTGGACATACACGAATCTAATTAGACTGTTTGAGCTAAAGCTTGCTAAGGCACGTGACAAGTCACCCCAGAAAAGAAGACACAAACCCAAAAGTTGGTGGGATGAGGAAGTTAAGAGAGCCACGGCAATACGTCAGGAAGCATCTAGGGAACACAGACATGCTAACCAGCGGGTGAACCAACAGATGATGTTGAAAGAAAACGGTAAGTCTTTCTAAGCTGTAGAAGGGATACATCTCTTATAATCAATGAAAAGAATGGATGAAAGGGAGTTCAGTGGCTGGCAGAAGTACATGAAAAAAGATAGAAAGGCAGCTGGGAAATTTCGGAACAATCTAAACTCGCTAAGAAATGAGACGAGCCTAGAGCAGAGATTTATAACTACAGCTCAAGGTGCTCGGCTAAAAGGGGACGAAGCTATTGAATATATAAGAACAAGAGTGACAGAAAAATTTCAGCAAAGAAGTGCTTTATGCAACACAAAAGAACAAGGATGAATCAAGTGGCAGAATGGCTCCATTTTCACAACAAGAGTGGGAAAGGGCTAAGAAAAGGGTTACTAGTAGTACATCAACAGGCCCAGGTGGCATTTTAATTATGCTGATAATGACATTAGGTCCGAAGTCTAAGCAGCCTTTGAGAGAGGCAGTGGCCAAAAAAATAATCGATGGAGAAGTTCTCGATGGATGGAAACTTAGCAGGATGAGCATGATCTATAAAGAAAAGGGGGACAAAGCTGACATAAACAACTACCGTCCTATAACAGTGACATAAGTGTTCTACGGGCTGGCGATGCAGATTAGAAAAGAAAGACTGCAGGCAAATATAGAGAATGGGGGGGGGGGTGCTGGGGGAACTGCAGAATGGGTTTCGGAAACACAGGAGGTTGGAAGACAATCTGTTCTCACTTACGCAGTGCATCGAAATAGCAGAAAAGGAACACAGGCCCCTGTGGCTAGCATTTTTTGGATATTAAGGAAGCGTTCGATAGCGTGGTTCACGAGGATTTGTGGGGAGTACTGGACCCACTTGGCGTGGAAGATGTAGTCACTAATTTTTCAAAGGTTGTCTATAATGTAAAAAGGTAAATATAAAGTGAGAGAAACAGGTTTCTAAGCATGCAGAGGTAAAACGGTGTCTTAGGAAGGGGTGTTCCCTGTCACCCTTATTATTCATAAAGTACCTACAAGGATTAAAGGCCAAATTTGAGGGAAGTGGACTGGGCTTCAACATCTCTTTCGTCAAACGAGGAAAACTCATTGAACAGGCACTACCAGCATTGATGTACGCAGATGATATAGTGTGAATGGTCGACAACAAGGAAGATTTGCATAGATCGGTGGACATCTGCGGTAATGGGGGAGATAGGTTAGAGTTCAGATTCAGTAAGGAAAACTCAGCATTCATGATTTTTAATGACAATGAACGTAGTGAGCTCAGAATACAGGAGGTCACACTAGAGATAACAGATAAATACAAATATCTGGGCGTACGGACAAGCAATGGGGCCGAGTATCTAAGCGAACACGAAATATACGTGTCGACTAAAGGAACAGGAATGCAGCGGTAATAAAAAACAGGGCACTGTGGAATTACAATAGGTATGATGTGGTGAGAGGAATATGAAAAGGGGTCACGGTTCCTGGTCTGACGTTCGGCAATAGGGTCTTGTGCATGAGATCGGACGTTCAAGCAAGATTAGAAATTAAACAACGTGGAATAGGTAGGCTTGCCTTAGGAGCTCACGGGAATACACCAAATCAATGAGTACAAGGTGATATGGAATAGACATCATTTGAGGGCAGGGAAGCTATCAGCAAGATAAAATTTGAGAAGCGATTGAGAGAAATTGGGGAGGAGCGTTGGGCTAGGAAGGTATTCAGCTACTTGTACATGAAGAATGTCGATACAAATTGGAGGAAGCGAACCAGCAGATTGACTGGTAAATATTTGGAAAACAGCAGCGGGCCAAACCAAAAAAGTTATCGGTTAAGAAGAAGGTTAAGGAAGCTGGGACCAATATGTGCGGAATTGGCATGATTAAGAAGTCCGCACTAGGGATCTATTGAACTTTTAAACAGGAAATTGCCAAGGAAAGGATCTATGATAATACTCGGGGTAGTTCTCCACTGTTTGAGGCCAGGACGGGAGTATTGCGAACCAAGAATTATCGGGCTGAATACGAAGGCGTAGACACGGTGTGTAGTGCGTGTGGAGAAGAAGAACAAACTGCTGAACACTTGATAATGTTCTGCAAAGGGATTAACCCTATAATTCAGGATGATAACGCAGAGTTTTTCAAAGCACTGGGGTTTAAGGACGGGGAGGGCAAAATAGACTTTAGGCGGGTAGAATTAACCTGAAGGAGGTTTTCTGATTGGTGGCTGAAGTCAAGGCACGAGTAAAAATTAAACCCTTCACTGCAAAGTACGAATCTTCAACCTCACTATTTAAGGGGAAAAAATAAATCTAGTGTTTGGTTCATTAGGTATTACGGCTTGGTGGCACTAGCCGCCGCCCGACCTAAAGGATACAGCCATATCCATCCATCCAGCCAGCCATAAAGATGTTCCATTTTTCGAACAGCATCCACTTTGTGCTGTCTACTAAGCTGTCTGTCTAAATGCGGCGATGGCGTAGTGGTTAGAGCATCCGCCTCGCATGCAAGAGGTCCGTGGTTCAAATCCCGGTACCGCGCAGTTCCCAACCGGATTAAAAAAAATCCGCGTGTTGATGGAACTGCATTAAGAGGCCTAGGGTGCGGCCTCACCGGCAAACACCGCCGAGAACGCACTCCCTCACCAGAGAAGAATTGGCCACCCTGGTGCAGTATCTGGCCACTACCTCCCACATGCTTACGTCAAATAACTCACGGCCCTCAGTCCCCAGCAGCTGCGAAGCAACTGACCACGGCGGCGGTCAGATCTGCAACGCAGCAGAGGGTGCTAAGAATCTCTGGATCCGGACAGGCCGCCATTGGAACCTGAACTTGGCAACGTTTAACGCTAGAACCTTATCTAGTGAGGGAAGTCTAGCTGTACTATTCGAGGAGCTAGAGGGTGTTAAATGGGATATAATAGGGCTCAGTGAGGTTAGGAGGACAGATGAGGCCTATACGTTGCTACAGAATGGGCACGTCCTTTGCTACAGGGGCTTGGCAGACAGAAGAGAACTGGGAGTGGGGTTCCTAATTCACAGAAACATAGCTGGCAACATAGAGGAATACTAGAGCATTAATGAAAGGGTGGTAGGTATTGTAATTAAACTGAATAAAAGATACAAGATGAAGGTAGTACAGGCTTACGCGCCTACATCCAGCCATGATGGCGCTTCAGTTGAAAGCTTCTATGAAGACGTGGAATCAGCAATGAGTAAGGTAAAAACACAGTATACTATAGTGATGGGCGACTTTGTTGCAAAGGTAGGGAAGAAGCAGGCTGGAGATCAGGCAGTAGGAGATTATGGCATCGGTACTAGAAACGCCAGAGGAGAGCTACTAGTAGAATTCGCAGAACGCAATAATTTACGGATTTTGAATACCTTCTACCGAAAACGAGAAAACCGCAAGAGGACATAAAGGAGCCCTAATGGCGAAAATAAGAACGAAATAGACTTTATAATGAGTGCACATCCTGGAATCGTGCAGGATGTGGAAGTGATTGGCAAGGTACGATGCAGTGACCATAGAATGGTACGGTCTCGAATTCGCCTAGACTTGAAGAAGGAACGACAGAAACTGATATGCAAGAAGCCAATCAATCAGCTAGCACTGAGAGGGAAAGTACAGGAATTCGGAGTGTCGCTGCAGAACAGGCACTCGGCTCTTAGTGAGAAAACCAACCTTAGCGTAGATACAATGAATGATAATCTGACGAGTATCATTACGGAGTGTGCAGTGGAAGTTGGAGGCAGGGTAGTTAGACAGGACACTAGCAAGCTTTCCCAAGAAACGAAGAACCTAATTAAGAAGCGCCAAACGATGAAAGCGTCAAGTACAACAGACGAAATAGAACTGACAGAGCTTTCGAAGTTGATTAATAGACGTGAAGTATGCGATGTAAGAAGGTACAACATGGAGAGAATTGAACATGCTCTGAAAAACGGAGGAAGCTTCAAAGCAGTGAAGAGGAAACTTGGGATAGGCAAAAGTCAGATGTATGCACTAAGGGACAAAGAAGGCAAAATAACTACCAATATGAATAGGATAATCAAAATAGCGGAGGAGTTTTACAGAGATCTGTACAGTATAGCCGAGACAACCACGACCTTAATACTATAAGAACTAGCAGTAACCCAGATTACACCCCACCAGTAATGATAGAAGAAGTCAGAAAAGCTTTGGAGAGCATGCAAAGGGGCAAAGCTGCTGGTGAGGATCAGGTAACATCAGATCTGCTGAAAGATGGAGGACAGATTGTGTTAGAAAAACTAGCCACCCTGTTTACGAGGTGTCTCCTGACAAGAAGAGTACCAGAGTCTTGGAAGAACGCTAACATCATCTTAATACATAAGAAAGGCGATGACAAGGACTTGAAGAATTACAGGCCAATCAGCTTGCTCTCTGTAGTATACAAGCTATTTACAAAGGTAATTGCTAACAGAGTAAAGAAAACATTAGAATTCCTTCAACCAAAGGAACAAGCAGGATTTCGAACAGGCTACTCAACAATTGACCACATTCATACTATCAATCAGGTAATAGAGAAATGCTCAGAGTATAACCAATCACTATACATAGCCTTCATAGAATACGAGAAGGCGTTTGATTCAGTAGAAATATCAGCCGTCATGCAGACACTGCGGAATCAGGGCGTAGATGAAGTATATATAAACATTCTGGAAGAAATCTACAGGGGATCAACTGCTACCATAGTGCTTCATAAAGAAAGCAACAGAATACCAATCAAGAAGGGTGTAAGGCAGGGGGACACAATTTCCCCAATGCTATTTACCGCGTGCTTACAGGAGGTTTCCAGAAGCCTAGAATGTTAACAGTTAGGGATAAGAGTCAATGGAGAATACCTTAGTAACCTGCGCTTCGCCGATGACATTGCATTGCTGAGTAACTCGGGGGACGACTTGCAACTCATGATTACGGAGTTAGACAAGGAGAGCGGAAAGGTGGGTCTTAAAATTAATCTGCAGAAAACGAAAGTAATGTACAACAACCTCGGCAAGGAGCAGCGCTTCGAGATAGGTAATAGTGCACTTGAAGTTGTAAAAGACTATGTCTACTTAGGGCAGGTAATAACCGCAGAGCCGAACTACGAGATTGAAGCAACTAGAAGAATAAGAATGGGGTGGAGCACATTCGGCAAGCACTCTCAATTTACGACAGGTAGATTTCCACTATCCCTCAAGAGCTCAAGAGGAATGTATATGACAGCTGTATCTTGCCGGTACTTAGCTACGGAGCAGAAACCTGGAGACCTACAAAGAGGTTTCAGCTTAAATTGAGGACGATGCAGCGAGCAATGGAAAGAAAAATGGTAGGTGTAACCTTAAGAGACAAGAAGAGAGCAGAGTGGATTAGGGAACAAACGGGGGTTAAGGATATCATAGCTGAAATCAAGAAGAAGAAATGGACATGGGCAGGGCATGTAGCGCGTAGACAGGATAACCGCTGGTCATTAAGGGTAACTGACTGGATTCCCAGAGAAGGGAAGTGGGTTAGGAGGAGGCAGAAGGTTAGGTGGGCAGATGAGAATAAAAAGTTTGCGGGTATAAATTGGCAGCAGCAAGCACAGGACCGGGTTAACTGGTGGAACATGGGAGAGGCCTTTGTCCTGCAGTGGACGTAGTCAGGCTGATGATGATGATGATGATGACTAAGCTGTCTGCATAGACTGTTTACGTGCTGTGTGAAAATTGGAACACAGCCGCTGTTACCACGATGCCCCGTTTGGCAAGCTCGGAGTGGCGAGGCGTAAACGGAAGAAGCGCCTTCTTGGAGCGGGGGAGTATGTTCGTGAAACGGGGCGGTGCCTTACCGAACGTCCAAGGGAATACAGGAGCACGTTAAAGAGTGGCACGGGAAGTAACTTGGCTCTCCATTGCAGCAACCAGTGCGTGTCAGGCCACTGCGCACGTGAGCTTCAGAAGACGCGAGTACTAATAAGTTATAAAACGAAACAGGAGCGGGAAATAATTGACGCGTATGTCATCGAAACGTTGGGCAGCAGGTGCATCAGTAATCCATCTGTTGACTTGTTTTCTTGTGAAGTAGCCTTTCTCGACGATTAGAGAAGTAGGCGATTTTATTTGGTTTTATCTTGTTTGACAACATGGCAGTACTATAGGTATCACGTGGTTTCTTGGCTTTGCGTGCAATGAGCGCCAAAATAAAGCTCAGTTGCGAGTGCACCTCTTTCCTGTCAACTACAACTTCTCACAATTTCGTACGCGGCGCTACACCCAATATTACTATAAAATACCCACTAGCCTGCATAGACACCCTTGCTCAGTATCGGGACCAGTACTTCGTGAGAATTTCTTGCAGAGTCTTTTGCAAATTCGGGCTGCGAAACTTGCGAATTTTCAAAACACCAGCTTGGGCAGTTGATAAGTGTTTATGAGCCCACGACCTTGCGTGCAGGTGGTCACACATATTGGAAGGAAGCGTGTTTATAAGGCAAGGCCCAGCAATGATGCGCAATTGCAAAAGTCAAAGCGGAACACGGGCACCAAGCACGACCAGCGATCGTTCTGAGAGAAGCTGGATAAAACGACCTGCTCTAGAATGAGAGGATGGCCCGCTGCAATTACTAAAAGGGGACTAGTGAAGCACTTGTTTTTTTTATTTCTGCTTTGCATAGACTGGCTCCGATGATATTAGCATGGGTCTAAGCACTGATATAAAGAGATCTAGTATTTAAGTTACGCAATGAGGTCGCTATATTGCTGCCAACCGCATCAGCCCGTAGTGGCGCTCACCAGAACTAATGCGGGGGAAAATGGTGACGGATTGTGTAAGCCCATGATTAGAAAATATAATGACGGAAGCAATCGTAGCATGGCATCAAAACTGAGATTTCTACTGTATTTTGGTTTTGAGAATACTAATGCGTTTCATTTTTTTCTTTGCTTTTTTCGTTGAATACAAAACTGACACCATCGCAATAAAAACGATCGCTATGACTACAAAGCCTCTGGGCTTATTGTTGCGCTGCTCAGATGTTTATATACGACAAGCTTATTTCACTTCACTTTTCTTGCTTCTGTGCTTTTCCCAGCTGCCTCTTGTGCACGTATGGTATAGGCTCTTGATAATTGTTGAAGTGGTGCAAGTAATCTGCTACGTTGAATTGATGTCGCTGCACACTTGTGGTTCGTTGGGCGACTCACCGAACAATGGTGGCGGCTTGCGCTTGTTGGGAAATTATGACCGTGCACTATTAACACGAGGACACCAGGACGTGAACGACACATGGCGCTGTCTTAGAACATAATTTTATTACTGCAGTCCTTTTCATGCACAGGAGGTCGCAACGCAGAAGACAGGGGGAAAAGAGAGGAGGCATTCCCTCAGCACACATGAGTACTGTTACCGTGAACATTGCAAAAAAAGTCATATTTTCATCCCAGTCCACCTAAAAATTCAATATCAAAACAAGTGAAAGCAACAAAATTGTGGGGTAACGCAATCACTACATAGATTTTTTATGTGATCAGCTTCAATGATTTCGCTCGTGAGCGGAGAAAGATTCCTCAGCAGCACCTGTGCAATCCCAAATACTTATGCTGATTGTTCAAGAACAAAGCAACAAAAGAGGAAGGAAAGAAAGGGATGGATAGAGAGAGAGAGAGCACGCACACAGAAAGTCACGCTTCACAGTCATCATAACACATTAAGGCTATAATCGCCATTGCGAGTTGCTGCCTTCAAGAAGTTGAGCAACGCCTTCGTAGCCTTCACGCGCGTATCTCGTTGGGAACTTTGAGTCCGGTGATTTTATGGAAAAAGGGGTTCGTATCCATGTGTGAGGCGATAGTTGGAAGGATGTCCCAATCGATGAACTCTTGCGCAGTTGAAATTCTTTCTATTCCTGTGCCGTTGCTTGAGACAATAAGAAAACAGGGGTGTTTGACTTTGTGTGTTTTAGGGAGCAAGTAAAACCGGCCTGCAGCAGGTTGAAAACGGTTTCATTGCCTTGAGCATATTGCCTGTGATTTTTCTATTCTAGTGAATTTAAATCGCCGCTTATTTCTGAATAGAATAATTTAGTGGGGTCCACTTCAAGTTTGCCATAGATGTTCTTGTCCTCCAGTTGCCAATAAACTTCTCTCAGGTAGCCAGCTCTATCTAATATTTTACTATTGCGCCACCCTTAATTGCAGGCTTAAATAGCGATTCGGCTCGACGGCTTAAGAACTTCCGTGACTTGCAGTTATGTTTGGGGTGAAGAATCTTATTGAGAACAAGACTGTTAGACAGCTCGGACATTTTAAATGACACAACAATATCAACGACTCCGCTTAACACCCCTGCCACACGGGCAGCCGCGAACTGAGTTGAACTACCCTGTCTGTTGACGTATATGCGGTCCGTGTCACACGGCATCCCTTACGATAAGGAAGGTAAACGTAGCATTCTGCAAACGAAGCTATAGGCGTTCTCCGTTATCGGCGGATCGAAGTAGTCTCGTGCTAAGTAATCTATAGGTCAGACAAAAACTCGAGCCCTAAACAGCCGTACTCAAAACAGAAATTATTAGGCAATTTTGACCATAACGTTCTTTCATTGCAGGACCCATTCACAACCTGCGTTTATTCAAATATATGTATACTGCCGCCAGAGTGCAGTTACTCCAACTACCATTGCCCTTGTCTTTTAACCATGCCTCACGTACCACCATTAAGACTATTTCATCCATGCGTGTGGTTTTTGTCACGCAACAGTACGCAGCAACCAAAACTTGCACTCTCGAGGCGATAAAACAGAATACCTTTTGTATACGCGCTATAAAATACCACTTGTCGAGCATGGCGTATCTTATCAACAAGCATAGCGTTCGGCACAAGGTGGGTAGCATTGTTTGTTTAGCGAATGCGTTTTCATTTGAAACAATTTTTAAAGTTGTTTTTCTTTACATCACACCTACCTAATAATTTCGTTGTGAAAACCGCTCAACGAAGATTCACAACAGAGCAACTAGAGGTTAAAAAAATCTTCTGAGAAAATGAAACTGTGCAGACTGAATCTCTCGAGGCCACTGTTACAACCTTGTTATTGGTGTGGCAGCTCGGCTAGTTGGCATGAACTATCGTCTTGTCATTGCCGTGTGATACTGCCACAACTGCGTCACCATCGAATTTGTTAACATAGCTTTACATACATGGCGTTAAACGAATTCGCGCGGGTCTGTGTGACAAAGGTATAACAACTGAAATTCTTCATATTTTCAAGGCGTTTTTTGAGATCGTAAGCGACTCCAAACATCGTCCATAAGGTTGAAGCACAGCCAGTGTGACTGTTCCAGTTAATCTCATCTACCGACCTCTCACCTCCTCACCCTGCCCAGCAAATGGGGTCTGGGTGAGGGTGGGGCTCGTGTATTATTTAACTTATGGTTCTCATCTCAAAAAGAAGAAAAGCGCTTACATTGAAGCCTAGAGAAGCGAATATGTAGCATAGCCGGACTAATTAAAGAAAAACGACTGTCTATCACTCTTCGATATTCTTGTATACACAAGAATATCGCCAAAATGTTGAACTATGCACTTAGGAATTGAGCAATAGGCGTGAAAGTACTTGAACTGGCAGCTTGGAGTAGTTGGTACGACACACTTCAGATTAAAAAAACAACGCAGAAAGAGGGAGGAGAAGAGAACGAAAGACACAGGTGGTAGCTCTTCCGTCTGTTTTCTTCTTTCTCGTGTCCCCCATCCCTTTGCACTGTTTTAAAGTAAGGATCGAGAGGGGCGTGAAAGGATGCTTTTTCGTGTGTAATGCTTGCGTACAATCTTAGAAAACATCAGTGGTGCTGCGGCAGTGCCATACTGATTAGTGGTATGGCGGTGGGCTCCGGAAATCTGCGAAAACGCGTGCGGCACACTAAGACACCCGTTACGGGACGAAATTGGGAATCATGAGTGGTTTTCATAATTTTAATCATAGCTACATCATACTTATGACTAAAGTATCAACACTGCAATAAAGTCAGAAAAAAAGGAAGGCCCGGGATTCCAATGCGCCACCTCAACGCTCCTTACATACCAAGTCCGACACGTGACATGGTGCAGGTGATTCAGAACCATTGGGCCTCATTGTGTGGTAGGCCTCACTTTGCTCAGTTCAAGCTGTTATCTCTTAACCAGGGTGGCAGCCTGTATGTCCAAGATGAAACTATTTATTTGGGCGAACTTGTGGGCGATAAAGGAAAGGTCAGAAAACAACAATGAACGCTGTACTAAGATATCGGCGCACACAACGTCAGTCCTCAAAAAAATTGACAAACTGTGAAGTGCACCAGCATTTATTGGTGTACCGTCGAACGTTCTAGCAATATCGGTAGAGGCCACGTATGTTCAGGAACAATCTGTAATGTTCGCGTTAGGCACAATATCGCATCGGACGTTTCTAAGATTATATCAGCGGTTCTTAGTCAGTCAGCGTGGTTCCAACAAGGCAGAGCTTTCTTGTGTGATGGGGCGATAACAAAACTTCAGAAAGAAGCATGACAACACTCAGACCGACAGGTGGCCGAGCGTAGTTGGTTGAAGCTCGTAGTGCGCCAGCGCTGCGGTTTCTCTTTTTTTCTCTTGTGTCCAAATAGGCGCGCGCCGAGTCAAAATATAAGTTTTATCTACAAAGTGCAATGAAAAAGCTTTAAACACGCCATCAGACTTATAGTGGCCTCGGGTGCTTCTCAAGTAAATTGATTTTCACTTTCTTCCCAAGCATTTTCGCCATTTTAATGGTGCAAACAAAATGCAATTTCAACAGTACTTGCATTATAAACACAACGTATCAGATTAGTTTTGTGCACTCACCATTCCTGGTTAAGGTATTTATGTAGCGGCGGAATCTAAAAGTGAACAAAAATGAATTCATTTCTATATATAGATGTAATGACCAACGTGGACGCCGCAGCAGCTTTTGCAAGAATGCTTTATTGCACAAACTATACGATAATATGTAGGTACGGTGAGTTGCTTTATCGATTCACTTTGTGGTGCTAGTTCGAACACAAGACATGTGCAGTACACGCTGGTTCACTGAGTTCATGCTGTTATCACATCCCTTCTCCCCTAGCAGTCAATGCCATAGTGGAGCACACGTCGTCGTGCACGAGCAGAGTGGCGGCATGCTTGCGCGTGTCAGGTAAAGTCGATGTCGACCCATCATCTGCTGGCAATGCAGCTTCTCGCACAGGCGATCTGGTCACCAGAAACTGAAAGTGAGGGTCAGCGGTGTCTGGTTGGGTAGACTTCAAGGCTCTGCGCACATGGTCACGATGACGTCTGTGTATCGCACCGCTCGTAGTTTGCACTTCGTACATGGCGTGACCTAAGAGCCTCAGTACGGACGCGGCTAGCCACTTTGGCCCATGAGAGAGGTTCTGCACGTACGCAGGATCACCACGTTTGAACGTCCACTTTGGCTGTCTCGTACACCTTGCGTCTTCGACGTCGGGCTGCATGCTTGACAAGTTCTGCTGGCGTTCTCCCGGTTTTCATGTGTGGCGTGGAGTGCTGCTTGAATAAAAAACGAGGGCTTTACATGCCACTGTGCCCTGGCTTTGCCTTCGAAGCGCACACTTTAGCTCGCGAACCATGCGCTCGGCCCTTTCATTGCTGGCGGGATGGTATGGCGCTGTAAACATGTAGCGGACACCGTTCCGCTTCAAGATAGATTGCATTTCTTGGCTTGAAAACGCCGTCCCATTATCTGAAACGAGCAACTCCGGCAATTCGTACGAAGAAAACATCCTGCGTAGTTTATCGATCACCACTGACGAGTGAAGCGATGGCACGAGTTCTATCTCAGCCCAATTTGATAGTTCGTCTGCGACAAGAAAGAAAACACCTTCAACTGGTCCGGCACAATCTAAATGAATTCTGCTCCATGGAAGTTCGGGCTTCGTCCAGAAGTGAACAGGCGTCTTAGGTTCGCTTTGCCTGTTTGTTTGGCATGCTTGGCAACGACGAATAAAATTTTCGATCTGGGCATCGATCTTCGGCCACCACACAAATTATTACCTTGCCACAGCTTTCATGGCCGTAATGCCAGGATTATTTGCATGTAAACTGCAGACAACATTCTTTCTGAGTTTGTCTGACAGTATCACCCTGTTACCCCACAAGAGGCAGTCGCGGTGCAGTGACAACTCTTTGCACCTCACCTGATAAGCGGCATACTTTGGGGGCACACCTCCTTCTGGCCAGCCGCCCTTGACCCATTTCTTCACCCTGGAAAGCCAAGGATCGCGCAGAGTGGCTCATGCGACATCTTCCGCACTCGCAGGCGGGTACTCGACTGCTTCCAGCATGAGGACGTCTCCTCGCGGCTCGATGTCTGGCCGGTCTCCGGACATTGGCAGCCTGCTAAGACAGTCAGTATTTCCGTGGTCTTGCGTCTTTCTAAACTCTAATTTGTATTCATAAGCAGATAACATGACAGACTAGCGCAACATACGCGGTTACAGCACTACCGGGATCTGCTAATCTCATTGAAAGATGCCTATAAGTAGCTTGTGATCCTTAATAATGGTGAATTCTCGACCACAAAGGTACTGGTGAAAATGTCGAACGCCATATACAATGGCGAGCGCTTCGCAGTCAATCTGGGTGTAGTTACGCTCCGTCTTAGCGAGTGCTCTTGACGCATAAGCAACAGGTTGCTCTAGCGCTTTAGCACCTCTGTGAGCCAACACAGCTCCTACGCCCACCGGGGATGCATCGCAAGACAGAATTGATTGATATGTGGGGATTAACGTCCCAAAATCACCATAAGATTATGAGAGACGCCGTAGTGGAGGGCTCCGGAAATTTTGACCACCTGGGGTTCTTTAACGTGCACCCGAATCTGAGGACACGGGCCTACAACATTTCCGCCTCCATCGGAAATGCAGCCGCCCACAGCCGGGATTTGACCCCGCGACCTGCGAGTCAGCAACCGAGTACCTCAGCCACTAGACCACCGCGGCGGGGCGCAAGACAGAATTAATGGTGCATCGGGATTGTAGTGCACTAGAAGCGACTCTGACATCAGCAGCTTCTTTAGCCCTTCGAAAGCTCACTGTTGCTCTTCACCTCACTTCCACGTACTGTCACTGTCTAGTAGGCGGTATAACACTTCGGCAACTTCAGAACGACCTTTTAGGAAGCGATTGTAAAAATTCACCATATTTAGAAAGGCTTGAAGGTCCTTTTTGTTCTGTGGTGTAGGTGCTTGGTGAATGGCCTCGACTTTGCTTTTCGACGGGTAGGTACCCCTTCCGTCTATCCAGAAGCGCAAATACTGCAGGCTCTCTTTGAAAAACTGGCACTTGGTACCGTGAACACGCAGTTTAGTCTTCGAGAGTCGGTTGAAAACCTCTTTCAGGACCTTGTGATGCTCCTCAGCAGTTTCGCTTGCCACCAGAATGTCGTCGAGGTAGGCTGCCATCTGCGGTAAGCTTTCAAGCAATGTATCCATTGTTCTTTGAAATAATCTGGGTGCCACCGACACACCGAACGACAAACGTCGCACTTTGTGCAGGCCCTTTATTGTTTTAATAGTAAGCACATCTGCTGAAGCATCATCCACCGCAAGATGCTGGTACGCCTGCGTCAAGTCAAATTTTGACAAAATATGGCCTTTCCCTAGCCTTGCGACAAGTTCTCTGCCAGTACGTAAAGGGTAAACATTGTTTCTTACCGCTTGGTTGACTGTGCTTCGGTAGTCACCGCATATTCTCAGCGAATCGTCTTTTTTTCGCACAATCACCACAGGAGCGGCCCATTCCGCATACTGCGATGGCTCTAGAACACCCTGACGTTCTAGTTTATCCAGCTTGGCTATAACATCATCTTTAAGAGTGAAAGGAATGCTGCGGCATTTCTGAAGCTTTGGCTGGGCGTCAGGCTTCAGTTAAATGTGCACTGGCGTTAGGGCTGTGCCGGGAAAGGTCTCACCGAAAGCATCCGAGAATTTTTCGACAAGCGCTTGAGCACTGTGGGCAATGCTGTCAATTCCAGTAACGCTGATTTTCAAAGCCTTGAACCAGTCACGACCCACAAATGTGCTACCTTCGTTCCTTGCAACGAGAAGTGGCAACTTGCAGTCCCGCTTTTTGAACTTGATTGGCAGTGTAGCTTTTCCAATGACGTCTAGTCCTTCCTTGGTCCACGTGACGAGCTGCGCGTCTGCTTCCTCAAGCTTAATGCTTGTTACCACCTTCAGCTTTCGGAACGACTTTTCGCTCATAATTGATCTAGCTGCTCCGGAATCCACTTCCATTGATATCGTTTCTCCGCCAATGCTTACGGTAACCATAAACTTGGGACAACTGCTGGTTACTTGGCTGATACTTCGCAAGTCATAATACTCAGTTTCCGCTGAACTTGCGGTACTTTCCAGCTGATGGTTTACCTGCCCACTTTTTTATTCTGACCCACCTTGGCTATGTGACCTTGGCAGGAACAGTTGACGCGTTCGATGCTCTAACCACTGAGCTATCACAGCGGCCTAGGAACTGTTGAAGCATACTGCACTTTTAAACTTACAGCGATAAGCGACGTGGTTGCTCGAGCACCGGAAACACCGTTGTTCAGACTGCGTGTCAAACGCCTTTTCCTCTTGCCCCTTCTTCCGAAGTTGCGTGCCTATCTTGACCGTGACATCTGGGCTTTCCTGACGCTGGCTTCCGATAGCTCTTTGATGTTTTGCTGCATATTCGGCTGTGATTGCCAGGTCATAGGCTGTCGCAAAGGTCAGGTCCTTCCCGGCCAACAGGAGCTGCTGCACTGTGCTGTCGGAGATCCCAAAAAACTAACCGGTCCCTGAGCGTAATGTCAAGCGGAAGTTGTTTGTCGTTGAATCCACAGTTTTCCGTCAGCTTGCGTAAAGCAGTAACATACTCAGCGACTGTCTCGCCGTCGTGCTGATCCCGTTCGGAGAACACATACCTAGCATACAGCACGGAGGGCTTCGAATTTATGTGATTCTTCACTGCCTCTACGATGGACTGATAGTTGGTGTTCGGCGGTCTACGAGGCTTTACGAGGGTGGCTATCAGAGAGTAAGTCTCTTCTCCACAGGAACTCGATAACGCTACCCTCTTGTCGGCGTCCTCTATGAGCTTGTTAGCTTCGCAGCATAGCTTGGTACGCTCAACTTAGTCTTCCCATGAAGAGTTGCTATTCAGGTGAAACTCACCGATGCGAACGCCGATGGCCATCCTGCTGAAATCGCCCCTTCCACGTGGGCACAATCGTTCTTCGTCGCCGCTGTAATGACCGACGTGATAGTGTATGGTGGGTTGCTTTATGGATTCATTTGGTGGTGCTAGTTCGAACACAAGACACGCGCAGTACACACTGGTTCCCTCAGTTCAATAGAGGTATATGTTTCGCAGACCTGGTTGCGAGACCCAAAATCTGCATATTGAAGCGTCTAGCCATATGCAATTGGTTGATGGGGTGGGGGGAAGTTAGCATACTGAAAACACCATAAGATTATGAGAGACGCCGTAGAGGAGGGCTCAAGAAATTTCGACCACCAAGGGTTTTTTAACGTGTACACAAATCTGAGCACACGGGCCTACAGCATTTCCGCCTCTATCGAAAATGCAGCCGCCGCAACCGAGATTTGATCCCGCGACCTGCGGTTAGCCATAGGCAAGTTATTCATACCGCTCACCTTCTGATGCAGTGTACTCGGTCCCTCTGGTTGTTCTGGACGTTTCTGGTGCTCCTGGTGCACTGGCTGGGGCTTACAAGCGCCGGAGGAGCGGGCGGACTCTTGCCCGAAGTGGAGCCAGTGGAGGCAGCCCAGATCGCCAAATATCTGCCTCTCATTCAACAGATCGAAGCAATCGAGCGCATCAAGGCCATCAAGGCAATTAAATCACAGTCCAAGGACTCTATCCCGCCATTTCTTCCTATAGTCATCGCCTTGCACCACAAGTACGTACACTCTTCATTATCTTTCTTATGCACTGAATCAGCAAAGTGTGACGTGTTCGGTTCACACTAAGCGAAGCGGGATTTTTCTTAACTGACACTTTTCTACTATGCTAGTGCAACTAAGATGCGTTGTGGAAAAGGACAATGGCAAAGCCTGTTCACTCGAATTCAATCTTTGATGGCATGCTCTAAAGTTATCAGAAAAAAAATCTATTGTAGGCCATGTTTGTGTACGTTGTCTACGTGGATATGTTTTAACTGGTCACGATCATGCTTTGGATTTTGAAACAAATCCACTCTTAACGTAAAACAAAATGCATTAGTCGTTTTGCCTTCATTGTTTGGGAGCGCTAATTGCTACGTATTTGGTGGCAGTCAAAGAGCCATTTCGATTATGGTTCAGCTGCAGGCCAGCGTGACGGAAGATATCTACGATGGCTGACAGGCACTTTTTATGAGTTTTAAATGTCGAAAAAAACGGCAATATGACATCGTCCAAGTAACACAAACAGACGCACCACCTAGAGCCTTCAAAACATAGGAGTTCATATTATGTGTCGGCGACTCACTTCAGTTGAGTGGAGTTGATTTTATTTAACCACGTGATAAAACACGTTGTGTACGTGGTTTGGTGTAAAGGGGAAACAACTGCATGTGACAGCTTGTAGCCCCTTCGCCCAGAAAAAAAGAAGTTAAAAAATGTTACAGATAGCGAAAAGCGACAATACTGATAGAAATGCGCATGTGGCCCATGACAGCAAACAAAAAAAGCAACTCTGAAATGCATACAAGGCTATTCATAGCAAATCAATTTATGAAACGAAGTCACTATAACAGCAATCACCCAGCATTCAAGTAAAACCCAATCAGCCCATCCAATTTAACATAACAGTTTTAGATTATTGTTTAATTTCCATTTATTCATCGCACTTGGTAGACGCTAATTCAGTGTTTAAAATGCATAATTAGTGCGAGGACGTGGTACATGCCAAGTTTTCGTGTGCCGAGTCAGTCTATTGGCAGGATTGACACTGACGACGCGCTAGAACTGAGCACTAAAAGACAGGATTTAGCACAAGTAGGACACACAGAATCGAAGGATTAGGTTGAAATGCGGCCAATGTATGTAAAAGGATACTTCGTCGGCGTATATTCTGATTTAAAAATTCAAAGAAACTGGTATTTATAGTAATTAGCAATTCATAATATTCTGTACTTCGCAAATATTGGAGCAGTGTGTTCGATATAGAATACTCCTTCAATACATCGCAAAGCATTTTTTGTAATACGACCAGGTCATTTATTAATGCTTTATAGGCTGTGAACCAGACAAGACGGCAATAATGTAAATGAGTTCAAAATAGAGCATTGTATATGGTTGTATATTCTGGCATTGTCGCATGACACCTAAAACTTCACAAAGTTTGTGAATAATGTGCTCGGTATGGTTATTCTATGCCAATCGTTCGCGAAAATGGAGGCCGACAGTTTTACCTGTTAGAGAAAAATTTATTTTGACGTTAAGGTATTAGTTTGTCAGAAGTTTCAGATAATTTTCATTTTGCATTGAGCAGTACAGCCTTACTTTTAGAGCAATTGATATGTAAAGAATTTTCCACCGTCCACGCATATATTTTATTTAGTACTTTATTAGCAGAAAAAATGAGGTCATGAGCAGTTTCTCCTGAAAAAAAATCGCCCGCATAGATTACATATTCTGCAGAGCTGGTAATACGCACAATATCACTGATAAAACTAGTAAATAATAAAAGCCCATAATGCTACCTTGAGTTACACCATTTTAACGTTCATGGCTGATGATAGCTGTCTGTTTATTGATACTCATTGTGTGCAATTTCATAGGTAGCTTGTTATCAAAGCCAAAACTGTACCGAGAACGCCGCAACATTGAAGTTTTCGTAACAGAGTCCTAACAGTGAGATTATCCAAACGAGGTCAACAAAACCCCAGCCAAGCATATCATGGAACCATCCAGCAGTTATTAGGCATTCCCTGTAATGGTCATCCGTAAGAAATACGGCACATGACGTTTCTGTGTCGACTATAGACACCAAGACAGAGTTGCGAAAAAGCACGTATACACTCGGCCACTAGTAGACGATGCCCTTCATTGCCTATATGGTACCAACTGCTTTCCTTCCATCAACCTACTTTCTGGGTACTGGCATGTTGAAGTGGATGATATGAACCGAAATAAAGCCGGCACTAATCAATGCCGCGTGCTCTTCAAGGTGATGCCCTCCGGCCTTTTTAACGCTCCAACCACGTTTGAATGAATGATGGACTCTGCTCAGATGCTTGAAATGGGCCGTGATACTTGGACGATGCCGTTGTTTTTCCTCAAAATTTCGCTAGTATAGATCCTATAGAGCACATGTCAGTCATCTTAGACATCGTCCGTCACGCTGGCCGGCTGAAACAAAGAGTACAACAGAGGATAGACTGCCACGAGAAGATCGTATCGGAAGTGCTGCTCTCACTATCAGTCGTAAAAGCTTCTATGCGAGCTCCATCGAGTCAACTTTCGCGCAACAAATGCTACGTACCAGTGGCATCGCGGCCAAGCAGACGGAGACGAGGGCGGCAGAGAATATATACTGCTGAGAGCCGATCGTATCGGCAGTGTTGCTCGCTTAACCAGTTGTAAATACTTCTGTACGTGCTCCTTCTAGTCCATTTTCCCGTTACAAATTCTATGTACCAGTACCATCGTGGCCAAGAAGACGAAGGCGATTACAACAGACGACATAGTGGCGCGAGCAGATTGTATCGACAGCACTGCTCGCTTAACCTGCTGTAAATACTTCTGCACGCGCTCCTTCGAGTCGATTTTCCCGTAACAAGTGCTACGTACCAGTGGTATCGTGGACAAGCAGACGAAGTACAGCAGAGCATAGACTAATGCGATCAGATTGTATCGGCGGGGCTGCATCTCGATGGAGGCGAAATGATAGAGGCATGTGTGCTGTGTGGTGTCAGAGGACGTAAAGAACACCAGAAGGTCACAAACCCCGGATCTGTCAACTACAGCGTAGCTCATAATCATGTCGTGGTTATAGAACGTACAACCCAAGATACCATTATTAAACTTGAGTGACTTCCGCTGCTAATGAATTTAGTTCCTGTTTGGGTCCGTCTTTTCAACATTAAAAATCATAGTGCCACAAAGGGAGTAACCATGTTTGAGCATACTACTCGATTTAAATTGAAGAAAAAATGTGAGGCGAGAAAGAAGTGGTAACCGAGTAGCCCCCGGCTTGGCGTCAAAAGCCCGGTTGCACCACAGTTGATCAAAAAAAACAGGAGACCTTTTTATCAACTTTTCCGCATTTCATTCGGGGCCGTGAACTCTTGGAAAGTATTCAGGTCATCAACACCTTTCTGAATGTAAGCACGCTAATCTAGGAAGGTGAAAAGGATTTGAATAGAACGGTGTGGTAATTTTTATAAAGCGAAATGCGACGAAGTGGCGGTAATGATATATACAAATGCAGACAACTTTACGACAACTTTACCTCGCGACCACACTCTGCGGCAGCACAGCCACACCTGCGTGGCAGAGTATCTGAGCATCTCTTATGACTTCAAGTAGTCTACTTGAGGACCAATTTCGTCTCGCAAATGCATCCAACATGTGCGGTTTCACACGATCATGCCTGGTTTTCGATATAGTTTTGGAACAGTGTTTTAAGTTATAGGTGCTATATAGCTATAACCGAAAGCCTTGAGGTACTCACAGGTGCACCAGCGAAAGAAAAATACATGGAATCATTTCTGCCCTTTCTGTCAATTTCATAAAACAGTAAAAAGCCAGTGGTTCAAGCCTGCTTGTAAAGCAAGCACACTACAGAGATGCTTGCATTTTTGTTCATTTTGGTAAGCAATAAGATATTCTTATTCGAACAAACACATGAAGCAGTTTTGTACAAACGGGAAGATTTACTTTTGAAGGGACAAAAAAGGGCAACGTCGAGCAGAAACGGCGTGATTAAAACGCAACCAAATTAAAGAAGCCATGCGCTGGATTTTGGTAAATACAAGGTTGGTATTGCCGTTTTCCTTCCTATGGAGACACAAGAACTTTCCGCACACGCTCATGTTATTTTCTTCATGGACGCGAAGTCATCGACATCAACAGGTGGCAGATATATTGGCGGCGATCGGTGACGAAAGGGCGTCTCACGTTTGTAAATCCAAGCACGGCGAAAATGTTCTCTGTACTCGGTCAAGAACGCTATTATTGCGCAGCACGACACAAGATTAAAAGGAGTACAAAAAGTTTCATGAGAAAAACAAACAATTATGGAAAACCCCAAAAAGCAGAATGCATGAAAGCTAAGCCAACACCTCCTCTATTTTATCAATGCCAGCCAGATGCGCCCAATCAAGCCGTTCACCACCCTTTCTTCTGGCCCTTGCCTGCTCTCAGCCATCGTCCAGCCTTCGCGTGTACTTTGCTGTCGTGGGGTAGGGAGCCCCTTCATGAGCTTTAGAAATCGGGGCTGTTAAATCTTTCTTTAGAAAGAATGATGAACAGATACTTCTCAAAAGTCTTTACTATCTTTATGGGATGGAATGCGAAATACCAGGAAAGTACATCAAGGACATTGAGAATATAAAGTGCCAACTACAGAGATATGATGCTGCTCGCTACCAAGGGGCACGTATTAGATCTCGGAACCAGGGCACCTTAAATTCTGAGCAACCGACGCGCCAAGCTTTACTTGATGAGCAACGCCATGTGATTCCTAAAGTTATTCGAGACTTGTGCTCCAACAATGTGCTCATAAAGATAATAGAGACATTACTTTGGCGTTCGGAAAAGTACTATAACAGTTTATTTAGCTCTCCCTCTGATTATCCTGACGCTCACCTCAAGGTTAGTTTTGTTTCTCTTGTGAACCCCTTGAAGGACATTGATGGTGCATTCATCAATGGACCCATTACTATACTGGAAATCGAGCAAGCAATTGACCACTTGCCTTTATCGAAAACACCAGGCCCTGATGGCATCTCAGGCGAATTTTACAAAGCTTTTGAGAAAACGCTTGCTCCTATATTGCTGAATATTTTTCAGATGAGTTATGACATGAATACACTCCCACAATCATTTTGCAAAAGTCGCACTGTGTTAATACCGAAAACAACTGACAAGGAAAAAATCCGCTTCGTCGAGGGATACAGACCAATCTAGCTGTCAAACGTGGACTACAAAATTTTCGCAAAAGTATTAGCAAAAAGGTTGCAATTTGCTAAGTCGATCCTCATTGTGTCTAATCAGACATGTGGGATCAGGGTTCGATCCATACAAAACAATATACATGTCGCTCAAACCGTGCTTCAATACTATCATTGTTTTCCAAAACCTCTTGCAATGCTACAGGTAGACCTTGCAAAAGCTTTTGATCGTGTTCATTCTTCCTTCCTTTTTTCTCTTCTCGAACAAGCCAATGTTGGCAAAGTTGTTTCTAAAGGCGTTAAACTATGCTATATTTAATGCTCAACTCATCTTATAGTTAATGGTCAACTCTCAAAGCATGTTTCTATTTGCATTTCTGTAAAACAGGGATGCCCGATTTCACCTCTTCTATTTGAACTTTATCTAGAACCACTGTGCTTCAGCATAATACAGTCGAGTTGCATTCGTGGCTTCAGTATATTAGGCAGTAAAGTTAAAGTATTAGCTCACGCAGACGACGTCGAATTCTTTTGCACAGATAAGCCAAGTGTCGAGAATGTGGTATATACTATGTAAAAGTTTGGCGTAGTATCAGGAGCTCGTTTCAATGCCTCTAAAAGTTTAGGACAGTGGTTTGGCTTGTGGGGTAGCACACCGAACCACTTTGCAGGGATTAATTAAACAAGAAATTTTCCAACATACATCGGTGTACCTTTGCATGCATATAGATTCAGGGTTCATTACTGGAAGGAATCTCAAAAAGACGAGCCCATCCTTATCAACGACCACCTCACTCCAGAAAAAAAACGACTGTTCGCACAGGCTCTGACCCTAAAGAAAGAAAAAAACTGGAAGTACCTCTGGACAGACAACGGTATTATCAAGGCTAGGAAAACCGACAACAGTAAAGTGCACCGCATTGCTGACACGGATGACCTAACAATCATATCGTAGGCATGCCGACTGATTAAGGAACGCTTTTGGTTTCATTATGGCTTCTAATATGCTCTCTTGCGCTGAAGCAAAACATCTTCTTGAGCAAACACCCGCATTCTCGCTCGTGCATTTTAACACTCGTAGCCTTCGAGGGCATTATGACGACCTTGTAGCCTTCCTTTCAATTGTCGAACACTCATTTTCCGTAATTTGCCTATCAGAAACGTGGCTGTCGGCAGACGAAGGGCATCTGTATGCTTTGCCAGGCTATGAATCCGAATATTGTCACCGTGTCACAAATCGTGGTGGCGGATCTGCAGTCCTAATAACTTCATCAATACCATACAAACGCCGTCAGGATCTGTTTTTTGACAACATTAATTGTGAGTCTGTTTGGCTTGAAGTAGAATCTTCTGCTCTGCCATTGAACAATCGTCATACAGTCATTGCATCCATCTACCGTTCTCCCTCATCCTCGAATTCCGAGTTTTGCATGCAGCTTGAAAGAATCCTTGCTACTCTAACCCTGGAAAACAAAAACATTATTATTTGCGGTGACGTAAACATAAATATCCTTGATACTAACACTCCAGTTTGCTTGGAATATGTTTGCTGTTTTCTTAGTTTTGGCCTACAATATCTGATTCACTCCCCGACTAGATGTGATATGAATGGGTCTAACACATTAATCGACCATGCACTGTCAAATATCTTTGCTGATTCGAAGTCCGGGGTTATTGACTATTTATTCACCGACCACTATCCTGTATTTTTCTGTCTTGATGCCTGTATTCCCATAAAAAATAAGCGTAATACCAAGACAGTATTCAACTCAGCGGAATTTGTTGAGATAGTGTGTAATGCTGACTGGGACTTTGTTGCACAAGAAGAATGTGGAGAGGAAGCGTTTAATGAATTTTCGGCAAAAATAAGCGCATTCGTTGCAGAATGCACAACCACAAGTACCGCCATACATTGGTTTCGCACGCCTAGAAACCCATGGATAACTCCTGGTCTTTTGCATTCCATATCTAAAAAGGAAAACATGCGAAAAAAATTAAAATCTCAGCCTTCAAACAGCTCTCTAAAAACGCGCTTAAAAAGATATTAAAATCTACTTTCAATGCTGCTCAGGAGGGCCAAACGCGAGTATTATGAAAAACAAATAGAGAAGAACGGTAATGATACCAGGAAAAACTGGCAGTTAATAAAAAAAATTCCTGAACAGCAGCGAGACCACATGCTTATCAAAAATAACGGTTGATGGACGTTCCCTTACCGAGCCACTCGATATCGCTAATGCTTTCAGTGATACTTTTGCATCAAATTCCCCCGATTCACCAGTTGACCTTCATTTTCCCATTCTATCTCGTTCACCTCAGTCTTTTTACTTACGTCCTACATCTGCAGACGAAGTCTTTCAAATCATGTTATCTCTTAAAACCAAGGGGCCAGGCTTAGATTCCATTCACCCGTCTAAGATAAAGCTCGTGGCACGTGAACTGTCTCCTATTTTAGCTGAAATAATTAACAAATTGTTCAAAGCAGGTGCATTTCCTGATGCTTTAAAGGTAGGAAAGATAACACCTGTTTTCAAAAAGGGCGATCGTTTGTCAACTAATAATTACTGTCCGATTTGTGTACTTCCTTTCTTTAGCAAAGTAATCGAAAAGCTTTTTTACTTGCGTTTGATGTGCTATCTGCTTAAATTTAACCTACTCTCTCCCCACCAATTTGGTTTTCGACCTGGCTACTCGACAGAGCTCGCCTTGCTCAGCTTTACTGACCGATTTGAACAAGCCATAGACGATGGATTACTTACTGGGGCAGTTTTTATTGACCTCACGAAGGCTTTCGACACAATTAACCACCGGATCCTTCTGTGTAAACTTGAATCTTTCGGAATTGTGGGTCCCACTTTGCAGTTCATTCGCAATTACTTAACAAATCGCTCACAGGTAGTTTATGTCAATAACATTGCGTCATCTGCTAAGCCAGTTACCATGGGCGTCCCTCAAGGTTCAATCTTAGGCCCTCTTCTATTCCTACTTTTTATTAACGACCTACCTAGTTCCCTTAACCATACTAACTGTCTTCTTTACGCCGATGACACTACTATTTTTACATCCCAGAAAACAACTGCTGAACTTGAAAGTAGCTTAAACTCCGATCTCTGTAATATTTATCAATGGTGTGTTAACAATCATCTTTATATGAATCCCTCTAAAACTACATTTGTGGTGTTTTCATTCGCACAGAACACATTTCCCTCACCAGTTTCCGTATCTCTTAACAACCATATTATTTTCGTATCGGATCATGTGAAGTTCTTAGGCGTAATACTAGACAAGCATTTGAAATATAACTATCATGTACTCTCAATATTAAAAAAAGCTTCTTTTGGCATTCATGTTCTCATTAAAGCCCGCCCTTATTTTCAGTCACGCATTATTTTATCATTATACTATGCATATATTCATAGCCATCTTTCCTATTGCATTTCATCCTGGGGTAATACATATGCCAGTCACCTGGAGCCCCTTCTACATCTTCAGAAACGGGCACTACGCCTGATCGCCTTCGCTCCATTTCAATCGCCTTCTACGCCACTCTTTATTTATTTTTCCGTGCCTCCAATTAATCTTTTATTCACTCTAAAGTTAGCTATATTGATGTACCGCCTCATTTATCATGGTCTATGTGTTTCAAGGCTATCCACACAACATCTTGTCAATACTAATAACACCAGGTTTTCAGCCTGTCACAATTTCCTTCTCCCTAAAGTGCGTAGCAATTATGGAAAACTAACTCTTAAATTTACAGGTGTATCCGTATGGAACAACATACCACTTGAAATAAAGTTATGTCCCACATTCTATTCGTTTCGTAAAATGTTTAAAGAGTACCTAATCACAAAACGTGTTTTCTAAACTCTGCCGTCGGGCCTTACTCCTAATTTTAGTATTTCTTTTACTCACTATACCACTTGCTGTTACACAGAACTTTTCCGGGGTCCCCGCGCAGCTTGCCTTGTTGTTATGAAATTTTAACCTTTATTTGTTTAATTCGTACAAAGTGTTTTTCACTGCTTGCTGGCCCCGCCGCGGTGGTCTAGTGGCTAAGGTACTCAGCTGCTGACCCGCAGGGCGCGGGTTCGAATCCCGGCTGCGGCGGCTGCATTTTCGATGGAGGCGGAAATGTTGTAGGCCCGTGTGCTCAGATTTGGGTGCACGTTAAAGAACCCCAGGTGGTCTAAATTTCCGGAGCCCTCCACTACGGCGTCTCTCATAATCATATAGTGGTTTTGGGACGTTAAACCCCACATATCAATCAATCAATCACTGCTTGCTGCATTGTTATCGCACTTGACTTATTCTCTAACGGAGGTCCCCCCGACAGTTTCCTAACTTCGGGACCTCCTCTGTACTGTAGAATTTTATTCATGTAAATGTATAAAAAAAAGAATGCATCCATATGCTTGTACGAAAGGCCCAGACATTTGTTCCCTATCAACTTTCTGTCTTTGGGAAAGCTGAAGCTTGCAATACTTTCTTAGCAACAAAGCTTTACTAAGCATTGCAACTTATTCATTGCGCAAGATTCTATATACAACGCTTTCATCGGTTTTTCGCTACTTTCATGTGGTCTTCGATTTTTGAGCCCATGCTTTGAGATAATGTATTCAAGCCAGTTAGTGAGGGTGGATTAGGATTAAAACACCTTTATCTATGACAAGTAGTGTAACGATTCTTCTTTTTTCGAGACAATTCCCATTCTGTAATCCGTTCCTTCTTGCAAGTTACACTTGTTGATTGCTTACCAGATTATCAAACTTCTCCGAACGCCCATGCTTGTAGGGATTCATACGGGAAGTTTACCTCGCAGTTGAGTTCCTCAAAGCTTGCTTTTCTGTAGAATACCTGTACACAGTATCGCGCAAGATGCTGTATAAGGATATACTGAGTACACTCTTCCCACCTCCATTGTACCGCTCACTGTACTCCAATCCTGCAGGCCACGATGTGTTGAAGCGAGTGCGGAAAGTGTACATTCATTGAATTCAAAAACATTCTTCTATAAACTCCATTCTGAAACATTGGCGGTAAACACATGGTAAAAAAGGGGTATTTTCAATCCGTCTGTTAACTGCCGTCTATGTGATGTGCCGGAAACGATTGAACATTACTTTGTTAGCTGCAAAGATGCCATACTGTTTTGGGATGTCCTTCAGTGAGCACTAAAAATAGTTTTGTCATGAATTCTCACACAATGCGTTATCTTCTGCCAGCAGCGCTTGGTGAAGAACCATTTCATATGTTTTCCTCATGGCTATGCACAGCTTGTGGAAGACACGAATGCAAGACCGCAATGCAGAGCCCACCACCTCTTCAAGCACACACTTCATTCAAATGGCTATCTACCTTAAAAACAATTACGACGAGCTAGACTTTAGACCGGACTGGTACTCCATCTTAGAGAGCTGTTTGACCTCACCCCTCTTTTGTTTGCATAACACGATGTGAATAACTCTCCATGTGAGAAACTTGCACTTTGTTAGCCGTTGAGTGTTTATGAGTAACGCTTGGGCGCTTATTTTCGCAATTTGATTGTACTTTTGTTCGCTTGATTTTGTCTTTATTACCCAAGTACTTTATTAAATACCGTGAAAAAAAAACGGCGTGGCTCAGTGGTAGAGTACTAGGCTTGCACCCAGCGGATCCAGGTTTGAGCCCCACTTTGTAATTGGTGGGAAGTTTTTGATATAATTTCGTGAGATATGGTTACAGACACCGGACAGACAGACAGACGGTTACAGACACCGCACAGTTTCCACCACTGGTGGCAGTGGTGGAAACTGTGCGTGACTCGAGTTGTGACCTCATAACAGCTTTCGCTATAAAATTAACGCTAGGTTCACCCAACAGTAATGTGGTCAATATACTGGTAGGACAAGAAATCCCGGCAGGTTGGCTCTTACTTAAAAACAGACATGTATATCTTCAAATTGTGCCCCGCCTCGGTGGCCTAGTGGCTAAGGTACTCGGCTGCTGACCGGCAAGTCGCGGGATCGAATCATGGCGGCGGCGGCTGCATTTCCGATGGAGGCGGAAATGTTGTGGGCCCGTGTGCTCAGATTTGGGTGCACGTTAAAAAACCCTAGGTGGTCGAAATTTGCGGAGGAGGAGGATTGAAAGAGGAAGAACAGGGAGGGAAATCTCCGGAGCCTTTCACTAAGGCATCTCTCATAATGATATCGTGGTTTTGGGACGTTCAACCCCACAAAGCAAGCAATCTTGAAATTGTGATTTACGCACTTTAGCCAGCTTTGGGTTGGAACAGAGACAGAGTTTTGCTTAATTTTTTTTGTCAGGAATTCAAAGAGGCGCCCGGTGGCACTGCCAGCGGTGTGCTCGCTTGCCTGCATGAATGTGTGCACGCGGCGGAGAAACACGAGCACGGCATCGGCCACCGCTCGTAAGAGCAAAAAGTATTTGTGCGTGCTTTAAATGACCTCTAAGGCCTTTATTTTCTTACTAAACAAAACTTGATGAAGCCTGCAAAAACTGCACGTGGTTTCAGTTTTCGACTTTCACCAACATTACAATTCCTCGTCTCCACCGTCAAGTGTTGTGGTCTTTCATCCCTCTAATGGCAGGACTTTTACACACTTTTTACACACTTAGCCCCGCCGCCGTGGTCTAGAGGCTAAGGTACTGGGCTTCTGACCCGCAGTTCGCGGGATCAAATCCCGGCTGCGGCGGCTGTATTTCCGATGAAGGCGGAAATGCTGTAGGCCCGTGTACTCAGATTTGGGTGCACGCTAAAGAACCCCAGGTGGTCGAAATTTTCGGAGACCTCCACTACGGCGTCTCTCATAATCATATAGTGGTTTTGGGACGTTAAACCTCACATATCAATTATTCAATCAACACTTTTTACAAACTTTTACACAATTTTGAGAGAAACCGATGGAAGGTTATACACTTCAGGTGGTACGCTTTCTATTGTGGTGCAAAGAGCAGTAAAGGATTTAAATTCCTTGACAGCAGTTCGAGAGCTGAGCTGAGTTTGAGACCTCTGATATTAATTTATAATTCTAGTTCTGATAAGTGGGAACTTGACGGCGAACAAAAAACTCGATGTCAAAATTACGGAACACGCAGCATGAAATGAAACGAAAAATGATAAGCAGCATGAAGAGAACGGAACACAAAGTACAACTGGTCCAACAACAGATATCTTAGTTGATGTTACATGCCATAAACGGACGTTTGCCGGCCACGTAAGCTGCAGGACAAGAAACCGGTACATTTCATTTATAGCAGCAACGTCCATACCAAAGAAAAGGAAAAAGATGCAAAGGACAGCAGCTACTCATATAACGCGAAGACATGAACCGGGTATTGGCACAAAATTTTCCAGTTGCCGTTTTATTTTGCTCAGATGAAAGCCCGAGCTCTCAAGAGTTAAGTCAATCCACTCCTAAACGTGAGAGCACAGTGAAAAAGTAATTATTCTGCTTTCGAAGCTAGTTTTGGTGGCTTCTCTACCTCGCTGTCACAAGACGTTATAGCTTCTCGATAAGTGATCGCGCACAATATGGTGACGTTTCGACGGCCACTTGGCGCCGTGGCTTCATTGGTGGCACACAAGCAGCTATTTGGGAAGTTTTGTGCCTGACGCCATCACAAGTAGCCAGTATGATGCGTGAAGCAGCAGAATTCCTACTGTACCCTGACGCCAAGGTAATGTCGATGTTGGTTGGTGCGCCACGGAAAAATTGAGTTCAATATCAGTAACACAATTATCACCATTTGGTAAGCCTCACATATGCTTACAGCCGCCACCCACTTGCTTACAGGAGGTTTGTATGATAGTGACACCCAAATATGATGTCAGTACTCCTTAAAGAAGCCCGCAGGGTATAAATGCTCGCAGGGACAACGCAAACTGGGAATCATTGGCAGATTCCTTTTTCCTGCAGTGGACATCAATATCAAATGGGCTGCAACGTTCCAGGGACTCGGGGAGATGAGTGCGTGACTCCTTTAATGGAGGTGAAAATGCTTGAAGCACACGTAATTAGATTTATGGGTACGTTAAGAACTCCAGGAAGCCAAATTTTCCGGACTTGCATCTCTCATCAACAACCATCTTGCTAGGAAGCACAGCCACTATTACAAAGAACACACAACACAAGTGCTTAACTTCAACTAAACGTTTATTGCAAACGTTAGAGTTTATGCAGGGGGTGAAAAGAGAAAAAGAATAAAAAATGGCAGACAACAAAAAGCACACGTGCCAGTCCCTTACATTACTATCCGTTATTGTCTATCACTTCTAGTGCACTATTACCTATCTCAAAGCGCTGCTCCTTTCCGAGGTTGTTGTACATTACTTTCGTTTTCTGCAGATTAATTTTAAGACCCACCTTTCTGCTCTCCTTGTCTAACTCCGTACTTAGGGCAGGTAGTAACCGCAGAGCCTAACCACGTGATTGAAGTAACTAGAAGAATAAGAATGGAGTGGAGCATAATCGGCAAGCACACTCAAATAATGACAGGTAGATTGCCACCATCCCTCAAGAGGAAGTTATATAACAGCTGTATCTTGCCGGTACTTAGCTACGGAGCAGAAACCTGGAGACTTACAAAGAGGGTTCAGCTTAAATTGAGGACGACGCAGCGAGCAATGGAAAGAAAAATGGTAGGTGTAACCTTAAGAGACAATAAGAGAGCAGAGTGGATTAGGGGAAAAAGGGGGCTAAGGATATCATAGTTGAAATAAAGAAGAGGAAATGGACATGGGCCGGGCACGTAGCGCGTAGACAGGATAACCGCTGGTCATTAAGGGTAACTAACTGGATTTTCAGAGAAGGGAAGCGGGTTAGGGGGAGACAGAAGGTTAGGTGGGCAGATGAGATTAAGAAGTTTGCGGGTATAAATTGGCAGCAGCAAGCACAGGACCCGGTTAACTGGCGGAACATGAGGGAGGCCTTTGTCCTGCAGTGGACGTAGTCAGGCTGATGATGATGATGATGATGATGGTGACGATGATGATGATGATAATGATGATGATGATGATGATGATGATAATAATAATGATGATTATGATGATGATGATTGTCTATCACCCCATCCAAGAAACATAGTTCTTTCCTCGTGAGCGAAATAGAAGGCGCACTAACACAATCAAAATCATCGCGTGTCATTTCAGCCGCTTCTACTATCAAACGGGTTAACAAATCTCTGCCCTGATACAGCACGCACGTGTTATCGAGGCACACAACCGCACTCCTTACAGTGGATCGCCAAGTGACCATCGGTACCCTTCTGCACTTTATTGTGGTGCTCTTTTAGCCTTTCATTAATGCATCTTTCAGTTGTTCCCACATAAACAAGACCACATGACAAGGGCACTCTGTAAACAACCGACTGTGCAAACTCAACATATTTATTGCGATGCTTAATTTGGCAACCGTTCTTTTCTTTTGAAACAAGACAAGTTTGGTGACATATTCTGGACAGTTTTTCAGGAGCAGACATAACCACTCGGACGCCCACCATATTTTCAATCTTTTTAAGATTGTGTGCCACATTATGTGTACAAGGGACAACAGCCGTTTTACGCTGCTGCAGGGAAGTGTTAATACGCTGCCTATATTTATAAACGTTTAGTTGAAGTTAAGCGCTCGTGTTGTGTGTTCTTTGTAATAGTGGCTGCGCTTCCTAGCAAGATGGATCCTTACCAACTGGCCCGATACAATTGTTTATTGAGTCTCATCAACATTTTTGGAACACACAATTACTATTAGTAAGTACGTGGCCTTATCTCTCAGCGGCATCACTGGCGTCCAGGCTCAACTGAAAATATCATATCTGAAAAAAAAGATAGCGAAAAGAACTCCCGGTTAAATGTAGAAGAGATCCGCTGGAGCATCCTGGTAAATTTGAGTATCGCACTACAAAATACGCAGCTTCCCAGACAATTCGAAACCGCCGATTAGAACCCTGGGAGGATATAATGAAAATCATGAAGTGAATATATATATATATATATATATATATATATATATATATATATATATATATATATATAAGGGAAAGAAGTGTATACCCAAGGGCTCGTTTTTCCGTGTTCTAACACAATACTAATGAGATCTAACAGACAGTAATGCCAAGGAATGTACAGGGGAAGGTATTAGAACCAATGGAATGTAAATAAGAAGAAAGAAAAGTGGATAAAAAAATAACCAGCCATATATATATATATATATATATATATATATATATATATATATATATATATATATATATATATATAGGCAGGCATGGTGGTTGAGTGGCCGTAGCGTTGTATATAGTCCAGTAGATCCTCCGTAAGTGGCCACAACGTGGTTTAATTCGACTTTTCGGCCTAGAGTCTGGCCTTCATCAGGATCCTGATGAAGGCCAGACTCTAGGCCGAAACGTCGAAATAAACCACGTTGTGACCACCGCTCACGTAGGATCTACTGGACTATATATATATATATATATATATATATATATATATATATATATATATATATATATATATATATATATATATATATATGTGTGTGTGTGTGACGCTATGATGAATGGGAGACGTGGCCTGGCTCACACGCCATGTTTATTCCATTCTCACTTCTTCCTCCTCTGCCTCTACCAACCATCACTTCATACGTCACACGATTCCCCCTCCCCCCGAAAGATGGTACCGTTTATAACCTACAAAAAATTGAAGAAGCCAATAAACAGACAATGTCCAAATCGCAGTATCACGTCCCGACGGAGTTCCACAGTCTCTTTAAATCTTCAAGCCCGAGGGAGCAGTCCGGTGAACTCTGTAACAACTCTGGTGGGCGAGGCTGACTGTTGCGTTCCGGACAGAGCGGGATACACGTGGATACTGACAGTACTGCTAGAACTCTTGTTCGGGCTGACCAAGGTTGGAACGCCTTGTTGCATCGGCAGCTCGGATGTCGTCGGGGTTGTATTTTTTGCCGTAAATGGTGCAATCCTGATGCTTTTTGCTTGCGTGCTTCTCGACAGACTGCGATGGAGTGCCTGAGTGCTTGTGGTTTGCAAGCAGTGCTTCCGCGTCTTTCTCGGCGCTTTCTGTGATGTTGCAGTCGGCAGGAATAGCAGCCGCTGGGAGCGTTTCTGGCGACTTTTCTTTGTCCGAAAGTGTCTAACGTCTTGTTGGCTTGGAGATCTTATTTTTCGATGTTCTTCAACTGGTGAACGCGCTTCCATTGAATTTGGCGTTCGCCGATGCCCTCGTTGCAGTCTCTCTCGTTTTCTGAGTTTGTGAACTTCGTTTTGCTTGCTTTGCTGGTGCTGCTCAGGAGATGGCCGTAGTGGCGCCCCTTCTGGAATCGGGCATTCATTTCCTTTGAGGTTTGACGCGTCCTGTAGACAGCTGATGCATGGTGAGCTGGTGTCTTGCTTATCGGGTATAGTTGGTAATGTGCCATCATTATGCTCTTTAAGGGCTTCTTCGCAGTTCGCTGCGAGTGGTTCTTGCGCCTGGTAGCTTGCGACGTTCGATGCGTCGGAGCCTTCAGTGTTTCTTCCGCTGTCGAGTGTGTATGAACTTGATGGCGATGCATGAACCCATGTGGAGGGAGCATGGCTCGACAGGGTATTTTCCCGATGCGCCAGGTCATCTACCATAAATACGGCGTCCTTATAAGGCAAATGGTGAGCGGTAGGAGCGCTTGAAGAACCGCGTGATGAAAACCCAGGTGGTGGACCACGTATGCTAGACGAAGAGTGAACGGCATCAGGTGGTTGGGCAACGTCTCGGGTCATATGCTGAAGCGGTGACTTCGCAAATGCCGACTTTCGTACAGAAGGGAGGCGCGCTCGATGGCTGTGTTTTTCCCAAAACACGCGTGTTCGTCTGCCACTGAACTCGTGTGCCACTTCGTCTCTTGTCAGAGATCGAATCTTGTTGTGCGTTCGAATGGATGAAGACTGCCTGTAAAATCGACGACTGAGTGCAGTTGTCTGCGGATGGTGGGAAACAAGCAAGTGTTCGTCGTAGTCGTCATCGTATTTTTTAAACCAAACGATCATTTCTTGTTTTATCTTTTGCCAAGACTCATCGTTGTCGAATATGTGGGTGAGGTAAAATTTAAATGCCTCACCGGTGACGTAGTCGCTGAAGTTCGTAACCATTTCCCGTTCCGACCAAGATGCAGCGGTAGCGTGGAACTCGAACAGGTCGAACCAGTCCTGTACAGGTCCATCGTCCGCTGCTCCGTTGTACTTGGGGATGGGAAGGTCGGTCGATGATTCTCTCATGGTGCTGGTCGCTGTGTGCGGCTAGGAGATGATTCCGTAGTCGATGTATGGTCAGGGAGTCTTCTAGGGAACTGCGTCGATGATTAGTGGCTGATGAAGGGGCAGGCAGGTCTCCATCCTGTCGACTCGTGTGACGCTATGCTGAATGGGAGACGTGGCCTGGCTCACACGCCATGTTTATTCCATTCTCACTTCTTCCTCCTCTGCCTCTACCAACCATCACTTCATACGTCACATATATATATATATAAATCATGGAGTGAATGATGATGAGGGGGGCGAAGCTTCGAAAAGTTTTATCGGCAAACCGTGAAACATCCACTGGCCGCGTTCGTCCGTCTGTCTGTCTGTCGGTCTGTCGGTCCGTCTGTCTGTCCATTTGTCTGTCTGTCCGTCCGTCTGTCTGTCAATTTGTCTGTCTGTATGTCGTCTGTCTGTCCATCCTCTGCCCGTATGTCCGTTGGTCTGTATGACTGTGCGTCCATCCATCTAGTGAACATTTCAAGTACCACCATCTCGCATCTTTTCGTCATACATTCATCATATACAAGTACGGCTATTGAGCGCACATTCCAAAGACTATAATGAAAAGTGGCTACTATATACATGGGACGCACGACCCACGCCTTAAGAGCTTCGCCCCTCAAAATGCTGGAGTGGAAGGTGCCCTCCCAATATAGTCCTTTGATCTTCGGTAAGTACCGCCATCCACTGTACTCGCTGCCGCGCGCGTGACATCCTCTCTCTCTTCTCACCCCTTTCCAGTCTTTCTGTTCTCCACCACTGTCTCTGTGCGATGATTGGTCCTCCTTCGCGGTTGCCCTTCGAGACGCGTGAATCTCGCTCTGTGCTTAACCTCCTGATATCAAAAATGAGCCGTTATGTTACGTGGCGTACGTTACGTCACGTTACAGCACTGTGACTTTCTTTATGACACCACAATATTTGCGTCACGTGTGTGTCATCGTTCTGCCGTCACTGACAGCGTCATCTCGGGATGATTATTTTTTTGCATGACCTGTTTCCGACAACGCCCTCTGCGCTGGACGCCGACAATCATATTTTGCGTTTGAATAAAGACCTGCACGCAAGCGGTGCTTAAGTGATTGTGCTCGCTTGCTGTTGATATTGACTTTGAGGGAGAAGCCTAAAATCTTCGTTCACAAGTGAATGCTTTAAAATCACCTTTTTGCATTTCATTGGGGACCTTTTTCTATTCAGCCACATGAAGCCACATCATAGCATTCATGAGCTTTGATCACGAAGATTTGTCAGCGAGTTACAGTTATGATTGTTACGTAATAGTTCAGTGAAGTACTGTATAAATAATCTTAAGCACTGCAGCGCACTAGCCACCCGATAACTTGTGTACGACATTATTCATCTTGCCTGAATGATAAGCTTGTTTTTATACGTTCCTGCTCTATTTAAATGAAAACCGATTTGGGCAGCAAATTTTGACTATTTGAGGAAAAACGATAAAACCTGACGCAGTTCAAATATTTCAACTGTGTCGGGTTTTCATGTTCACTTTTACTTGCGGCAATCACTGTTACTAGGGCGAATATCGACGCTCTAGAGCGTGTACAAGTGAGAGCGGTCCGATTTATCACAGGTGATTATAACATTTGTAAAATGTCTTTTGAAATCATGAATACTTTAGGATGGCCCCTTCTTGAAGACAGACGCTAGTTATGATGTTTATCTCTGTTTCGCAAATTATTTCATGGTTGAATAGGTATTCACAAAGGCAACTACATATTGCCCGTGCATAGCTGCATTTAGCGGCGAGATAGTGATGAAAACAAAGAACGCGGATTTGATCGAGAGCGCAGCGCAGTAGAGTGAAGAAGGCGACAATCTTAGCGGCCTTCTCTGAGAGCGTCTCTACAGGTTCCAATGTTCGTGTTTTTAAATAAACCCCCTGTAATGTATAACCCGCGACACTAGTGGAGGTGCTGGGTACTACCATTCCATGATCAGCACCCTGTGATAAGCCCCGAGTCCAGCCCTACGAGACAGCCACGCGTGGAGACGGATGTGCGCCGCTCAAGCCGTCGCCTTCAAGGTCTTGAACCAGAATTTGGCCTTTTAAAGGGAGCAGCACTTCCGACAGCCACCCCTACTCAAGAAATGGCAAGGAGTCCTGCACAGGTGACGGTCCAGAATATGCGCATTCCTGAACCATTTTATGACCGGCCGAACGAAGATGCCCAACACTAGCTTGAGCAGTTTGAACGGGTATCTAAATCGAACTACTGGAGTCTTGATGGAAAGCTCTTCCACGTATACTTCGCCCTTGAAGATGGCGCGAAGACGTGGTTTATAAACCGGGAGGCAACATTGACGACATGGGAGGAGTTTTGTCGTCGGTTTCTTGACACCTTCGGTAACGCTTACCGACGCGAAAACGCACAACGGCTTCCTGAAGGACGCACCCAACAGCTGCATGAAAGCGTCGCTATATTTGCTGAGGATATGGTGCGTCTGTGCCACCGCACGGACCCCAACATGCCCGAGCCTCAAAAGCTAAGCCATCTCATGAGAGGCGTCAAAGAGCAGCTATTTGTTGGTCTTGTGCGCGATCCGCCAACAACAGTGGACGAGTTCACCAGGGAGGCCACCGCAATAGAGCATGCGCTACAGCAACGGTACCGGCAGTCTGATCGCACGGCCACCAGCGCAGCTGCAGGCGCCGCCGCACTTACCGCAAACGACAAGTTTTCTCTACGCCACCTGATTAGACAGATCGTGCGTGAGGAGATCGCGAAGGAGAACGCAAAAATACACATTGCAGTCACAGGCGCCCCCGCAGCAGGAGTCCACGGTAGCCTCCGTCGCTGAAATCGTTCGCCATGAACTTCGACAAGCGTTTGCCACTTCTCAGCAATATTTCGCTCCACCGCACCGTCCAAACTAGTGTACCTATGCAGACGCTGTGCGTCGTCCATTGGCTCCAGAAGTATCCTACCAGCCGAACGGATACAGCTATGCTGACGCTGTTCGTCGACCCACGCCCATGCCAGCGCCGCAGTACCTCGAACCATATCCTGTGGCAGCGTTGGCTCAGCAGGATTCTGTTAGGCGACCCTATATGTGGAAGACCGCCATATGGCGCACTACGGATCACCGACCACTCTGGTACAACTGCGGAGAGCCAGGGCACATTTACCGTTTTTGCCCACATCGCTGAGCTGAATACCGCGGTAGTGCACCTACAGCTACGCGCCCACAGTTCGACGAAAGCCGTGCCCCCATCGACTACGACCAGGCTGGCAGGCAGGAAGGCTCTTCTACCTTCCGGACGCGCTCACCATCCCCGGCTCGCTTTGGTTCACCAAGCCGCCGTAGTTTTGCTGACGCAGTCAGAGGTCAGTCTCCCAGCCCACGGCGGATGAATGGATGGATGGATGGATGGATGGATGGATATGGCTGCACCCTGTACCCCGGGGAAACTGAAAGCAGCGACCTCTGGAGGGAAGGTTGCAAGCCATCGAATTGCCGAAAATCCCCCACTGCTGCCGAAACACGTGAAAGACGATGAAGACTCCGCCAAAAAAAGTGTGACTGCCGACCTTGTTGTGACGATTGACAGCGTTGAAGTGACGGCCTTAGTCGATACGGGTGCAGACTTCTCCATAATGAGTGAACGATTGGCAGACGAACTCAAGAAAGTCAGGATGTAATAGACTGGCCCTTATATCCGAAATGCAGGAGGCCAGATAATGACTCCCGCGGGAAAATGTACTGCAAGACTCACGATTGAGAATGTGGCTTTTGTAGCCACATTTCTGATACTACCGGAGTGCTGCAAACCTATGATACTGGGAATGGACTTCTTAAGAGAGTACGGTGCTGTGGTCAACATACGCGATGGTGTGATCACATTCGCCGCTGACAAGTCTGTGACCCATGATCCAGACCAAGAACTTAGGGTGTCACGTGTGGCCGACGACGACGTCTGCATGCCACCACTGTCATGTAGTCTTGTTTCTGTGTGTTGCGCCGTGCACTGTAATGAAGACGCCATAGCCGAACGCATCACTGCCCTTCTTTTTCGCCAAGGCATCGCCATCGCTCGCGGCATCGTCAGCTTAATGGATGGGCGCACAGAGGTGCTTCTGACCAACTTCACGAATGAGCGCCGGCACATCGGTAAAGGCACGGCTGTGGCGTACCTCGAAGAGCTCGACTACTCTCATGACTGTCTTCTCATGCAAGGGGAAGCCACAGCTCAATAACCTCCACATACACCACCAGGTGATATCGGTCCGAGTCTAACACCGACTGAAAGTTGCCGTCTTATGGAGCTGCTCGACCAGTTCAAGGACTGCTTCCCATCGACATCACGAGTGGGTCGAACGCCTCTGACTAAGCATCGCATCATTACGAAAGACACAGCAAAACCGATCCGACAGAACCCATATCGCGTCGCTCAGAATGAACGTGAGGTAATCCAGCAGCAAGTCAAGAAGATGCTAGAAGATGATGTAATCCAACCATCAAAGAGTCCTTGGGCATCGTCAGTGGTACTCGTGAAAAAGAAAGATGGCAGCTTGCGTTTCTGCATCGATTATCGTAAGCTGAACCATGTTACAAAAAAGACGTTTATCCATTACCACGGATCGACGACTCTTTGTACAGGCTACGGCATGCATGCTACTTCTCGTCAATGGACCTTAAAAGTGGATGCTGGCAAATAGAAGTAGATGAGTGTGACCGAGAAAAGACCGCCTTCGTGACGCCAGACGGGCTTTACGAATTCAAAGTCCTCCCTTTCGGTCTATGCTCAGTCCCAGCCACGTTTCAGATACTAATGGATACCATCTGTCTGGCCTTAAATGGGAGACATGCCTCGTGTACCTCGACGACGTGATCGTTTTTTCATCCACTTTTGAGGAACATCTAAAGTGGCTACTGTCAGTCCTTCAAGCCATACGGTCCGCTGGACTCACACTCGAACCGGAAAAATGCCACTTCGGCTTCGAAGAACTCCAGTTCCTGGGACACGTGATCAGTCGCGAAGGTGTGAAGCCTGACCCAGATAAAACGGCAGCCATCGCAAAGTTCGCAAGCCCTGTTGATAAGAAAGCGGTCAGGCGTTTTCTGGGTCTCTGCGCCTACTGCCGGCGATTTATATCAGGCTTTGCACACATCGCCTCTCCACTCACCCGCCTTACAAGGAAAGACATTGCATTTGTATGGGGTGAAGAGCAAGAAGCTTCGTTCAACGAGCTGCGACAGCGTCTACAAACTCCACCTGTTCTCACTCACTTCGACGAGAATGCACCAACAGCCGTCCATACAGACGCCAGCAATGTGGGCCTAGGTGCTGTTCTTGTCCAATGCCAAGATGGTGGGGAGAGAGTGGTTGCCTACGCTAGCAGAACGTTGACACGCGCCGAGTCCAACTACTCAACAACGGAGAAGGAGTGTCCGGTCGTCGTTTGGGCAGTTGCGAAGTTCCACCCGTACTTATATGGCCACGCTTTCCAAGTCGTAAGCGACCATCACTCTCTTTGTTGGTTGACCAACATGAAAGACCCATCTGAACGTTTAGCACGTTGGAGTTTGCGGCTCCAAGAGTACGACAAGGCCGTAGCTTACAAGTCCGGAAGGCAACACTTAGACGCTTACTGTTTGTCAAGGTCACCGATTGAATCACCGGCTGTAGAGGATGATGATTTCCCAGGTTTTTTTAGGAGTTGTTGACGCAGCTACCATTTCCCGGCAACAACAAGATGATCGGGAGCTCAACTCGCTTATAGAATTCCTGAACGGACGAGCCACCAATGCACCAAGAGTGTTTTCGAAGAACGTATCGTCATTCTATTTACGGGACGGAATTCTGTACAATAATGATTTTCATCAACAGGTAGAAGCTATCTGCAGGTAGTTCCTGGAGCTCTCCGCAGCAAAATTTTACATGCCTGCCATGACGAAGCCACTGCGGGCCACCTCGGTTTCACAAGAACACTGACACGCATCAAAGAAAAATATTACTGCCAAGAATCGCAGCAGAGGTTAAACGTTACGTCCGAACATGCATTGACTGTCAGCGGCGCAAGGTACCACCTGTCAAACCCGCTGGGGCCCCGCCACGGTGGTCTAGTGGCTAAGGTACTCGGCTGCTGACCCGCAGGTCGCGGGATCAAATCCCGGCTGTGGCGGCTGCATTTCCGATGGAGGCGGAAATGTTGTAGGCCCGTGTACTCAGATTTGGGTGCACGTTAAAGAACCCCAGGTGGTCGAAATTTCCGGAGCCCTCCACTACGGCGTCTCTCATAATCATATAGTGGTTTTGGGACGTTAAACCCCACAAATATATAAACCCGCTGGGCCATTACATCCTGTGCCCGTGCCAGAAACCCCGTTTTCCCAAATCGGAATGGATCTGCTGGGCCCATTCCCAACATCGGACAGCGGCAACAAATGGGTTACAGTGGCGACGGATTACCTCACCCGATACGCGGAGACCAAGGCAATCACAAGTGGCCCAGTTTATCATTGAGAACATTCTCCAGAGACGTGGTGCTCCAGCTGTCGTCATAACAGACAAAGCTACCACGTTTACAGCTGAGCTTTGGCACACTGTGCTTACGCTCAGTAGCACAGCGCATAGGAAGACGGCAGGTTACCACCCACAAACGAATGGGCTTACAGAACGACTTAACAAGACGATCGCTGACATGATTTGCATGTACGTCGACGTGGAACACATGAATTGGGATCGAATATTGCCGTACATTACATTCGCGTATTATACGGCGTGCCAGGAAACAACAAAAATGACGCCGTTCGCACTAATTCATGGCAGAGAAGTTACGATAATGCTTGACGCCATGCTGCCTTACGATTGCAATGTTTCAGAGACAGACGCCGCAGACTCCACTGAGTGCGCCGAGGAAGCAAGGCAGCTTGCCCGCGTCAGAATTATCAAACAGCAGCAACTTGACGCCCAACGGTACAACCTTCGCCATCGATTCGTCATTTATCAACCAGGAGATAGAGTCTGGGTTTGGTTTCCTGTACAACGACGAGGCCTCTCAGAGAAACTTCTACGCCGATACTTCGGACCCTACAAGGTTCTGCGCCGTCTTAGCGACGTGACGTACGAAGTCGTGCCCGACGCCTCCTCCTGTTCGAAACGTCGCCAGCATCTGCCTGAGACAGTGCACATGGTCCGCATGAAACTTTACCACTCTCAGTGATGTAAACACCCGCTGGCCGTATCTCTACCTTTTGGGCATCGGGAGGACGCGCACTCTGGCGGGAGGGTAATGCCGCGTGCATAGCTGCATTTAGCGGCGAGATAGCGACGACAACGAAGAACGCAGATTTGCTCGAGAGGCACAGCGCAGGCGAGTGAAAAAGACGACAATCTTAGCGGCCTTCTCTGAGAGCGTCTCTACAAGTTCCACTGTCCATGTTTTTAAATAAACCCCCTGTAATTTATAACCCGCGACAATATTGAAGTCTACGTACATATCTGCTCGTATTGACCATCCACTAAATGTGCGCGAGTTCACTGCCAGAATTAACATTTTTAAATATTCTTTTTTTACGATCTATGCAACAGTGCAACTGACCACTTCAAGAATTTGCAGCCGCGTCCAGGGAAACGTTCAGCGTTGCACTTCAATGTCGCATTTCTTCGTAGCCTGATTAGACTTTTATTTGTTATTTCTAGCGGTCTACACTTGAATTAGTGTTCCTTACTTTCTTGTCTTCTTCTTTGCGATGTTTGCCGGTATATATATATATATATATATATATATATATATATATATATATATATGTTATCTTGCTCTTACACAAACGCCCCACGCGTGCGCTGTAGGTATTAGAAAGAAATAAAAGAAACTATTTTTACACCATCTTCGCGTGAAGCACAAGCAGCCTCCTCGACAGAGACATGAACCTCGAGCAGATAGTAGCGAGTGCTTCTTGTTACTTGCTCTTTTTCACGTCTGTACTAGTTGCCACATGCTAAAAGATATATAGTGCGAATGCACAGTATGTTACCACCTGGAAGGAAAAAAATACTTACGTCATAGAACTCTCCAAAACGCTGCTTTTAAAGCAGCACACCACATTTGCACTGGTTTTAGACAAAAACAATCTTCTAATTACTGTTTATTACAGCGTTCTCTATCTTTTGACCACCACTTTTTCTATTTCGTTACACTACCAGGGGACGCACGTGGCCCGAAGGCCGGTGAGGAGAATCGAGGAGGAAACGCGCACGCTGAAGAGGGTGTGGTTACTTTCGTAGATCAAGGGATTTTACTCCCCAAGTCGCTTCATGCCGCAAGTAGAGTGACCTAGAATACGAAGAGACGAGCCTTTCTTTACTCACAGAATCCATCCGGGTAACTTGGACCTGGGGAAGCTTTCGCCCCGCTTGCTCCCTAAAATCTCCCTATGCCTGGGTACTACATACGAACACGTGCTGAGTTGTTTATCCCAAAGAAAGCCCGTTGCTTCATGGCGCGTGTGTTGTACGTGAAGTTAGTGTGCACGTGGAGGGTGTCCTGCCGGCGAGGTGTGTATGATCGTGTACTCTTGTCACGCTGTCGCTCTCCATCTGTTCCGGTTTTACGACCATCGAACGTTTCGAGATTGCTGGTTGCTTCGTTGCTTTATTTGAAGGGCCTCGCAATTTCTAAAGTCAATCGCGTAGGTGAACTCTTCACATGTGGGTATGTACTTGAAATAAGTAGCTGGTCTGAACGAGGCAAGCTTGCGTCCTGGACTACGGGACGGGTGTTTACAAGTGAACACGCTGCGGAATTAGTGCTGGCGACGTTACACAGTAAGCTGTTGGAGTCGAACCTCGCGTACATTATGCATTCCCACCACTGACAAACCTACCATCATGAACGAAAGCAGCCTTGCTACTCAACACAATATTTCTTCTCCATGAAGGTGTATTCTTGTCACTGTATGTCTACACGCTAGCAGTTTGGCGTAACCAGCAGTTGCAAAATTTTAGGTTACCGGCTGGCATCTAAAGACTTGCTAAGTTTCTTGTTTCTTTTTTCTTAATTCTATTACATTTAATTCACGTGCCCTAGATGTTTCTCAATGCAATCACAGGCACGGGCATCATAGCTATAGCGTTCACACGCGTACTTTTGATAACGATAAAGGTCTACCTGGACCTGATTTCTTGATCACAATATACAATCATTTTTGCTACTCGGTTCGACCTAATCCGGATCGAGTTTTGCGCAGCAGTCATTAAAATAGCGAACCGGGAGCTAGATCACAGTGCGTTGATCGTGATTAGTAGTGTCCATGAATCAAAACACAATACAAATCAACCTGATCTTGATAAAATTTGCCCGTGTGACACGACGATAAGCGAAATGCTTATTATAAGCCAATTTGCTGAACACTGATACATAATGACAAAAAACGCATCTAATGCCGTCTTTTGAACCTCTCGAAGCGGTAGACGGAAGTAAAAACAAGAACGGTCGTTAAGTGACAGCACGGCAGGGGGACACATATTGTTCGCAGATCATGTACGCACCGCACCGTCCGCCAGCAACATCAACAAATCTTGCACGCCCACTCCGAAAAGTCAGCAACAAGCTCACATAGAGATAAAATGCCATCGCACATGTTCCTATAGGCAGTACGTAGGCATACGAAGATATTTAGCAAACAAGCAGGGTAAAAGCTTCCCTAGATCCAAGTTACCCAAATGAATTCTGTGAGAAAAGAAAGGCTCGTTATAAGGAGTGGCCAAAGCGCCAGCTCCCGCGTGGACGTTTTGCGGTCAACTTCCACGCCACGTTGTTGCTGCGCCAGACCCGTGGGCTTTCCGCGCTCGGAAGCGCTCGGAAAGCGAGGCGGTCTGTTACACGTGGTAGTGCTAGCGCCGTATTTGCACAGAGCGCACTTGAAGTATGCTCAACTTTATAATGAGGTGTAGAATGGAGCTCTCTTATCGTTAAGAGTTGTGTTGGTGCTTGTGGCAGCAAGAGAGCGCAAACTGATCTTTGAAAAGGCATCAACGCGGTCATGTCCTGGTGCGACATTTTCAGTACGCTAATTTGGTAGCGGTGCCTACGCAAAGACGCATAACATGAAAGGAAAGAACAAAAGCAACCTGAATCACATGGGCAAGTGAGTAATAGCACCATGCATGCAAGAAATACAAGTATACGTATATGAATGAAGTAAGTTACTTTTTCGGTCAGCTGAAATGCTTGCGTGCAGTGACCGCTTGGCTCACCGTTACGGGCTTTGTAGGCACGGTCGCCGGTGGTTCGCAGCCAAACACACTTGTTCTAATAAACAACTTGCTAGTCTTACCTACAACGTTTTAAGAAGAGAGAACAGCTAGAAGAGAACATGGCCATACCTCCGCAATATCTTTCAATTTATTTCGTTTTATCAGACCTAGCGTACAGCAACAAAGTTTGCCATGCGTAAAGCTTGTTTTCAATTGAGACATCTGGAAGAAGACCAGTGTCAGGATAACACACTAATAAAATAAATACGCAAAATAAAAAAAGTGCCTGAAGTATATCCATACAGCGTTAAAGTAAAGATACAAACAGCAGCACTTTCACTGTGTACATCAGTTTACCTTAACAAAATACGTCGAGCAACTACCAATTGATTGATTGATATGTGGGGTTTCACGTCCCAAAACCACCATATGATTATGAGAGACTCCGTAGTGGAGGGCTCCGGAAATTTCGACCACCTGGGGTTCTTTAACGTGCACCCAAATCTGAGCACACAGGCCTACAACATTTCCGCCTCTATCGGAAATGCATCCGCCGCAGTCAGGATTCAAACCCGCGACCTGCGGGTCAGCCGCCGAGTACCTTAGCCACTAGATCACCGTGGTGGGGCGAGCAACTACCGATGTAAAGATGGTCCATCCCTTTAGGATATTGTTGAAATACGTATTTCCGACATGCCCTTGTCTGAAAAAAAATGTTCCAAGCAAAAACATATAGTTTGAACAGGTATAGCATGGGTATGTTTCGGTGCAATCTGTGGTCAATTATGTGCCCCACCACGGTGGCCTAGTGGCTAAGGTACTCGGCTACTGACCCGCAGGTCGCGGGTTCGAATACAGGCTGCAGCGGCTGCATTTCCGATGGAGGTGGAAATGTCGTAGGCCCGTGTGCTCACATTTGGGTGCACGTTAAAGAACCACAGGTGCTCGAAATTTCCGGAGCCCTCAACTACCGCGTCTCTCATTATCATATGCTGGAACGGTAAAGCTTACATATCATGCGGTCAATAATGAGTCGGGATTATCCTTATCTAGAGGAATCGCATCAGTATAAATTTTTCGAATGAGATAAAACATGAAAATATTATTTCCTTGTTATTAGTCAACAGTTTTCATAACATCAACTATTTCATTATATACAGCAATGTATATTTACGAAGCCCGAAACATGGAGTCTACGAAATAAATCCCTAAAGTTACTGACTCGTTAAAATCCACTGAGTGTTACGCTTGTATAACACACGGCGAAAGCCGCGTCAGTAATTAATGCCCCACGTACGCTTGTTTTCTGGTGTTCGCTCGTAACATGAAGCTCATTTATTTAATTTGTCGTGTTTCTCAGCGTACCTAATATTTTTTGTGAAAATTTTACGAATGCGCTTAGTTCTTCATCTATGGGTAAGTTGTAAACGAGATAGGTGATAATCACGTGTCCGTCATCCGGTGAAGACAAATAAGCCCACACGTCATATTTTAGGACTAAAGCCCTAAATTCTTCATGAAACTCACAAATTGACCATCGGCGTCAGTTTCCCGCCTTGGCGGCAACAGCAAGTACAAGCATAGGCGTGCACACACGGTTACATGGCTTTCCGTCAAGGAGGAGGGAGTGACGATTCATCCCAGCGTGCCCCCATACCTATTATATCAACGTTTGGGGCACACATTCAGCCTGCCACCCACGTGTCGCAGCACCCCCTCCATATACTGTCAATATGCCGGTGATCACTTTGCGCCCTCCCCACCTGTTGTGAGACTAGGGAGACACCCCCCCCCCTCTCCGCGGGCACGCTAGTGTGTACAAGTCACGCAAAAAATTATCATGTTATGCAGTCAACACGACATAAACGATGACAAAGTATGTGATGCCATCATGTGGCCTCATCATGGCATTATCGCTTCACACTATCTCCGCCATCAGCCAACCAATCACGGATGCAGTGCAAAACAAAGTAAGGTGCAGAAGCTTGAATTCAAATGCTAAGATCCTACAGGCAGTCCGAAACCGCGTTCGATGCAAAAAACTTGCGGGGGGGGGGGGGGTAAATTAAGTTTATCGACTGAAAGAAAACAACGTGTATCAAGCTGTTTTTGGCGAGAGCACAATTCGGGAACTTGCGAGTTGTTATTGTAATCGTGGCGTAAAAAGTAAACCTGTCCAGTTATCTACCTCGTCAACAATAAATCATGTTGGTCGTACAATAGTGCCAATCATAAACCAATTGAACGGGACGCCAGAGTTAGGCCAATTACCTCGTGTTTTTTTTAGTACAGCGCTCACACCGACGGGCACATACCGCTTCGTATGAGCTATTTAACACTTTCAACTATCCGAGAAAACAGGATAGGGCAGGAGAAATGCTTAGAAAAAAACGTAACACATATAATAAAAGAGGTCTCAAACGTATTGGCATAAACTAGCCACTTGGTGCACACACCTGCTACGTTCTAGTGGTTAATTATACGATTTCTAGCTTATCATCTTTTGTACGAATACATTCGTTATTCCACACGTAACTAAAGTAAACCACCTTCGCTCATGATAAAGTTTGTCCAGACAACGTTCCTCGGATGGCTGAACATGTGTGTACCATTGCTGTGATATACCAGCTAGATGTAAACAAACCACATGTCCCTTTTGCTCTACACAAGCACGTTCTAAGCGCGGCTAGTCAATGCAGTATTACGTAGCAAGGACTTAGTCTTCAATATCGCGAAAATTATCGCAATGTTGGCTAACAGCCCCAAAAACTTCAGGCACGTAGCAGACGCCCGCCGCTTTGCCACGGCTTCTATCACGGGAAAAGCCCACGATGGATGGATGGATGGATGGATATGGCTGTACCCTTTAGATCGGGACCAAAAACTATATTTATTTTTTTCCTAAATAGCGAGGTTGAGGACTCGTACTTTGCAGTGAATGGTTTAATTTTCACTCCTGTCTTGACTTAAGCCTTCAATCAGATAACTTCCTTCTTGTTAATTCTACCCGCTTAAAGTCTATTTTGCCCTCCCTGTCCCCAAACCCCAGTGCTTTGAAAAATTCTGCGCTATCATCCTGAACTATAGGGTGTCATCAACTATAGGGTGGCATCATCCTGAACTATAGGGTGAGGAAACATTGTCAAGTGTTCGGCAGTTTCGTCTTCCTCTCCACACGCACTGCATATCGTGTCTACCCCTCCGTATTTGGCCCGATATGTCTTGGTTCGCAATACTCCCGTCCTGGCCTCACACAGTAGAGAACTACACTGAGTATTATCATAGAACCTTTCCTTGGCAATTTTCTGCTTAAAAGTTCAATAGATCTCCAGTGCGGACATCTTAATCATGCCAATTCTCCGCCTATCGATCTCAGCTTCCTTCCCCTTCTTCATAACCGATAATTCTTTTTTGTTTGGCCCTTTTCTGTTTTCTAAATATTTACCAGTCAATTTTCTGGTTTGCTTCCTCCATTTTGTATCGACATTCTTCTTGTATAAGTAGCTGAACACATTCCTAGCCCAACGCTCCTCCCCCATTTCTCTCAATCGCTTCTCAAATTTTATCTTCCGTGCCCTCAAATGATGTCCATCCCATATCACCTTGTACTCCCTGATTTGGTGTATTCCCGTGAGCTCCTAAAGCAAGCCTACCCCTTCCACGTTACTTAATTTTTAATCTTGCTTGAACGTCTGATCTCATGCACAAGACCGCATTGCCAACCGTCAGCCCAGAAACCGTGACCCCTTTCCATATTCCTCTCACAACATCATACCTATTGTAATTCCACAGTGCCCTATTTTTCATTACCGCTGCATTCCTGTTAGCTTTAGTCGTCACGTATATTTCGTGTTTCCTTAGGTACTCGGCCCCATTGCTTATCTATGCACCCAGATATTCGTATTTACATGTTATCTCTAGCGTGACCTCCTGTATTCTAAGCTCACTACCTTCATTATCATTAAAAATCATGACTGCTGATTTTTTCTTACTGAATATGAAATCTAACCTATCTCCCTCACTACCACAGATGTCCATCAATCTCTGCAAATCTTTCTTGTTGTCGGTCATTAGCACTATATCATCTGCGTACATCGATCTGGTAGTGCCTGTTCAATGAGTTTTCCTTGTTTCACGAAAGAGAGGTTGAAGCGCAGTCCACTTCCCACAAATTCGGCCTCTGATTCTTGTAGGTAAATCATGAATAACAAGGCTGAGACATGCCACCCCTGTCTAAGCCCCCATTTTACCTCTCCAGGCTTGGATAGCTGTTTTTCCCACTTTATAACTGCCTTGTTACCTTAATAGATATCCTCTAAAAGATTAGTGACTCCATCTTGCACACCTAATGTGTACAGCATTCCCTATCATACGCTCCCTTGACACACAAAATGCGAGCCACAGGGGCCTGTGTTCCTTTTCTGCTATTTCGATGCACTGCGTCAGTGAGAACAGATTGTCTTCCTACCTCCTGTGTTTCCGAAACTCATTCTGCAGTTCCCCCTGCACCTCCTCATCCTCTATCCATGCCTGCAGTCTTTATAATCTGCATCGCCAGCCTGTATATTACTGGTGTCCCGGTCATAAGACGGTAGTTGTTTATGTCAGCTTTGTCCCCTTTCCCTTATAGATCATGCTCACCCTGCTAAGTTTCCATCCATCGGGAACTTCACCATCGATTATTAGTTTGCTCACTGCCTCTCTCAAAGCCTGCTTAGACTTCGGACCTAATGTCTTTATCACCATAATTGGAACGTCATCTGGGCCTGTTGATGTACTACTAGGAACCCTCTTCTCAGCCCTTTCCAACTCTCGTTGTGAAAAAGGAGCCATTGCGTAGCTTGATTCAACATTGTTCATTGTGATGCATAAAACTGTTCTATGTTGAAATTTTTCTGTCTCCATATTTTTTTATATATTCAATAGCTTCGTTCCCTTCTAACCTAGCACCTTGAGCTGTAGTTAAAAACGTCTGCTCTAGGCTCGTCTCATTTCTTAGGGAGTTTAGATTGTTCCGAAATTTCCCAGCTGCCTTTCTATCTTTTTTATGTACTTCTGCCAGCCACAGAACTCTCTTTCATCTAATCTTTTCCTTGATCAGAAGGGATGTATCCCTTCTACAGCTTAGAAAGATTCCCCTTTCATTTCAACATCATCTGTCGGTTCACCCGCTGCATAGCATGTCTGTATTTCCTAGAGGCTTACTGACGTTTTGCTATGGCTCTCTTAACTTCGTCATCCCACCAACTCTTGGGTTTGTGTCTTCTTTTCCGGGGTGACTTGTCACGTGCCTTAGCAAGCTCGTGCTCAAACAGTCTAATTAGATTCGTTTATGCCCACACTGTTTTATTATCCTCAGTGATTACTGTCTCAATTTGTTTAGTAGCTATTTCTATTTGCCTTTCTGAATAAAACTTCTCCTGTAGTTTCTCATCTTGCCTCTTTCCCACTTTTCCTGTTCTTCCAAAACTTAGCTTTATATGTTTGTGATCACTACCCAGACTTCTGGAGCCACCTTCATTTATGTGCATTTCTCTGAGCTTATCATACATCCTATGTGACATCAGCGCGTAGTCTATCGTCGACTGAAGCCTTCCTACCTCCCATGGTATTTGCTCTTAACTTTTCTCGGTAGTGTTGCAAATAGTCAAATCATGCCTTTCACACATATCTATGATTGTTTTACCTGTTAGGTTGGTATAACCATCTATTTCTTCTATGTGCGCATTCATATCTGCTAGTATAATTATCTCGCACACTCTTCACAACTCCTGAATGTCCTTTGATATACACTCTACCGCTTGCCTGATTTTCCTCTCTGGCCTTTGCTTCCGTCCACAAGTATATCAAACCAAGGAGTGCCATTTGCCCTGCCACTTTCCCTTTTAGCCATAAATATTCCTTGCACTCCTGCTTGGCCCTTTGCCAGTCTGTACATTGATGCATGAATGTCCCAATGCCACCTCCTTTTCTGCTGCCTTCTGTTCTAATTAGAATATTCCCACGCGTAGTGCGAATTGTTAAGAAGTTGTTCCATGAACCTAAGATGTGTTTCTACCAAACCATACACTATCAGCCTCTCCTACCTTAGCTGTTCTTCTCTCTCTTCCCACTTCAGCCTGTTCCTGCCACCCTGCATGTTAATATACCCTGTGTCTGAATTGGCTCGGCGCTCGTGGCTACGTCTATTTCTGCCCCGGACTCTACCTATCTTAGATTCTGGTGCCACTTTGGAATCGTATCTGTCCATACCACCTGTCAAAAAGTCTCGCTGGTTGTTTTCCTCGTTACTAGCTATCCTGCACCCCGAAGGGCCCACGTACCCTCAAAAAAAGCTACTGCGCATCCTGCAAGTCACTAACCCATCTCATGACCTAGCCGCCCATCGAAGTGAGTTCTGTCTCGTCGAAACCCCCCCCCCTATGCACCTCTGTGGTTATTTCCACCACCTCAAAGCCTTTCTCTCGACTCATTCGCAATATCTCTCGGTTTGCGTTGACAACCGCTCTTTGTAGCTTGTCGTCATGCACCGGTATTTCCGGTATCGTGCATATTCCTACCTGTTCCTGAGAAGTAGCGCGCATATCATCGACCCCTTTCGCCAGTGTGGTCGCTAGTTCTTCTGTATTTTCATTTAAGACATCGTTTAAACGGCCTGAAATTATAACGAGGTTTCGTCTATCAGCTGTAGTTTTTAGTTTTGTGCTCGCTTGCCTCATGACTGCTTCCAGCTTGCTTCCTCGGAACGGCCCTACTGCCACCCTCTTGTCACCTCTTACCTTCTCTTTGACTGCTTCTGCGCATCGATTTAAATTTGAGTCCCTGGCGATTATCACATGCTGTGATTTTTCAGCTGGAGCGTCCTGCACCTGCGGGTTACTTGCACATGTGACGCCGGCTGCTTTGTCCCCTCCCAGCCCCACCACTACTTCACTGAAGCTGGGTCTTGTGACAATTGAACAGGCTGAACCTGTTTTTTCGAACTTACTTGCTCTTTCATCTCCGATGTTCTGGTTGCCGGTGCCCTACTGTTCTTTCCGTCCGCCTCTCCTTTGTCCAACTTGACTAGTGATTCCTCGGTGGACTTCAGCCTTTCTCCTATTGCCCTCGTTTTTTACTGCTCTGCCACCAACGCAGTCTCCAGGTTTGTGATTCTCAACAGTAGTTCACTCTGGGCAGCCATAACTTTCTCTAGTTTTTCCTCCACGTCACATTGCCTACACTTCGCGTCAGGCTCCTCTCCTTTTGGTTCTGCAGTTGGGTCCATTTTCAAATTCAGCTCCATCCTGAACACTTTACAGACTTTTTAACCATGTCTTTATGACACCAATTTTCCTTAGGGCTTGTCTCACTCGATAATTACAAAACACAATCTCTATCCTACGAAAAAGAGAAAGTCTAAGCTCTACTACTAAAATTTGTGTGTTCAATGTACGTGCACTTCCCCCACGGGGTGGCAAGAGAAAAAACACAAAGAAACAAACACATATGCACGCACAAACTAGTAAATACCTAGTGACTGACCCCCGGAAAAGGCGTACAATGTAATAAGCGCTAACTGCTGCCTTGGTAACTTAAAAGGCAAGCTCAAAACATGCAAAACCACTTATCTGCGCAGACTATCAGGAGCGCTCTGAAAGCACGTCCATATACCATGCCAGTCCGAACTGAACTCGGGTCTGGCACGACACGGTCTGGCACGACAGCGTCGCGGCGCGGAAGTTCACCGAAAAAGGTTCTCACTGGTGGTGTTGGTGGTAAACTTTTTTAGAGTGAACTAGAATGTTTTTGTGCACCTGAGTGGCAGTCCATAGTCCGGGGCGCATTTAGAGATCGCCGCTGCCCGGTCGCGCACTACCAAGAAGCGTTGCGCATCTTAGGTATACAGAGCAGCCGAGCAGGTATTCCTCCCAAGCCTCTCTAGATGGGATGAGGAAGGGGGATGAGAAAGGGGGGGGGAGTAGCAGGACACGAGGTCACAACGTGGAAGGTGTCGGCTAACACTTGACAAATTGAACACGTGCCAGATATTTCTGGTATGAAGTGCCGGGCGACTGCTGGAGTAAGAAAAGTGTAAGTCTGAAGTCGGTGTAGCAGTCGTTCGTCCGTTTTCGCCAGACTGCGTGCGGAGCCAGGATAAAGTCGGCGCGAACTGCGATAATAATCTAGAATATCATGGTAGCGTGTGAGACTGGAGTTCCCAGGATCCGACCCAGGACATGAAAGGGCAGCGGCCCGGAGGTGAGAAGCGCGGAAGTGGCATTTGCCGCTTTGTCGCCGGGCAGACCTGCCTGGCCTGGAGTACATACTACTTAAACGGAGTGAGGCATAAAGCACCAGGAAGCGGTTCGAAGAAAATGAGCAGCCCTTGGGGTGATGGAACCCTGGATGTATCGAGAAGAGGCTGAGCGCGAGTCTGGTAAGATAATGTGAGCAGTGTGATGGGAGGCAGCCAAAGCAATGGCAACCGCCTCTGCATGAGTTGCCCTGTCGGTTTTAAAGGAGACGCCATCGACATGGCGGTCCTTTGTGATCACAACGGCCGTGTAATGACCCAAAGGAGAAGGGCCGCAGACGTCTACATGGAATACGCTTAGGCGATCGTAGTGATGCACCTGAAGGTCAACAGTACGCGCTTGCATACGACCGGGCTGTTGTTCGGGGTCCATGTTACGGGGTGGTGGCCCCACGTATAACTTCTGGGGCTGTAGATGCGGTACTGAAGGGGGGGGGGGGGGGGGACCGGGTCAGTGATTGTGTTTAGACCAAGTCTGTGGAGCAGGCAGCGCCCGGATGGCGTCTGCGATAGATGATTGAATTGGTGGACGGCTTGGTTGGATCGGCTTCCTGCAGCTCCACGAAGGAGTTGTGCAATCCCAGAGCCGCAAAGCGTCTATGGAAGTGACGCTGGAAATGTCCAGCGCGCGTTTATACACAGAGCGCAGAAGAGAACCAAGTTGGTGTTCGTGGTGACGACGCAGGCGAATGTAGGGTGTCACAGAACGAGCGCTAAAAAAGAGCGCGCCGCCAAATCCTTGCGACAACGGGCGGTAGAAACGCCGCGAGGTAAAAAGAAAAAAAAAAGAAAGCAAACATCCAAGGCTCCCGGGCGCGCGCTCTCCCCGCAGAAACACGGCTTCGCAGACGAACCTCCTCACCCCACAGCGGCGGCCGGGCAAACGCTCGACCTTTCTAGAACAAAGGAGGCGTGGTCATACCGAGTTGACTCACCCGCCGGAGAGGGCATTCCAACCGTCTCGCCCTCTTCCCAGCCTTCGCTGCGTATCGCGCCGACGAAAGGACGAGAAAATTCTGGAAGGCGGCGCGGAACGTATTTAATCGAGCAGCCGAGACGAGAAAGCAGGAGGTGACGGAAGTTAACGCCGGAGCGCGTAGGAATTCCGCCGTGGAGTCGGCGAAGGTTCTGCCCGTAGTGACAGAACAGGAGGTGACGGAAGTTAACGCCAGAGCGCGTAGGAATTACGCCGTGGAGTCGGCGAAGTTTTGGTCCGTAGGGACGGCTCGAGCTACAGGCAAGAGCGTGGGTTTACCGCTATCGAGCGAAGACGCGGGCAACAGCTGCGTGTGTGAAGCCGACGGATTTCCGGCGAAGAAGTTTGAAGCTTGGAGAGTGGCCTATTGAAGACGGGAGTTTTCCTGGAAGAGAAACTCCGGCGAGGTTTCCTGGAAGAGAAACTTCGAGAGCTGCGGAACGACAACAACGCCGGACTTTGAGTGAGTGATTCTCGGAAGAGTATCATTCGGACTTTTGTTCCAAGGACTTTGGACTGAATAGGTTTGCTATCTCTTTAGTCCTTAAGTGTCTTGGTTGTTCAATGCATGCGACTGCATTATAGTGCGTATCGTTGTCTGTGTCCGTTGTTTTGAGTGTGGCCGATTGTGTTGTGTAGTACGTTGATTGATTGGTTTGATTGGTGACATATTGTATGCAACTATTGTGGAGTGTGCATTTCTGTGTTTCGTTTTCGATCTGCGATTATTGAGAATATAATTTGTTGTTTATCAACTCTCGACTCTGACTTGTTCTTTGGGCCACGACCGGCGTCTGCTGGCGCACCAAAAAGGACCACTTCAAAATTGTCCACGCTTTCGTGGTGCGGTTCGGGGGGCCGATACTTCGGCTCTTGGAATTAGCCCGGCGATTGCCTCCCTAATAAACGGGACAGGTGTGACAATTAATCTGGCGTCCGCGACATAGGACCTTTTGGTGCACAGTGTGTCCAAAGTAGTGAGAAAGAGCCTCGAGTTGGTGATACTGCTATCGGAACGATTTTGTGTGTTGTTCAGTGTTCTCGTTAACGAGTGCAGGGGAGTGTTCCGATAGACCGATTTAGGCAGATACTTTTTGCACGCGGCAAGGTTTTATTTGCGAGTTGCGAGACACAATGGATCTCGAAAAGTTAGTTGCGCTTGGTGAAAAGATGGGTCTTTCTGGCGCCGAACTACGGAAGTGGGTCACCCAGAAGGAAAAAGAAGAAAAAGAGAGAGCCAAAGAAGAAAAAGCAGCCGAGCTGGAAAAAGAGAGGTTGGCGGTCGAAAGAGCCAAAGCGGAAAAAGAAGCTGAGGTGGAGAGAGAGAGGTTGGCGGCAGAGAGGGCGAAGGAAGAAAGAGAGCAGCAGTTGGAGTTGGAGAGAGAAAAGCTTGCAGCTGAAAGGGCGAAGGAAGAAAGAGAGCAGCAGTTGAAGTTGGAGAGAGAAAAGCTTGCAGCTGAAAGGGCGAAAGAAGAAAGAGAGCAGCAATTGAAGTTGGAGCTGGAGAGAGAAAAGCTGGCGGCTGAGAGGGCGAGAGAAGAAAGAGAAGCAGAGATGGCTGAAAGGGAGCGGCAGCGGCAGCACGAGATGGAACTCGAGCGGCTCCGTTTGCAACAGCGAAGTGAAACTCCCGTCCAAGCTAGAGTTGAAAGCAGCGAACGAGAGGATCATGGCTTCCGCTTGAACCCAAGCAAGTTGCTCGTAGCATTTGATGAAAGGAAGGACGACCTAGACGCGTACCTCCACAGATTTGAGACGATTGCGAAGAGCCAGAATTGGCCGGAACAGCAATGGGCAACTGCTTTGAGTACTTGCTTGAGTGGCGAAGCGCTCAGTGTGTACGGCAGGCTAACGCCGACCGATGCAGCCAACTACGCAAAGGTGAAAGCGGCTCTGTTGAAGCGATTTAGATTTACCGTGGAAGGTTTCCGGGACAGATTTCGGACAGGAAAGCCAGCTGATGGTGAGACGGCTACGCAGTATGCCGCCCGACTTTGCCATTATTTCGACAGATGGATTGAACTTTCAGGGACAGCACAGGAGTACGATGAGCTTAGAGAGCTCCTAATTAGAGAACAATTTCTAACTAGTTGCCACCCAGGCCTGTCGCTGTATTTGAAAGAGAGGAGAGCTAACTCACTTGAAGACATGCTTGAATTGGCTGATCAATTCTTGGAGGCGCAAGGTGGCACTAATTTGGCCAAGGTAAAGAAGGAGTGTCCCGACGATTCGAAGAAATTGGCTCCCGAAGAAAAGAAGCGTGCACCAGAGAGCATTCCGCGATGTTTTCTATGCAACCGAGTGGGTCATCGCGCGAAAAACTGTCGAACAATCTTTACGAGCCCTACGGCAGTAAAATGTTTCAAATGTGGTCAGGCTGGGCACAAAGCAGATGCATGTCGGAACGGAGTGAGTCAAATTCACCAGGTATCCTGTGTTCAAGCGGCACCGAAATCTGATAATAATGCCGTCACCGACGGATTCGTAGAATTGAAAAATGGGGAGAAAATTCCTATTGTGGGTGCTGTAATGTCAAAACAGCCAACCGGTGTCACGAAGGGAATGCCAGCGCTGCCTGGAAAAGTTGCGGACAAAAAGGTTACTGTGTTAAGAGATACCGGCAGTTCCACTGTTATCGTGCGGAGGAATTTGGTACGGGAAAGTGAGTTGACAGGCAAAACAAAACCGGTCTGCCTAATTGACCGTACAGTTCGGATGCTTCCCGAAGCAGAAATTGAGGTTAAAACCCCGTACTTCAGCGGGAAGGTTACTGCTCTATGTATGACGAACCCCCTTTACGACCTTGTCATCGGAAACATCGACGGGGCGCGAGGACCGAATGATCCGGAATGTTTGGGAGAAGACCCGAAGATAGAGCCCTCGCCAACCCAGCGACCGCGAGATACAGTGGAAGAACATCCCGTGACGGATCTCACTAGAGCCCAAGGTGAGGCCGCGGCGCAAGAGACAGTGAGTGAGAAGTCGATCGTGTCGAATAAGTTCACGTGCCGAGCAACCGGACTTACGTCGGCACGACCTCAACCGACCGACAGTGTAAAGGAGACGGAGTTGGCCAGCCGGGCAAAAAGTAGAGGCATGATCAAACGGGAAAATAAACAGACAGGACCCGTCGAATGTAATGGCGCGTTAACGGTGTCGGAAGAGACAACGATGGCTGAGACGACGCCCCAGATATCGTCGTTGGAAAGGGCTCGCCGAAAAAGAACGTGGAAGCACAAGAAGAGATCGAGCGAGCACCGCAAAAAGGGGCGCAAGCGCTGTTCGAAGTACTCAAGATAGGTGCTCAGGTGGAATCAGAATGTGTTGGGCAGTGCTGAGTGCCATATGTTGTGTTAATGTTGTGTTATCCTGTGTCTCAAGTGTATGTCGAGCGAGTCAGTGTTCTGTGCGATGATGTGATGTATAGTGTTGTATAATTGTTGTATAGACAGAACTTTGTACGTTTGTATTGTTTGGAATGTGTGATGAAGTGTTGTAGGCATGTACCTGTGGCTATATTTCATGTGTTGTGGAATTGAACTAAAAAGTACAATTGTATTAAGTGATCTATTGTGAATGTGAAGTGTTATGAGCGACTGATGGTGTTACAGTCTGTGAGAGTGTGTGGTGACTATTCGCGCTCGTCTGTGGAGTTTTGAATATTATGAGATAATATTCTTAAAGTGGGGGGCAGTGTCACAGAACGAGCGCTAAAAAAGAGCGCGCCGCCAAATCCTTGCGACAACGGGCGGTAGAAACGCCGCGAGGTAAAAAGAAAAAAAAAGAAAGCAAACATCCAAGGCTCCCGGGCGCGCGCTCTCCCCGCAGAAACACGGCTTCGCAGACGAACCTCCTCACCCCACAGCGGCGGCCGGGCAAACGCTCGACCTTTCTAGAACAAAGGAGGCGTGGTCATACCGAGTTGACTCACCCGCCGGAGAGGGCATTCCAACCGTCTCGCCCTCTTCCCAGCCTTCGCTGCGTATCGCGCCGACGAAAGGACGAGAAAATTCTGGAAGGCGGCGCGGAACGTATTTAATCGAGCAGCCGAGACGAGAAAGCAGGAGGTGACGGAAGTTAACGCCGGAGCGCGTAGGAATTCCGCCGTGGAGTCGGCGAAGGTTCTGCCCGTAGTGACAGAACAGGAGGTGACGGAAGTTAACGCCAGAGCGCGTAGGAATTACGCCGTGGAGTCGGCGAAGTTTTGGTCCGTAGGGACGGCTCGAGCTACAGGCAAGAGCGTGGGTTTACCGCTATCGAGCGAAGACGCGGGCAACAGCTGCGTGTGTGAAGCCGACGGATTTCCGGCGAAGAAGTTTGAAGCTTGGAGAGTGGCCTATTGAAGACGGGAGTTTTCCTGGAAGAGAAACTCCGGCGAGGTTTCCTGGAAGAGAAACTTCGAGAGCTGCGGAACGACAACAACGCCGGACTTTGAGTGAGTGATTCTCGGAAGAGTATCATTCGGACTTTTGTTCCAAGGACTTTGGACTGAATAGGTTTGCTATCTCTTTAGTCCTTAAGTGTCTTGGTTGTTCAATGCATGCGACTGCATTATAGTGCGTATCGTTGTCTGTGTCCGTTGTTTTGAGTGTGGCCGATTGTGTTGTGTAGTACGTTGATTGATTGGTTTGATTGGTGACATATTGTATGCAACTATTGTGGAGTGTGCATTTCTGTGTTTCGTTTTCGATCTGCGATTATTGAGAATATAATTTGTTTGTTTATCAACTCTCGACTCTGACTTGTTCTTTGGGCCACGACCGGCGTCTGCTGGCGCACCAAAAAGGACCACTTCAAAATTGTCCACGCTTTCGTGGTGCGGTTCGGGGGGCCGATACTTCGGCTCTTGGAATTAGCCCGGCGATTGCCTCCCTAATAAACGGGACGGGTGTGACATAGGGTGAGGCATAGAGGACTTGTCTGGTCACAAACGCTTGGGCCAGCCGGAGGGAGTTAGTTCCTCAGAGACCACCACGTTTGGTAGATAACCACCGGATCATATGACTCACTTGTTCGCTTGTGTGTCGGAGGGAGGATACGGTGCCCTTATGGTCCAATATGGACGAGAGGTGCAACACGAGGATCCGAAGGTCTTGAACTGATGGTACAGGTCAGGAAGAGAGGGGCATCTGGGGTGGTAGGCGTGAAACCGATAGAAGAGCCGATTTGGTGGGGGAGCACTCCAGGCCGCAAGAAGCGGCGTAAGTGTGCACTAGAAGGGCAGCCTCTTGTAGACGTTCCTTGATTTGATCCGGAAAGCTTGTGTTTGTCCGTAGTGTTATATCATCGACATGCAGTGCATTTTGTACCTCCTCGACTTCGTTTAGTAGAGAAGGGAGCTTCATCATAGCCAAGGTAAACAGGAGGGGTGACAAGACTGCACCCTGAGGCATAACGAGCGTGCCGAGTTGGAACGGGTCGTGTTCTGTGGAGTCAAGGCGGAGGAATAGCATGCGATTTGAAAGAAAAACGCGAATGTAGTTGAAGGTCTTCTGTCCACAGCCTGTAGTATAAAGATTAGCAACAATGCCACTACCCAGGCAGCACGCCGCCGTTGGTCCAATCTTGGACCAACATCGGCTAACATCGGCACCGACGTCGGGCCGACGTCGGAAGTGCAACTTCTTCCAATGTCGGGCCGACGTTCAAGCCAACGATGGGCCGACGTTTTGCCGATGTTTTAGCCAGTATGCAACCAACATTGGGCCGACGAAGGCCCATCGTATTGCCGACAAAGCTGCCAATGTTCGGCCAACATTGGGCCATATTTCAGCCAATCACATGCCATTTTTACCCCGATGTTTGCTGCACGACAAATATTGGCTACGGATGTACGGCCGACATTGGACCAATCCAGGGCCACATTGCAGCCAATGAAAGGCCGTTATTACACAGATGTTTCCTGCACGACGAATACTGGCTACTGATTGGCTTGCCATTATGTAACCATTATTAGTAGAGAATTTTTCTTACCGGAAGATTCAAACAATATGCCTCGATGACCCGCTCTTGTAGCTTTGCAGCCCTGTATACTTGGGGCAACAGAAAATTGAATGCTGAGAACTGAAAACAGTTACTCGATCTATTTCATCTTTTATACATCATTCCCTTTGCTAACACTAGAAGTGTAGTTTATTTTTTTTACCAATTCATTTTTTGCAATAGGGAGTGCTTTATTTGGTACTGGTATTTGGTACAGCAGATCGAAAAAAGTCGTTAGGAAGTAAATGCTGAAAGCGTATGTCCCCCACTTGCAATCCCCACATATGTCCCCCACATGATAATCGAGAATATTCATACAGTTTAGAGCATTTTTTTGTAACTAAAACATGGTGATGGTGCTTCCGAATCAGCATAAGCTAGCCGAACAGTGCACCACCGACAGTCTGTAGACCATTTATTCTTTGTTTTTTTTTTTATTTATTTGGTACAACAAAAAATGTATACATTGAATATATATACACAACTAAAAAAGGCCCGCTCTACTGCAGGTCAGGTTGCGTTGGGGGCACAGTGGCAGTGGTGCTGTCAAGGCCCTGGCTGCTGTGGCTGGGCAGGAAGCCAGCTGCCGCGAGCAGCCGATAATCTGCCCTCTGAGAGTGGGGATCATCGGGCTGCTCCACAACAAATGCTTCTCTGAAGCGCCGCTTCCTGCCCCCACAGCGATCACCAGACCCTGGCAGCCACCTCTTAATAAAGTTGAGGGCCTCCGCCTGGTCGCACCCTGCTTTTTGGCAGATGACATCTGCATACAAGAACAGAAATACCATAGTACACATGAAGCACTGCAGTACAGAGAATACACATGGGTACACACACATAAAACAATGAACAAGTTAAACCTGTCACTAATCTACAGAGCCTCCGGTTCACAAAGGCCCTTTTCCCTTTTCTGCCATGAAGGCTGTACAGCACTTGCACGTCATGTGCCAATACAGCCTTCATGGCATTCACACCAATTTCTCGGAGGCCACGTCCCCCAATCTGCAGGAGGTGCTTGCGCTGTAAAAAAATGCAAGAAGCATAGATGGGGTAAATGCAACAGCACATCGAAATGTTTTCATGATAAAAATCTGCAAGAAGAGGACACTGAAAACAACAACTTGAATTTTCGGGCATCACAACATTTCATTGTTTTTTTACGCTAACTTCAACTCACTTGACCTAAAATGGTTTCCACATCAGCCCTCTCACACTCAGTGTGAGAACCTTTCAGAGTCCTTCTCTGAATGCAGTTTTGCTGTTATGAAATCAAATACAACACTGTTATAACCCTTAATAAATATTGATTCTAGCTATGAAATAGTATAATTACTTTGTACAGTGCTCAAATTCCAATACACGTTTCTTCGAGGTTACAATGTCTTTGCCTGAATGTTGACCAGGAGTAGCTTCTACAGGTGAAAAACGATAAAATATGTGGAATTCAAAAAGAAGCTTGGACATGTTTTTAATCAATGCATTGTAAGCAGAGCACAACAAGATAAATGAACATGATCAAGGCGTACTAAGAGGCAACCTTAGAGCGACCAAATCTTGGTCATAGATGAAACTGATAAAAAAATAAAGGTCGCACTAGATGGTCGCACCATTTGCTGTTTATATTTTTCTGTGATAGCCAACAAAGAGGCATGTCGCTTTAGAAATCTCATCACAATAACCAAAGGTGCATTTTTCTTCACCCTGCGAAATGGGGTGCATGTTAGATTTTTAAAAAAGTAAGAAATCGGCTAACACAAGGCAGGGTGAACTGTAGCTCAAAGTAGAGAGAGCCGCAGTGGACACGAAATAGGGTGATAAATGAACAAAATTACTGAATGTCTGTTTTAAGCAGGCTATTGCTAGTCACTGCCCATCAAACACACGATGCCGCCTACATCGTCTGCTAGCTTAGGACAGTTCACTCGGACTTCACAGACTATAGTAAATACAGTCGAATCTCATTAATTCCAACACACTTAATTCGAACTGACGCTGTGGTCCTATCAAAGCTATACCGCGCTCCGAAAATGCTCTCAGCACCCCGCCCAATCCTGCGGTGGCACTTCAGACACCTCATCGCTGTGCTTAAAGAAGAAAATGAAGAAAAGGAAAGAAAAGACTGCGGTGGAATGTTTGCCAAATGCCAATCTGCGACATTCCTGTGCCACCCTTCGGCTTTTTCCGTCCCTGCCACGTAGAGACCCTTCTCCTCTTAACACTGCGCTCGAAGAGAAAGAGGGGAAAAAAAGCTGTCGCAGAGAGTTGGCTCTCTCTCATGCCGATCTGCAACGCGCCGGTGTCACGCTTCCCTGTTTTTCGTTCCTGCTATGTAGAGACTCTTCTCCTTTCAACACCGCGCATGAAGAGAAAAAAAAAAAAAGCTGCCGTGGAGTGTTTCTCTCTCGAATGCCTATCTGCTTTTCTCCAGGTGAAGACGCTCCTCCTTTCTCATCATGTGCTGGCCACGCTCCGGCTGCAGCGCAGATGGTAACAGTGGAAACACAGTTGTCTTCAAAGAGTGTCAGCACTGGACATTGCCGCGCGCAACTTCTACTGCCAGGAGAATACTGAAGCCGAAGTACAAATGCTTTGCAAACTGCACGCAAAACTTGCTGACTCGTTGCAAGGCCAACGTGTACAGACATGTATTGACTACTTTAATTAATGACGGATGTCCTGTAATTTGTGAATAAAACTTCTCCATGCACATGCATCACTGCATGGTGAGCCCTCCGCTCAATTACCGTATTTACTCTTTTCTACCGCGCCCTCGATTGTAATGCGCGCCCGGTTTCCACGACAAAAAAAAAAAAAAAAAACTAAGACATCGGTTGCAACGCGCACCCTTTTTTCACGTTGGCCCGCTTGATCACACCACTCGGGAAAACGACAATTTTTTAGAGCGTCTTCCGTTTAAATATGAAGTACGGGGGAAGCTTATGCCTATCTGACGTGCAACGAAGCATTGCTCTCACTCTAGTTTTACCGTGGCCCGATGTCAGTACACAAACTTGCTTCACCCCTTTCTCCTAGACGGTTGTGGTGCCAGGCATGTTGAAGTAAAGAGGCGTGTGATCGGCATTCCCGATTTGCCCAAGCAGGTAGCCGTTGTTGTGCCGCAAGTTTAGGAGGAACCGCTGAAGACTCTGAAGCTTTTCTTCGTACTCCTCCGGCAACTTCCGGCATATGCCCGTTCGCCTTCGGAGGGAAAAGCCTTTTCTCTTCATAAAGTTCGTTAGCCAGCACCTGCTCGCTTTAAAATGGCTCTGCATAAGCCCTTTTTCTAAGGCTAACTGCATAGCCTGCACTTGGAGCAGTTCTGTCGTCACGGGCCGCTGTGCCGCTCACTGCTTAATCACATACTCACCGAGCAGCTCTTCAATTTGTGGAAACCGACCCTGCTGTGGTACACTGAAGCCTTTGCGTGAATCTTTGCTGTCGACAATATCCTGCTTTTGTTTCCACCAGTCCCGCACGCACGTTTCGGGAACTTCGAATGACCGCGATGCGGCCCGATTTCTGTCCGTTCCGGCACACGCGATGACTTTTCTTTTAGAAGCGGCATTGTGGTGCACTCGTCGAATTTTTGGAGTCGGCCCTACCATGCCGTCGATGCTAATGTACTACAAGATGATGAACTCCTCAGCACACGTATGAAGTGCCGCACATGGGAAACACATAGGCAGAAATGACCGACGCGCCATGCCGACGCACGTAGGGGGCGGCCATTTTGTAAGTGGCGATGGCAATAGAATGACCATATTCATTTTTTTTTTCGTACTCGATTTTAACGCGCATGCGATTCATGAACTCTCTTAAGGGGAGACACGGGTCTTTTAGAGCAAAAAGTTGCCAAAAAATCAATTTTTCAAAATATTTTTTTTTGAAATCTCGACGTCCAAAAGAATCTATTGCCGGAATATTAACGCGTTCCGATTAGTATTTATTTTGTTATTGCGTTCTAAGGAGACTTTCATGATCACTTTCGCTCGAAAACGTGCCCCCAAAACGGGCAATTTCAATGCCGTCGTCTGCGAAAACCGTTAGCCGCAGCACGGCCATTTTGGAATCATTTGAAAGCTAAATTCTTCAGCAATCCGGTTTTAGCGAGAAAACAACTCTAAGTCTGGCGACTATGGAGCTACACGCCACCGAAAAGGAGGGAATACTCGCACGCCATTGGCGCGTTTATACCACGTGGGGCAAATCCTGCTCTACGATTGGACGACCGAAAATTTCGTCTGCCCGACTGTGTGCAACAATGCGCGACTCCTTGTCACTAATTCTTCGGACGCGACGATGGCTGGCGGGCGACGCAAATTCGCGACAGCTCATGCCTACGGCAAAAAACGCAAGCGTCGGTCTCGGATACCTGAAGCAGCGTCGGGTGAATCGACGGCGACGAGCTCCGTGACATGCGCCAGCGAGTGTACGATATCTACCGAAGCTGCAGCCGCGCAAGCGATGCCTGTGGCCGACGACACGAGGACAACGCGTGTCGATACGCATTTTGTGACAGAAGCGGAAAAAGTGGCAATCGAGCATCGCGCGGAAGAGCAACGACAGAAGCTGTCTTCGTTATCAGCTACCCGCCGAAAGCGGTCGCTTATCGGAGATTCCCCGGAAGCGGGGGGGTCCGGCACCGAGTTTACGCTGCTAAGCCTACCGCTGCTGAACCAACTGCTTCGGTGCGCGAAATGCGAATTCTGCTCTGGCCCATTGAACGTTTCTCGGGGCGACCGTGAGTACGGATTGGCAGTTAGAATAGTGGTGAACTGTGCCGTCTGCGGAGATGTCAGCGCCGGATGGAGCTCGCCGAGAGCAGGGGGGAATGCGACCTGCAACCCTTTCGAAGTGAATGTGCTTGCGGCTCGTGCAGTTATGAGCACGGGTAATGGGCAGACCGTGCTAAACGACATTTTTTCGGCCCTGAACGTGTCTCGTCGTGGAATGCACAACAAAACGTACCAAGACTACGTCAAAACCAAGATGAACCCTGCCGCGATGAACGCATCCGCGGTTATTATGAGCGAGTGCGCAACAGCTGTGAAGGCCATCTATTCTGAACTGAATTTCGGGAACCCCGGCAATATCGCAGTTTCCTATGACGGGACTTGGCTCACTCGTGGCCACTTGTCACACATTTGTGTGGGAACTGTAATAGAACTGTTTTCGGGCTATGTGTTGGACTTTAAAGTTCTCTCGAACTTCTGTTTGGGTTGCGAGATTGGCCCCAAGGACGACGACCCTCGATGCAGTGAGTAGCGAGCTCGGCACAAGTGCCAAAAAAACTCTTCGAGCAAGCCTGGCCAGATGGAGGTGGAGGCTGCTAAAATTCTGTTTTGCCGGTCCCTCGAAAAGCATGGATTCCGCTACACAACGATGTTGTGCGATGGCGATAGCCGCGCTTTCAACAGCCTTCAGGAGGAGCAAGTTTATGGCTTCGTGGCTATCGAAAAGGAGGATTGCGTAAATCATATACATAAAAGGATGGGTGCTGCACTGAGACACCTCCTGCAGAAGAGCAAGGGGGAAGGTCGGCCAAGCCTAAGTGGCAAAGGAAAGCTCACTGCTGAGCTTGTAACGAAGCTTACAAATTATTATGGTTGGGCACTCAAGGCACACCAGGGAAACATCGATGAGATGGAGAATGCTGTCCTTGCCACTTACTATCATGTGACTTCTACTGATGCAAAGCCACAACATTCACGGTGCCCAAAGGGAGAAGACTCATGGTGTGCCCACAACAAGGCAGTGGCAAGGCAGCAGGCTCCTCCTAAGCATCGGTACAACCTCCCGGAATATGTTGCAGAAGCGCTCCTTCCAGTGTACACTCGCCTCTCAGATCGAAAGCTGTTGGAGCGCTGCCAAAGAGGCAAAACTCAAAACTCGAATGAGAGCCTCCATTCAGTGATCTGGTCGCTTGTACCGAAAACCAAGCACGCCTCGCTCTTCACAGTCGAAACTGCTGTTGCGGAAGCGGTTGCTCGGTTCAATGCTGGAAAGAAACGTGCTTCTGAGGCCATTTTGAAGGAGCTGCATTTGAACCAAGGCAACACAGATGTTGAAAGATGTCTGGAAAAGGACCAGCAGCGGCTAGCGGCATGTGACAAAAAGCATACCAGAGCAGAAGACTTCAAGAATGCCATGAAGAAGAGGCGTGTGAAAGAGAGTGATGGTGATTATGAGCCTGGTGGCTTCTAGAGCAAAAAGGGCTCCCATCTGTTGCTTTTTTGGCAAGAATTAAACCTATATATAGTCTTCAAACTTCTTTTTGTGTTTTCTCAAAATCAGTTTTTTGCCTATGTGCTATACTGTTGCCCACAGTATCTTTTGATCTAGTGATCAGATTTGAGCGATTCTTGTCGCAATTGACAGCTTACGAGTTCCTATACACAATAAGACTACTAAAATTTATATTCAGTCAAGAGAAAATTTTTTATGCGCTGATAAATCTCATGAAAATTCCCATGTTCCCAACCATTATATTACATATGGCAATAACTTTTATAAAAATAGAGCTAAAATTACAGTGATAGTATAGTTGTGATCCTTGATTATTTTAGACTATGTCCATATAAAGTGTTCAAGGGTATTTAATGATTAAATTGCAGAATAATTGGGCAATCCAACTATTCATTATTTATTCAATATCTCTAAAACTACTTGAGATAAAAGAAAACGGATTGCATATATCTTCACAGCAGGTTAAAAGATACGTTTCCTGAAAATTTCATTTGAATACGATAATAAACAGAAAATTTTTTTACAACACCAGGGTCTCCCCTTAACCTAAAAAAAGGTGCGTGTTAGATTCAAGTAATTACGGTAACTTTCATCATTTTGAACTTCTTTTAATTTGAACAAATTTTCTGGCCTCTTTGAGTACGAATTATTCATATTCGACTGTAATACAGTGGCTCATGAGATTACCTGACTAGCTTGTTTCGCGAAACACAGTATCTTAAAGCAGTACTAAATTTCTGCATGTTACATAGGCATATTAAAAATCAAGAAATACACACCAAAGCCGCAGCCACAGCTTCACTCTGCACATGCACAGCTGCCTCTGCTGCCTCCACATCTCCAATTGTACCAGCAGGCAGCCGGGGAAAGTCAGAAGGGGGCTGTGCTAGCTGGGCGTGCTGAGGCACGGACAAGAGCCGTACCTCGAGCTTCAGCTGTCGCACCTCCTGCAGAACCTCTCTTTGTTGCTGCCGGATGCCAAGTTGGATCCGCAGGATCCGTAGCAACAGAGCTGAAACATACAAGAGTACATACTATATTTACTCGCACAATTTGCATCCTCACATAATTTGCTCACCAGTATAATTAGCCAGCCTGTTTTACTACAAGAAACTTTTTGCTCGCATACTTTGCCCTCCCCAACCAGCCCGAGCCACCTTGCCAGCACACACACAGACACATTTGAGTTCATGATGGTCTGGTCAGGCACATCTCTTGTCGAGCAGGCGAGTGCAGTCTTACACAAAATGGGCTGAGTGCAAGGTTCCTTCTTCCATGAACTTTTATGCTTTCCCTAGAATATCGAACTTGAAAACCGAAACCTGTTTATGTGTAGTCCGAAATGCCTAAAGGTTTGCCTCCTATCTTCCCACCTCTTCCACGGCAAGAATGTATTCCCGAGACACAGCACAGATGTTGAACGCGTGCAAGGACCTGTCACATCAACTAGATGAGGCAAGTTTTCGCACTCATTTTCTTTTTTTTTTTTGGTTTCGCCATCTGGCCATTGCGTTTTTACCGTTCCTTGTGATAGGCTACAATAGTTATATACGAGGCAGATTGCTGTTATAAAGCTTACCGAAGAAAACTGAAACCGTGCTACCGCTAAGCACATCAGCGTGGAGTTCTTCGACATGCAATATTCAGTATGGGTGCCAGCAGAAGAGTGCGTTGAATAAGACTTAGCATAGAAGCTTGGGTGTGTTGGTTAGATATCGGAGGGAACACAACGCAATAGAAGACTGGGACAAGGAATGGGGACACACACACATGAAGAGCGACACACAGAGCACTGTGTTGGCATCGCGCTTCCTTGTCTGCATCTTACTTTGCCTTGGGTTCCCGACAATTATTGGAGAGTACTTATGTTCTCTGGTATAACCTTGTCGTGGGAACTGGTTTTTGTGAGCAATGTTCGGAAGAACTTCAAGAAAATGGGGGCATTTGAACAGGCTTCGCAAACAAATGAGAATCCGCTTTGAGACAGCTGTGACAGCGCCTGCAACATATATTTCCACTTCCAGTTGGGCTTTTAGGCCAGCGATTTCGACTAGCTTCTCACATAACCGGATCGACAAAAAAAGTACACATAATACGCGAGTATATACCGCATTTGACTCTGTAGCTTTGATGAACCAGGCAGATACACAAATTTATCCAAAGCTCCATTGATTCTATTGCAAAATTATTCAACAAACATATTGCGATTTTATCCATGTTACTATACGATTGTGGCACTTTACCATAGCAGCTTTCCAGGAGGCACACATAGTGCAGCGTTAGTTCACCACTCGCAGTTAATTGTATGCAGTAGGTTGCTCACAGCAACTGACTGCATGCAATGGTGAACATCTTGCATGCTTGCACAGCTGTTTCAGCATGCTGGCTGCTTCCCATACGCCTATCAATTGATGTTCACAAAATTGGGAAGATGAAAGACTACACAGTGCCCTCTGGCCACCCTATACTCCAAACCTCCAGCCAACAAACAAACAAAAGAAACAGAAGTATGCAAATGAATATTATTGCTAATGCAGCTGGAATGAAGTGTAGTTTTCACCAATTCTGTGTGTCAAGTCAATATGGAGTGAGTTAACTCCATAAAGTAGCTTTTCTCATAACAGTGTTCACTCTATTGTAACACAAGGAGTGACTTCATAGCATCTAGAAGGAAAAATACAATCTTCAGTATTTGATTGAAATGTGAGGCTCTACCTTAAAACAACAATAATCTGGAAAAAGAACTCAATACATTCGAAAAAAAAAGGTAGCACAGTTGATCCCCTTTACAAGAGACACTGATGTAACAGACAAACAGGGGGGGATAAGAGGCACCAGTGTGCAGGATGACATTTGGCTTATCATGCATCAGGCACTCCATAGATGCACCAGTGCAGACGGGAGCCCTGCAGTCAAGCATGCTGAGCAAGACTGTTGACCACTGTACAATGACACATTGCCACAAATTTTCAAAACTTCATTTCACAGACTTCTGCAAAAGCTTCTTACACTCTTGCATAATTTTTGCACAAGCTTCTCTCATTCTTGCGTGATTTTCGTCAGAACATATAAGTGTTGGAAGTTGTATGTCCCCAAAAACTTGCACAAAACAAATAGCATACATTAAACTCTATCACTTAATACGTGCATAGTGTAACAATGAAAGGAAACTCACGCATGGTTTGCTCCGAGCCTTCCCCGTGCGGTGCCTCCTTGAGCCTTGGAGAGCACTGTACAGCTAGAGCAAAGTATCATCAATCCAGTGTTAATGGCAGGTTAACAAGACAACAAAACCAACCCCCATATTCATAAACGCTCCCCGACTCGACTTTCACCCTTCACTTGACAGAGTTGAGCACTGTGCCGCTGCTCGTTTGAAAGCGACGCTGCGCTACTTGAGAATCACAGCAGATTATTGCTGACATGCAGCGACTTTCTCTGCTTAGAGACGGCGCTCCCACCAGCCATCTCAAGTGAAGGTGAAGCGTTGAGTGGAAAAACATTCTAGAATACGGGGGTAAGATTGGTTGCAAGAACACTACAATAGACACACTTAATTTTTACACTTCATCTATATTGTACAGCCACACACATTCTGCATCCTTATAATGCAACATATACATACAGGCTTATAAAGTAAACACTGTAGGCTGCTCAAATAACACCTACACAAAAAATTCCCCAAACGTGGCCATGCGCAAAGTACTTTTATTTGAAACTCGCAAAACTTTTGCGGTGATGAAGAATAAATAAGACAGGTTACGCTTGGAGGCACATGAGACCTTCGCAGCTTTCATAAAGTACAAAAAACAATATGGTGTGTGTGTATGTACGTACGCATGAAGCTTCAGCCTTTACATACGGTTTCTTGAAAGTATCTACTATTAATTTTATGGCACCTGTGTCCTTCAGCGCAATTGAAAGCCTGCTGATCAGTGTGTCTAATTGTGGAATAGTTACATGGAAAATGGCGTGAAACACCTAAAATCAAATTTTTCTAGCTAGGAAATATGCAGCTGTGTATACACAACACATGCTGCAAACAGTGGGAGGTGACCACAAGAGTGATTTGAGTGTAAGCGGCAGTATTCCGCATTCATGCACCCCGCCATTTTCAACTGTTGCCCAAAAGCAGCACCACTTCAGCGTGCTTTTTTTTTTACATGATAAACAGCACGGAATACAGCGAGGATGAAAACAACATATGCAATTAAATTTTGAGCACTATTTATGGTGCGCATGATTGATTGATATGTGGGGTTTAACGTCCCAAAACCATTATATGATTATGAGAGACGCGGTAGTGGAGGGCTCCGGAAATTTAGACCACCTAGGGTTCTTTAACGTGCACCTAAATCTGAGCACACGGGCCTACAACATTTCCGCCTCCATTGGAAATGCAGCCGCCGCAGCCGGGATTCGAACCCGCCCCCTGCGGGTCAGCAGCCGAGTACCTTAGCCACTAGACCACCGCAGCGGGAATGGTGCGCATGAAAAAAAAAAAAAAAGGCCTTTGTACAACGACGAATTCATAATTTGCCTTCACGGACCTTCTGTTAGGCTGCACCACATACAGATTTTTCGTGGCTTTCAAAAGAGATTTGAAAAAAAATAATAACCATGTTTACTCTTGTCATGAGCGCACTCACTAAGTCACCCTCATTTCAGTCGCCAAAATTTTGATTTTTTTTTTCTTCCACATATTAAACACACACCCTACATTCATCCGCTGCAGTCCCACGGGCTCCCCCCCCCCCTTGCCGCCTTCGCTCGCTGCCACATGCCATTTTATTTTTGTTTCTACTTGTTCACGGCACGTCCCCTGTCTTTTTTAATTATCTGTTGTAACATATGTGGCATTATCTTGTTCCCGAGGTGCCACAGGTGCTCTGCTATGTAGATGCACCATTAAACTAGTATTTTTGATCAACTGTGCATTTCTGATGTTTACCTTGCAAGTACGTAAAACTGGCATGCTTCTTGATCTACGATACACATGTGGCTTGTCTCACTTTAAAGGAAAAGTTAACATACAATGGTGTAAATGCTTAGAATTTGAAATATTGAGGCAGCAGCACACCGGAGATGATCATATGGTAAAGAAACGAGTGCTGCCTTATTACTGGCAAGTTGTCACTTATACGTACAAATAAATTTTGCGAGCAAAAAAGTACAAAAGCACAGCGAGGCTATGATGTGGTTCAACCTGTGGATTCGCTTCATTTATCACGCCATATGATGAAGCTTCCTTTGGTAAAACTGCCCAGATAAGAAAAAATGTTTGCTGTCCAATACAGCAACTATACAAAGTGTGCACGTGCATCTCGCAGCACCTTTTCGTCACTTCCGAAATGCGCCACCACCATGCCCGGGCACCAACCGAATCTATCGCCTAAAACTGCCATGTTGTCTCCTTGTGCTTGCACCCGTTTAGTTTTGCCTCACGATGCAAGTTTGAGGAATTATGAGCTGCTAGTGAAGCAAGTTGATTTAGTAGTCCACGCAGAGGGAGCAGAGCTTAGGGTGTTTCTTCGTTGAAAGTTATAACCTAAAATTGAGAACGCACATTCCGATTTTCCTAAAAGTACCAGCGTATTTGGCTGGTGCAGATTAACAAAAGCTACTTGAAGAAACTTTGCAATATTTGCATCTTCAGGTGCAACTTCATTACGGGTAAGTGCCATAGCCAAGTATTTACCTGCAAACAGATATAGCTTACCAAGATACTGTACATACAAACTTGTCTGCAGTTAAAACCATGATGGCGAGGAAGGCGGTTAAAATCGGGATGGCGATCGCGGAGATTTGGTATTGCATTGAAACAAACTATAAAGAATGAGAAACAATATTAGTTCACTTTGAAGTATAGGCGATCGGTTCAAGTTGGGCGTCAGGATTTTTTTTAATTAGTCAATTAATACTATACACGGTCTCTATCATGTTCAGTGACTCCACTGTACAATAGCGTACAACAAAAGCAAAATACAAAGTGAAAAGTGTGTTAAAGCATACGCGAAAAATAAAGTGATGACTGGCATAACCGCGCCACACACCCCGCAAAGTCGCTATCTGCCTTGTATAATATTTTCCTCGACTATTTCCACAAATTGCAATCGAAGAGGCTCAAGCTCAACATCAGCATTTTTTAAAACACTTGGGGGGGGGGGGGGGGGCATTGCTACTTTGGTGGCGTAGGCCGTGACAATATATTCATAATATTATATCTCTTGTAAACTTGCCTAGCTCTGCACGACTAGTTTTCGATGGGAGCAGCTGCGCTTCGCACATCCACTCTTAAAATTGCGGCTCGAGAGATTTTGAGCTTTTACTTGTTTTTGGGCCAGGCAATTCGCAGTGAAAGCAAGATAATAGGCCCTCATAGGTTGTGGCGGGCAGCCGGTGTACGCCGTGGCTGGTGTATGTGTTGCACAACATGATTATCTGGTCTTGTATCGAGTGAACGAGCGAGGCCTTCCTAATCCAATGAGCTCGTTAAAGTAAGACAACAAAAAACCACAATGCTTCCACATCGTTCACAGCAACAGATGACGAGCCCCCAACAAACCGCACTGCAGCACGTGAACTGCCGTAGGTACCCAGGGAGTTACTTGGGCATGGCGGGAGAGGGCGACAACGGCAGAAGTGACATCACAAGAACACTATGTACAAAGGGAACATTTAAAGACTTTTTTCCCATTTTTAAACTTCGTGCACTGTTGTATTTAGAATAGATGTATTTTGAATAGTTGTATTTGAAAAGAATAGTTGTATTTTGAAAAGGGCACTAATTCATAAGCCCAATGGTTCAAGGATGGGTGCATTTAGGGGGCCCATTTGACGTTTTACTTATGCCCTTCAAGAACTTGCTTACAGGGCCAAAGTCCTGTTTCAGAAAGAACACGCTAGTGTGTGGCCAGCAGTCCGTCAAGCATTAGTGCTGGTGAGATTTGGAAATGCAGCGCATGAGCATCTCATCTGCTACTTCTCTGCTCATGCTCTCGGAGCTTACTTGCGAGGCACGGTCCTTCGCACTTTTCATTTTCACACTGTAAATCAACTGATACCAACTCTGCCTTCCATTATTTATTAAACCAATATTTCATGGTCACGAGGACGAGCTTAAAATGTTTGCTACATCAGACCTGAACAGCATTTTGAGTCATCGAAACTTGCTAGTTGCAGCGAGCATTATGCGAAAAATATGATGTGCTTTACGGTGACAACTTGCAAAACACTGCAGCAACGATTAAAATCATGCATTTTTTGTGCTCACAGGAAATCCCTGAAGCAGGAGGCACTGGGCTAGATAAATTGCGCAGCTAAAATACGAATGCGCTTTCCAATGCTGTCATGCGTACAGGCGGAGAAATGGCAGACAGAAACTGGGCGCACCCCGATTCTATGCGCATGCGTCCCATTCACAAGTTAGCACCACATGGCTCACTGTCTATGAGCTCGCTTGTTTCCTGTAACAGTGGACCATACGGTACACCTATTTAAAAACAAGGATAGAATGTATATAATGCAGCATCTGATGAAGCCATGATGATGTGTTGCTGATTAAATCTGGAACTCTAGTTAGTACCCTTATTGTTAACCAGCCGACCGACTAGCAAAAAGATTTGCGACTGAAATGATGGCATCTACACCTGCCCTTAAAGGGACACTGAACAAAGTTTTTGCCGCCGAGATTTTGGGCCATGAAATTGAAAGATTTTGGATTGGGCCATGAAATTCATAGACAATAATAATTTCAAGCAGAAACTACGAAAAAAATACTGAATTTAATGAGCCTTTTACAAAATGCCGCGTCTAGCTCTTAGACACGGCGTTTTCTAAAAGGTCGCGACATTCATTTTTCGAGTTTTTTTTTTTGTTATTCAAGACAAATCTACGGTGCATTGTTCACAGAAAACAAAATTGCCTCGGTAAGATTTCTTTGCGAGCAGCTTACTAATTTTAAGGCAGGCGCGTTGATTCGTGAACTGAAGGATGCGAGTGATCGATCTTGCCTGCTAGTGGCTAGGCGACAAAGGCTTTACCTCATGTCCTGGTGTAGCTAAGTCACGCAAATGGAGCAAAAAATGTGCATTATCATTTATTTCACCTAAATATCACACGTATGTGACTTATTGCCGGTGACAGGTGATCAGGATGAAGTCGACAAGTTGAAAATCTGAACAAGAATTCACTCGAATGAAAAACCAACCTATACTCACGTGCACGGTGAAGTCGAACACGTCGTCCGTCAATGTTGTCGCTGATGCCCGAAGGAAAAGAGAAGAGGACAAGCGACGGGGTCGTCTCTTTCTATAAAGTCGGCGGAACTGCCAGAACGGCCAACACAAAAGGCATTGGGTTGACATTCCTCCATCTGGGCATCAGTCGCTCCACCCGGGCATGCAGCTGCTACTGGTTCTACTACTATCCTCTTCCCGACATTGCAGTGTTGCTGCCATACTCGCGAACCTTTTTAAATTAAAGCACGCAATCATGTATTATCGTGCCCCATACTAAACTTAAAAACAGTGCGCCGGTACATGAGATCACGAAGCGCGGTCTACGTCATTACAAAAGCAATTAGAGAAATGAAACAAAGAAAACAAAAATGTATAAAATATTTTGTCTCAATACGATCCGCAATCCAGTTTCCTGCAGCGGCTTTTGGCTCTGTATGAACGGCCAAGCCAGTGCCAAGCCAAGCTTGCGCCCCTGATCAGCTGTTTGTTTCCATCGAGAATTCAACAGTGAACTGGCAATTTGTTTAGATGATATTGCTAAAGGGCTTGAAATTGAATATTTCTCTACGTACTACTGCTGTACTTTTCCTCTCCGTTTTCTGATCACCGTGATGAGATTGAGGAGGTTACAATTTAGAAAACAGCTAGTGCAGCTCAAGCATTGCTAGTATCGCTGTTTCGGTAATAAAATGTTACAAAGATTTTGCTCCGCGACCTGCTTGCCGTGTTCGAGCACCCAGTAGAAATTTACGGTGCCGCGTTTGAAAGAGTTGAATAAAATTGCAATATTACGAAAGGAAGGCTCTGAAGCAACATCGCATTTTATCAGGCCTACACCTCCCACACCTAGACGAGTAAAACTCGTCGATATTATCTTGCAAAGCTGTGTATAATATTTAAAACACATTCTTTAGCCCACGATGAATTGTTCTCTCGTGTGGCTTCTCCATTTGGTACTGTCATGTTAACTTACAAAGGCAACTTTCCATATTTAGTCTCTTTAGATGTTGCAAAAGCTTGACACGTGGTGTGTATGCCATACTGATAATTCTCCTCGTAACCTGGGTCCGCCTCTTTAAACAGCGTCGCATTTTATTGTTCGCAATTGTGTTTGTTTTATACTGTAAGCCAGCTGTGTGATTTCATCAATATTCACGAGTGTTCCCTGACTATACAAACACGTGCGTCTTATTTGGTGCGGTGCACGTTTGTATGTAGCAAAAAATGTCATATCGTCAGCGTGTGTCTGCATACACTTGCATGCCCTGCAGTACGTGTACATAATTAATGCAGTAAGGACTGCAATGCATAGCCTTGCATGGGACATATATTCCATGCACCCTCAGAGAAATGTTGTTTGTTATGAGCCTACTGTTTATCATTACATTTTTTTTTTCGTTAAAGTTTCATCTCCATATAAAGCAGCTGTATACAGGCACGAGCTTCAGCAGCTTCCTCGTTGTTCCATTTTAAATAAAAACACCAAGCCTACCCGAATCAATGATCTGTTTGCTATCATTACTGTTATGTGTTCTACGATGTACAGAAGGACAGTAGTATACAAAAAATAGGGAGGGAATTGAATGCCCTGCCTGCATGGCTGCGCCGTTTCACAAGATCAGGCGCTGCGCTGTGAAGTTTCCTACCGGCCTGCAGAAATTCAAGGGAGCGTACGATAGCGTGGTTCAAGAGGACTTGTGGGGAATACTAGACACACTGGGTGTAAAAGTCACTAATCGTTTAAAGGAAATCTATAAAACTAACAAGGTATTTAAAAAGTGGGAAAAACAGGTATCCAAGCCCACAGTGGTGAAACGTGGACTTAGGCAGGCGTGCCCACTGTCACCCTTCTTATTCATGATGTACCTACAAGGATTAGAGGCCAAATTAGAGGCAAGTAAACTTGGCTTCAACCTCTCTTTAGTCAAACAAGGAAAACTCATTGATCAGGCACTACCAGCATTAATCTACGCAGATGATATAGTGCTAATGGCCGACAACAAGGAAGATTTGCAGAGGTTGATGGACATCTGCGGTAATGAGGGAGATAGGTTAGATTTTAGATTCAGTTAGGAAAAATCAGTAGTCATGATTTTCAATGATAACAAAGGTAGTGAGCTTAGAATACAGGAAGTCACGCTAGAGATAACAGATAAATACAAATAACTGGGCGTATGGATATGCAATGGGACCGAGTACCTGAGGGAACACGAAATATGCGTGACGACTAAAGATAACAGGAATGCAGCAGTGATGAAAAATAGGGCACTGTGGAATTACAATAGGTATGATGTTGTGAGAGGAATATGGAAAGGGGTCATGGTTCCTGGGCTGACGTTCAGCAATGCAGTCTTGTGCATGAGATCAGAAGTTCAAGCAAGATTAGAAATTAAGCAACGTGGAATGGGTAGGCTGGCTTTAGGAGCTCACGAGAATACACCAAATCAGGGAGTACAAGGTGATATGGGATGGACATCATTTGAAGGCAGGGAAGCTAGCAGCAAGATAAAATTTGAGAAGCGATTGAGAGAAATGGGGGAGGAGCGTTGGGCTATGAAGGTTTTCAGCTGCTTGTACATGAAGAATGTCAAAACAAAATGGAGGAAGCGAACCAGGAAATTGACTGGTAAATACTTAGAAAACAGCAGGTGGCCAAACCAGAAAGAACTATCGGTTAAAAAGGAACTGCAGGAAACGGAGACTGACATGGGGAGAATTGGCATGATTAAGAAGTCTGCACTAGAGATCTATCGAACTTTTAAGCAGGAAATTGCCAAAGAAAGGATCTATGATAATACTCAGGGTAGTTCTCTACTGTTTGAGGCCAGGACGGGAGTATTGCGAACCAAGACATATCGGGCCAAATACGAAGGGGTAGACACAGTATGCAGTGCGTGTGAAGAGAAAGAAAAAACTGCCGAACACTTGACAATGCTCTGTAAAGGGCTTCACCTTATAGTTCAAGATGATGGCGCAGAGTTTTTCAAAGCACTGGTGTTTAGGGACAGGGAGGGCAAAATAGACTTTAAGCGGGTAGACTTAACTAGAAGGAGGTTATCTCATTGGTGGCTAAAGTAAAGACACGATTGAAAATTAAACCCTTCACTTCAAAGTACCCATCCAACTTTACTATTTAAAGGGGGAAAATAAATCTAATGGTTAGTTCACTAAGCATTACGGCTAGGTGGCGTTAGCCGCCGCCCGATCTAAAGGGTACAGCCACATCCATCCATCTATCCAGCCAAGAATATGCTCTCTGGCCTCTGGCTTGTTGCTCTAGGCCTAGTCAGGTAGATTTTCTGGCCTCACCTGTTGAATTGTTTGCTCGGGTTGTGGCTTGCAAACATTGCGGTTTTGGGCTTCGTATCATCTTGTTCCGTCATCATGTCCTCCAAGTGGAGGACATGTCGCAGTGTGAGGAGGGAGTACGACAAGGCGCTGATAGAATGAGCTATCAGTCTTACCAGGCAGGCGGTTGAGAGCGCACCGAAGCAGCTGACGCACACCAGCACTATCCGCTTCCTGTATAATACAGGCTAGGGAATTATAGAAACACAGAGCAGAAATCAACTCTTGTGCCTCTCTCAGGCACTCACAAGGTGGAACCTGCTTCGAACACTGAGGACCGAGCTAAGCAACACCATGCGTGACGATAAATCATGGTCTCCTATTGCAGTAATGGTTAAGGCACGCGTGCAACTTAAACCATTGTCACGCAAGATGAATTCAAAACACCATCGAAGTGAACCCAAGGCACATGCTGATTATTATGTACGGTACTAGCGCTAAATTCATGCAGACGTTTAGTTGGCGCTGCAGTAGGCCTAGTTGAAGGAATGGCCACAGCTACTGCTGTGATGGAGAACGGGCTCATTAACATCTTCATGTAGATTAAAACGGCTTACCCCGAAATGGCTGGGAGTGTCACGCTATCCCTAGCAGTGGCACATGCAGTTGCATATTTAACGATTACAGAAATGGCGTACCGATTTCCAAAGCACCTATCAATACTTCCGTCAAGGCGTAGCACCAAACACTTTATCGCACATTTTGGGAAACATTCCTTTTTCTCCCCATCTGGTGGCTAGGCATGACACGCCCAAGAATAAGCATGTTAGTATGTATGTCGGAGGTATTTCCATCTGATCCCTGAAAAATTATTTCCCTAAACCCATGGAAAAAAAAGAAAATGGAATTCGCACCTGTCATCACATTGCACCCCATCACAGGAATGGGATCAGATTGGCCTGGCGCTCAATACTCTCTTACGCTTAATCAGAGCTCGGTCTGGCACCAGCTCCAGACAAAACCATTTATAATCTCCTGTCTGGCACATCTGTTCTACTCTGCTCTCTCTCAACCGGAGTGCACCATGTACATGTGGTTCACCCCTGGTGGATCTTTTTCACTGTTTGTGAATTGCACACAAAGCCCTTACTGGTAGATCCTATTCCCAATTCTTCACTATTCTCATGGGAGGCCACTCTTTGGGCAGCTTACATCACGACATGTGCGTGTCCGGATGTCAGTGCCGTCTTTTTCGGAGTCGGCGCCATCTTTTCTTTCTCTTTTGCTCCTTCCCTGTCCTGTGTTTCTGGTGTTGCGCTGCAAACAAGTGAAGATGGTAAAGAACACCAGATGTTCAAAATTTGCTTCTCATTAATATATCGTGGTTTTGGGAACAAAACCCCAGATATATTGAAAGAAGATGCATGAAAAGAGAAGGATGATATTGGAAACTGGCAAAAAAGGGATGACAGACTTCTTAAGCTATGCTGCCATTGAGATTTTCAGCTGTTCACGCAATTCTCACACGTGACTTTGATGCAGCTATGCACATATCACACAAGCATGCTGACTGTACAGTTAGTATAACTGCAACCTTCATGTACCCAGCCTTCATGTACCCTCTATGACATTTCAGAACATCTGAGTCAGTGTTAGCATCAAGTTATGTTCTTCATGCTGGGGAACCAGTGTGATGAGTTACCATTTCTACAGAATGAAGCCCTGTCTACCTGGAACAAGCTGCAAGATATATAACTAAACGGCCCTTTTCAGGGCCAGTAAATCTCTGTACGGCTTGGATGCACCAACTGATTCCCTTTATCATCAACCCTCAATAAAACTAGCAAATGTTTGTACATGTGCAAGCAGTGTCATTCAATATCTTAGAAAATGCTTGTGAAGCAATTTCAAGGAGAATCGTTTTTCTGATCTCATAGTGAGGCAATAGGAACACCTTAGCCGCACCAAATGCCATTATTCAATGAGAGGAACAAGAGAAATATTTCACTGAGAACTATGAAGTAAACAAAAAAACAAATGTTTTCAGATACTGCGAGATCATTTCATAAAAAAAGCTCAGAAGTTGCTATGTGTGGCCACATTTAATCTGTACAAGCATCGTGTGGTTACAAAATTCTGTACCAAACATAGGTTCAGCTTTCTGGAATAGACCGCGCTGCACAAGCTAGCTCAGTGCATGCACTTCTGTACCCTGCCAGAGAATATTTTTACCACCAGTATGTTGTAACGTGAAGTGGAATGGTGATTGCATACTAGGGCGCGTCCTGCAGGACTCCAATAAAGTTGTTTCACTTGATCGGTTGGTGTGCTGTAAGCAGAACATTTCCAAGAAAAATCGTATAGTTTGGAGGAGGACTTAAGCAAGGAAAGGTGTAGATAAAACACTGCATTCACTGGCATTATCCTCACCAAGTATAACATTGTTTTTCTGGTGAAGCTTTGTGTCTGCACAGCGAGCAGGATAAGCTGGTAAAAACATGCAAAATGGGAAGTCTAGCACAGCAATCTGTGCAGTACTGCTCATTTCATGGAGCATTAATTTCACAGGCTTTGCTCATTGTTAGCGTTAAGCCTATATTATGTCCACTGCAGGGAGGAAGCCCAATCAATGTTCCCTGTCCTGTATGAGCCAATTTCATATTATGGCTGATAATTTCTCGATCTCATTTGAACTAATCACCTGCCACCCTCTGCTACATTTCATGTGTCCTAATATAAATTAATTGACATTACTGACCTGTCATCCATCTTTTTTTCTCATTCCCAACTAATGCATTGATTTTTTGATAAACTCTGCTTCCTTCCCATGTCTTAATATTATGCTAGCCTTTTTTCATTTTTCTGAAACATTATCTTTGCTCAGAAGCTAGAAGTTATCAGAAAGAACATAACGACATTCTACCTCCTGAGCATATGGCATCATCAATACAAAAATGTAATAAAAGTGAGAAAACATCCTATCTATATAAGAGGCCCTAAAATACTGCAGGAGGCAACAAATAAACTGGTATTTGTATAAAGGCAGTGACAAAAACTTTGACTACTGTCACTTATTCTGATTCTTGGGACATCTTTTTTAGTACATCATAACACATAATTACACATTTACACAATTTACACAGAGGAATTGCTACCACGTGCATTGAGGCCACCCTTCAGAAGTCATGTGAGCACAAGGATGAGGTAAGCCTTAAAAACCAGATTAAAAGACTAAAGGATGCTGGATATCCCAACAGCACCACCACACCCGTGTGCTAAACCCTCCTGCAGAAAGTCAAGTTAAACAAAACAGGACCAAAATAAAAACAGAATGACCAAAGATCTTTGCATGCTATACCGTACGTACATAAGGTGTTTCACAATATAAAGAAAATAGCGAGCCGATATGATTTTATCTTGTTATTTGCCATCCCTTGCAAGTTTTCAAAAGTGTGTGTACTAAAAAGCAACAGGAATAGCCATTATTTCACCATTCGTCACGAGAATAGGTATACTGAATGCCAATATAATGTTGTGTATGAGATACTATTGACATGTGGAAACGTAAACATAAGACAAACTGGGCAGTGCCCCAATGTTTGAGCAAGACAGCATGCTTAAAATGTTAAGAATGGCTATGCTAGTCGCATGGCCATACACTGTAAAGAATGTAAGTGCAGTTCTATGTTTCATAAAACACTGTTTTTGAAAAAAGCAAGAACAAGAAATGAAAGAGAGACTGTGAAAGCTTTTTCTTGTCAGGAAGGCCATGAATCAGTGCATCAGTATACCTTCACTCATCCATTCGGAGAGAGAGTATTCTTTTCTCAGTTAAGATTATATTATCATGGTCTCACATGTGTCGTTGTGCATGAGCACTGTTTTTGTACTCTGTATAAAAGTGGGCGTAGTACCTTCAATAAAATTTAGTTGGCAGTCAGCGCTCTTTCCTGTCCTTTTTGTCTTTTCCTGAACTTCTCTCACTGTTACTAGAACACAACCACGATGAACCAACTTGCCCAGATTATGCTATTGTTGATGAAAAGTCAGAGCACGAAAATACTTCAGGGGCTCAGAACCTCCTCACTACACGTCTAGTTACGGCCCTGGTCTATGTGTTCCGAGAGTGAAGCACTAGTGGAGCTATCTAACTACATAACGGTGAGGAGGGTTTGTGTATACTCGAGCTTGTTTCATGACATGGTGAGAGGTGGCAGGTTGTTGAAATAATATGCTGTGTGGGAGGTCAAGATTTTGATTGAGAACGCTGAGTATGAGCCAGTGACATTAGGCGTTCAAAATTTTTTGCGATATTCACTCTAGCATAGGACCTTGGTTGGTGGTTGACGTGTGCATTTGATCACATTGTAGTCTTCCATCATAATTTTTTGCCACTTGGCGTCGGCGCTCTTGAGTTGTACCAAAGTAATTAAGCATTCAGGTACAAGTATCTTCTGTCAGTGTTTCAATGAAGAGCTGAATACGAGTAATAGCTTCTATTGATACTTCTGGCATTGGTGTATGCACATTTCTTTTGAAGTTCTCTTGCAAAAAAGGCATTAAAGGTATGTTTTTGTGACTTTTTAGTTTTGGCCAGAACTGCTGGTGTGTCCGAACGGCTCTTCGATTGGTTGTGGTGTTGTCTTGTTCAGGGCCACAGAGCTTTAAGTCTTTTTTTTATATTTGCCTTCACAGGAATGCTCTTTGCATGCTTCTTCAGTACTTTGTATTATTCCTAAAGCATTGACTTCCAGATATTGATTGTGGTGCTTTAATCTAGTGTTCATCTTCACGCTAGCTTCATTTGCACGCAAAGCAAGAACTCAGGAGTATGGTAACTTTTGCTATGGGCTTTCTCTTCTTCAGTCTACTGTATTTTTGCCTGTGTTGTCTAAGCACTGAGAGCCTCGTGCGACAGCTTTTTTTTTGTGCACTTATTGTGTGCCAATGACTTATTTGCCTCCTCAGCTAAAGACTTTTTGTATTATAAGAGAAAACTCTGTCTGTATTGGTTTTGTCATTTGCTGATGGTGTATCTTCAGTATCTTTTCTCAGTGTACACTATACTTGAATGGAAGAGCAGCATGACTACCTTCAGCTGTTAGCAGGCTTTTAGCTGCTGTAATACTGATTGATGCTCCTTTCTCGGGCATTCTATTTTGGATGGTTGGCATGTCATTGCTTCTTTTAAACTTTAAAACTGCAGGTGCGCCTTTTTCTGGTTACACCTGGTATATTTTTCCAGTGGTGATGTGCTCCATATATATATATATATATATATATATATATATATATATATATATATATATATATATATATATATATATATTGCTAACTTGAGAAACAAGGCCTCTTTACGTTAGGTGCACATCAGGTGGGAAGAGTACTTCTATTACTTGTCAAGATTGTGGCCCCTTATGGTGGGAATCATAATGCACTGTTGATGTGTCAAATTCACATAGCATAATTCCAAGGCACTCGATCAATATCCAAGGAAGAAAATTATGGTCTTTTGCGTGAGTTTCAGCAACTCATAGTAATTTGTATGTAAATGAATACTTCATCATTCTTGGCTGTCATGTTTCATGGAAGCACATGTGCTTCGTTAATAACAAAAAAACACGCACGCTCACGCCACTGCAGTGGCGTGAGCGTGCGTGTTTTTTTTTTTGTTATTAACGATTTGCCCTATGCATTCACGTTTCTTTTTTTGTGTGTGTCGTACTGCTCGTATCGCGCAGCCTACCGTTTTGGGCACACGTAAAAAAAGTACATAAAAAAGAAGCGTTCCACGCCGAAATTCACGTTCGCAACGAGCTGGCTACGACGCCCACACACTCCGCAACACCTTACCAACCGTTCGCTGCGATGTTGTTGGGAATTCGTGTGGTCGTTGCATGAATATAGCGCGTGCGTGCGTGCACACGTGCGTCTGTGTGTTAGATCACGGCAACTGCATATGTTGTATGATTCAGTCACCATAACGCAACTGACGACCCCCGCTCTTCCCACACGTCAAGCAGCAGCAAGTGCCGTTAACACGTACTGTGCTGTGAACGCAAAACAGATTCGAATAGGTCGCGTAGATAGCTAGCCCGACACATGATACGATAAGATTTGCGTCAGATATTCGACGTCTACATGCACGCGTAAGACAGCGGTATCCGCAGCAGCTTCGTCATACGTACGGATAGCACCGCATCGTACGTCACGTCTGACAGAGAAACTTGATCGGTAATTTTTTCTCACTTAAGAAGTCTACCTTGCACAACTTCAACCAACGATTATGCATTTCAACCAACTGTGCATGGTTTATTGATTGATTGATTGATATGTGGGGTTTAACGTCCCAATACCACGTATGGTACCATATGATTATGAGAGACGCCGTAGTGGAGGGCTCCGGAAATTTCGACCACCTGGGGTTCTTTAACATACACCCAAATCTGAGCACACGGGCCTACAACATTTCCGCCTCCATCGGAAATGCAGCCGCCTCAGCCGTGATTCGAACCCGCGACCTGCGGGTCAGCAGCCGAGTACTTTAGCCACTAGACCGCCGTGGCGGGGCATGGTTTAATGACGAAAAGATAGTTCTAATATTGTGCCCGGCACATATATTACTCTCTCTCTAACTTGAAAAATCGGTGCGTGAATTGGGGCCAGAACAGCGCCAAAAAGCAGCAGCCGCAGAAATTGGCTCATATTCTAATATTATGACATCGTGATGTTGACTTTTCAGCTGACGCCGGCAATAACGGTCAAACGGCGGGCCAATAATGCCGGTCTTATTGGATGGCTCCACCCATATTGGCTGCTACTTGTACAACCTGGCCCGATGTGTCCGTTCTAATCAGCCGGCACAGCCTATATGGGCGGAAAGTTCTGAAAGCTGGCCCAATATAACCAATCTAATAGACTGGCACAGCCATCATTGGCGGAATGTTGTTAATGCTGGTCCAACATAGCCGTTCTATTCGGCTGGCAGAACCAATATTGGGGGTACGTTGTGAACGCTGGTCCAACGTCGCCGTTCTATTTGGCTGGCACAGCCAATCTTGGCGGTACGTTGTGAAAACTGGGCCGTTCATGGGCCAGGCAATGCCGATCTATCCCCAATATTGGGCCAACCTTCTGTGCTGCCTGGGGTACATTGGACAAGGCGGCAACGCCCATAATTACGTGTGTCACGAACTGCGGGCTTGGTTTGAACGCAATGCAACACCCTTCGCTGTCTTCAACGCCTTTCGATGGTGCTCGTCAATCAACAAACGTTTAATCTCTTTGTAATTGATTTTTGTGATGGGCTTACGAGTCGACGAATGCAACGATATAGTCATATGAAATAGGTACTTCAGAGGAAAAGTAGCTGTTGTCTGATCATCTATTTTACGTACACAATGAAATACACTGCAGACATTTAATGGTATGTCAGCAAGCACGAAACGTGCGATCTTATACTCTCCATTCGTGAGACGATTTCAATTTCGGAGTGTTGAACTTGTAGGTATGAAAAAGAAAAATGGAGAAAAACAAAGGCTGTACTTATCTCGAAACCTCGGTTTTACCATGTTTTCCGTTGCACCATTCCTTCCTGCGTGCGTTGCTAAGGTACTCGGCTGCTGACCCGCAGGGCGCGGGTTCGAATCCCGGCTGCGGCGGCTGCATTTCCGATGGAGGCGGAAATGTTGTAGGCCCGTGTGCTCAGATTTGGGTGCACGTTAAAGAACCCCAGGTGGTCTAAATTTCCGGAGCCCTCCACTACGGCGTCTCTCATAATCATATAGTGGTTTTGGGACGTTAAACACCACATATCAATCAATTCCTGCGTGCGTTGCACCCAGCCTTATAGATAACGACCGCTTATAGAGATTGATTTATTTACAAATCGCATATGTGAAGCACAGTTATATTGATTGTATCGTGTTACATCTTTTCAATTCTTCGCGTCTATAAGGTACATAAATTAAGCACGTGGCGGGTACAGTAAATATGCCAGAAATGGCACGGCTGGTTTATGAAGTTGATATTTTAAAGTTTGAAAATCACCTGCACCACCATCTGCAATATGGCTTGTCAAAATGTTTCCGTGCTTCAAGTTCGTTCAAAGGGATCAATATCCCATTCTTTATCTCAATTTACCGCGTTGCATATAAGGTTAACTTTTTTTTTCTTGCTCACGTACTCAAGTCTGAAGGGTTCTTTTACAAATCACGCCTACTTGCGACATGTACAAAATCCTCTACCCCCTGCAACTGGTGGTAACCTCCCAATACATTGTACGTACTGCGCGAGTACACCATGTTTGGAAATGTACCTATTGTAGATAAAGCAAAGGGAACTGCTTAGTGCGTACCATATTTGCAAACTTACTCCATAAAAATGTGCAAGCGCTGATTCAGAGGTTTTGATAGGGAAACACCGAGGCTTGAACAAGCGTTGTAGCCAAAATAACTTCCAGTCACGTCATATACCAGCTCCTGACGTCGAAACTAAAAGCACGTTTTCAAGCGTACGGAAAATCCCGTTCAAAGTCTGTCACATAAAATAAACGTGCGTAAAGTACAAGGGAATGTTTCAGAACTTTCACATAGCTATAATATTTGAATTTATTTAGCCAAATTTCAGAAGGAAACTGGAAAATTGGCGGGCTATTTTCTGAAGCCCTTGTGGTCCACCAATGCTATTAAAGCAAATCGTTGAACGAAACCAGATCTCATTAAAGGGCTGTGTCGGCAAACAGTGGAAGGGTCTACAAGACAGGCACAGTGATACTGCAGGGTCCCTTTCGCACATGCTCTGTACAGACTCGGTAGGTGGTGTTTTATCAGATTCAGCACCTATTCGTAGCCACCTCAATGATCACTCTACATGTTTCCTTTTTTTCGAAGATTTAGTGGCATTTAAAGTCTTGAAGCTAACAGCAGCAAAAAAATGGTTCGCTGTCACAAACAAGCAGCCCCACAAGTTCAGTTGTCTGGTCTATGGCTACAAAAAACGAGAGCGCGGAGCAAGACCCCCACCACATACATGCTTTTTATTGATAAGACCACTGACAACTTGCATTAGACATAGCAGGAGCCACTAAATGGCGTGGACAGACTAAGTCCTTTAATATGAAGAATCAACAAATCTCGGGCATGGACAACTGCTCTTTTATTGCATGGCCCTGAGCAGGAGGGCACCAACGCTTTTCCTCAAAACTCCTCCCCACCATCATCTTCAGCACCCTCTGCAGAGTCTATGCCAACCTCTTCGTAGTCCTTCTCGAGGGCAGCCAAGTCCTCCCTGGCTTCGGAAAACTCGCCTTCCTCCATGCCTTCACCGAAATACCAGTGAACAAACGCCCGCTTGGCATACATGAGGTCAAACTTGTGGTCGAGCCGTGCCCAGGCCTCTGCTATGGCTGTTGTGTTTGACAGCATGCACACAGCACGCTGAACCTTGGCGAGGTCGCCACCGGGTACAACAGTCGGGGGCTGGTAGTTGATGCCAACCTGCAATACGAATCGGGTCTAGTGATTGAGCACCCAAGAACGGACAAAGCCACAATAGCACATTGTAAACACAAGCTATGTTTTAACAAAAGCCACTGCTCACACACAAAGCCACTAGGAATTGTATAAGTCTTATGAACTCACTAACAGTTGAGAAAGGGATAAATATGAAGTTGTGCAGCAACGAAAGACCAAAAAACTGAAGTTTGATACCGAGCTCCCTGAAGAGATTCGCACCTTTACAACAAATTCTAAGCCAGCGAAAAAAAATGAATGGGGGGCTTTCTTGTTCTTCAATTTCAATTTGCACTACAGTTTGTTATGTGAAGTCCTACTCCGAAATACACAAATAACATCTACGTAACGTGGCAATATTGTTGGTTCTCATTAATATATATCGTATTCGCATAATCCTCGCACTTTTTTTTGCCAGAATATCGATGCAAAGTTGGGGGGATGCGAGAATTGCGCGGGGAAAACTTTCCACGAAACCTCTGAGAGCGAAAAAGCAAACGAAGTGGCCGCAAATCGGGATTCTCATACCAGCAACTCACAGCAAGCTTTAAGAAGTACTAATTAGAACTTACCTCAACAATAAAAGCAGAAGTTCAACACAAGGCAAGATTTATTTGAGACACAAAACTTGGAAGGAAATAGTCGATAATTAGAATACCACACGCGAAGCTTGTGGGCGCTGGGGGCGTAGCGGTCGCGGTCAGCGCTCAACAGGAGCCCTCAAAACGTAAGCCTAGGACGTCAGCATTGGGCTGATGCCTATTTAACAGAATCGTCCGTTTCCTTCGGATGAAATGAAGTTTACCATCAATCCCAGTTTTAGACACACGGCAGGCCCAATGCACTTTAGTGGATCTCGGCTGCCGTCACCAGTAGCGAATACAAAACTCGTAGGCTCCGAAGGGCCTACCGGTGGCCTTGTTGCAATTGTTTAGCGCATGATCTATCACTTGAAACTTGAAGCAGCCCTGTGGCTTCAGTATCGCCCCATAACGTGCCAAGATTACCGACAAAACAAACAAAACACGCCGCAACGTGCACTGGCAAATTCGGCTCTGCTTAGATTGAATCTCCATGCAATAGTACGCTTATTATGTAAGAGATGGCGCCAGATGGTGTGCGCTATCATCATTAATGGCGGGAACGAACAGACCACATTATTGCGGCAGTTTTCGGGGGTGCAATAAATACTAGAAAAAAATTGTATTTTTTCTTGGGTGATGTGGGGGGCTGCGAGAAATATGCGAGTGCGAGGATTACGCGAGTAAATACGGTAGTCCCTTTAGAACTTCCTGGTCCTCTCAATTACGCTAGGCACGACGCACAAGGTAGCAGCAAACTTACCTTAAATCCAGTGGGGCACCAGTCCACAAACTGGATCGTGCGCTTGGTCTTGATGGCCGCAATGGCTGCATTTACATCCTTAGGCACAACATCCCCTCGGTACAGGACACAGCAGGCCATGTACTTTCCGTGACGGGGGTCACACTTTACCATCTGGTTGGCAGGCTCAAAACAGGAGTTGGTGATCTCAGCGACTGTCAGCTGCTCATGGTAGGCTTTCTCGGCAGATATGACTGGAGCATAGGTGACGAGGGGGAAGTGGATGCGAGGGTAGGGCACCAAGTTGGTCTGGAACTCTGTCAGGTCGACATTCAGGGCACCATCAAACCGCAGAGAGGCAGTGACGGAGGAGACGATCTGGCCGATGAGCCTGTTGAGATTCGTGTAGGTGGGCCTTTCAATGTCGAGGTTGCGCCGGCAGATGTCAAAGATTGCCTCATTGTCGACCATGAAAGCGCAGTCTGAATGTTCCAGGGTGGCGTGTGTGGTGAGAATAGAGTTGTAGGGTTCCACGACTGCTGCGGAGACCTGCAATGAGAAGACGTAAAGTAAAGACTAGAATACACCGCTGCTGGTAGACACACTTAAACCTATTCATAACGAACCTCCTTAAAACGACTCATTCGATCTCTGCTTGAGCAGCGCACGAGCTTTTTTTACCCGCTCGTGAAAGTTGCGATGCGCGGTGGGGGGGGGGGGGGCATGGTATCGTTTTGGACTTGTTACGGAAGATGGCGGCGACGGCAAAAAACCGCTGAGAATGTCCATATAAAGGGTATCGAATTTTTTTATTGGCGCCAGTATGCCCTACTGGCATCAGTTAAATATAGTAAAATCTCCAGAACAAACCCCACATAACAAACTTTCTAAAAAATCCCACGCAGAGTTCTAATAGTTTAGTGTAAAATTATTTCACTACTACTACTTACTTCAGGATATTGAACTTTTCAGAATAACGAGCATTAATTTAGTTCCACATTATATTAACAGCACCTATGTACTACGAACTCGCGTTCTGAAAACAGTCGTGGCTACCCAGGAGCAGTACGTAAGCAGACGACAAAGCGAATGAACGCCACGCTTCTCGAAAGACGCGCGACAGGGCAGAGGGGGGAAAAGAAAAGGGCGATTTTCTGTTCTTTCTTTTTGATGAAATGCTGACGCTGCTGGTTTACAAGCAGAAGAGGTAAGGGGGCGAGGGCAACACTGGAGGGCAAGGTCAGCGAGGCTGAGCGGGAGTTGCAGAGCAAGAAGCATGGGCACTTAAAACCTGAGACAGCGAAGGAGCACAAAACAGAACGAGAAAATTTTTTAGCAGTTTTGTTTGTTCTTCGAAAGAGGTCAGTAGTAGCGTGTCAGTAGTGTTCACCTTTTTTTCGGTGATTACTTATCGCGCCCGCAAAGGAACTCTGCATTCATGCTGCGGTGATTTGAGACAAAGAAGCGGAAACTGTTTCGCCAAGCAAGTCAAAAAGCAGGCTGTTGTGACCAAAGAACCAAATCGCACCCCAGGAATGGGGCATTAGCTGGAGGCCTTCTCACTGCAAGGACCTTTTGTAAACGTGCATATTTAGGCGTTTATTTGTGCATTTGTTTTTCTCGTGAAAAAAAAAGTTCGAGAACCCACCGTTGTAAAAGTGGGTCATTTTGGTCTGCGAAAAATAAGCATGGGGAATTTTGAGCTTTCACTACGACCTTGCAAAATAACAAATTTCCACGGTGCCACAAAGTTCGGTATACCGAGATTTCACTGTGAAAATGAAAAGTTTTGTTTCCTGTATAAAGGCCAGGAGTGGTCAATACAGTGGACCGTACGTCTAAAGCGTCAAGTCAGCAAGTCAGGGTGGTGGTGTAGGCCTCATAGGCGACGACTGCAAGCCTGGTAAAGGCCTGAGATATAATAACGGAGTGAGTTTACTGTAAAAAAAGTGGTTCGGCTTAGTTCTGCCTTCAGTCTCCCTTTTGTGTAATTTGCGCATATGTATGCACGTTCAGTACGAAAATTCGGGAAACAGTCGAACCCCGCTATAACAACGCCGCTTCAAAGAAATTTCTGCTGCAACGAAAAAATCACAGTTCCCTTTCAGCAGTCCATAGGAGACAATGCATAAACATTGTCACCACGATGAACACCTTTTCTTCTGCCGTCCCCCGCTTCAACGAAACTTCACAATGCCATTCCCGGCTCGGATATTTATTGCTATACAGGAAACCCAATCTAAGACTGATGCATTTCCAGAACCTGAAGGTATGTCGACAAAGTCTAAAACGCGCCTTGGCACCACCAGAAACCGCCGCCATTGCCCAATAGTGATGACAATGAGACTGTTCTGCTTTCGCCGCTGGCTTGCCTTCTAACCGCAGACAATCCGAAGATGAAGCTCAGTTGCTCAGTGCATGCTTTCCTTCTTGCAGCTCCCCCCCCCCCCCGATGCCAATGCTTAATTTATTCGCGCTTAGCCAGTGTGGTACCTAATCAGAGCAGCTGTTTGTCCACATTATCAACCAAATCAGCTAGCCGGGAGTGATGGATGGTAAGAATGGCATAGAATAAGGCGAAAATCGCCGCTCCACAATACCCTGCCTCCATCTCTGCTTTGTCCGATACACTTTGACGGCGAAAGACTGCTGGTGTTAAGGTGTTAATGCAACTATTTGGTACATTCAGTGCAGTTTTCCCCATGGCCTCCCTATGCAGGACTGAATCGCGTCGCAACGCTGCTGGAAAAGAATAGGAAGCAGCGGACACCTTTTTCATATGAAAGGCCAACTCCGGCGATTTTTTGACAATGCAAAGTAGTGGTGTATCTATGTCCCTGAGGCACTCTTGTAATGAGCACAATAGCTGAAATGCTCAGGAAGTCTGAAAATAATTTTAATAGGCAAAAAAGCACAACACAAACTGAAAAACCCACCGGGCATCCTGTCTGTGAATGATGTGCTATTTGGTAAGACACTGAGGCCGTATATTGGTCCCGCTGGCACAGACTATATATAAAAGAAAGGCAGACCAGTGAGGTGCCGGCCTGACACCACAAAGGAAGGAAGAAAGCTTTCCCGTGGTATACTCATGCTAAACATCACCGCCATTGCCTCTTGGCCAGCAGAATAAATCTGTAGCGACCAAAGTAGTCATGCCATCTGCTGCGTAACTTTCGTTGACATGACAAACATGACGTCACAAAGGCAATGTTGCCAATAATTCGAAAGCGTGGTGAGCTTTTTGAGGCAATCTTCAAAAATTCATTTGCAAACAATCAGCGCATCTCTCAAGCCTGTAATTTGGCATAAATGACACAAATGTGCAAAGTGTAATGATGAATTTAGTGGGTCATGCAAATCTCGGCAAACACATTGTCAGTGCTAAGCACGAGACGCTCGGCCCGGACTGTCGCTTATTTCGCTAGCTAGGCCTACGCCCCTACCTGGTCTCGAATAACAGTTTTGACTGTCTTCGTTCTTTATTATAATTGGTGGAGGTGCGGGGTATCGATCCCAGTACCTCTCGCAGATCAAAGATTTCGTGCACGAGGAAGTTGCCCGCCAACTCTCGCTCATCTCTGGCCTACCGGAGCGCAGTGCACCGCTTAGCCCTACTCTACGGACTATTATACGAGATCAAGTGTCTGAGGTCCTTCCTCCGCAGCTGGCGCCACCAGTCAATGCACCATTGATGTACGCCGAAGCAGCAGCACGACCACGACCACAGATGTTTCAAGCGCCGCCTCCACTGCCTGCTCCTGTTTATGCCACCCAGCCGCCATGACCTCCAGTTCACCGAGTCCCTAATCCATGGCGCACTGCCGACAACCGACCGATCTGCTTTTCGTGTGGTCTACCTGGGCACGTCGCACGTCTGTGCCGCCGCCGCCCACTCCACTCACGTGAAAACCTACGTCCATATGAGAACGATTACACGTACACTCAATACACCCCAGACCCCGAATTGTACGCTCCTCGTCCAAGCCACCGACCAGCTCCTGATCGCCGATCTCCCTCTCCACGTCAACGCTCGCCCTCCCCGATGCGCCGACGCCCCCCTACAATCGACGCGGAAAACTAAATGACGCAGTTCCCGAGGCAAGAGCTGCGTCCTCGTCGCAAAGCACAAGCCCTCTTCGTCCGCCGTCGAATGTAATTAATGCCGTTCTTGAAGGTGTACCTGTACTTGCCCTTATTGATACTGGTGCCGCAATTTCTGTCATCGCCGAAAAAGTTTGACGTTCAATTCGAAAAGTGACAACGCCTTACTTGGGTTCATGTCTTTATACTGCCACTGCACAGCCTGTGCAGCCTGTGACCACGTGTACTGCCATACTTTTAATTCAAGGAGTGCCCTACACAGTGCAGTTTGTAGTACTCCCGCACTGTTCTCATGACATCGTTTTAGGTTGGGATTTTCTCTCCCATCACCAAGCCGTCATTGATTGCGCCCGTGCCGAAGTCGCCTTTTGTCCCCTTGGTGATGCGCTACCAGTGCATGATCGCCATTCCGACGCGAAGTTAGTCATTAGTGACGACACCCAAATCCCTCCACGCGCTACTGTCTTCGCACCTGTGTAGTGTTCCACCGTCGTCGACGCTACCGCATTCTTCACGCCTTCCGCTGCTTTCGTTCATCGCCACCTATCACCGCTCCCAATCGCTCTCGTTACTTTTTAAGGTAGTGCGACCAACGTGCCTGTGGAGAATCCGTTACCATTCACGATTACGCTACTTCGAGGCGAAAGTATTGGTTCGATAGAATCATTCGAAACCATCGCTACACTTGACATTCCTGATGAATCATCGGAAGTCAGTGCCCTCTCCTGTAGTTCCGTGAATGACCCTTCCACTACCGACATTTTCAACCGTGTCATCGACGAAGGCCTAAACCCACAACAGAGGTGTGAGCTTTTGAGCCTTCTTGACAAGTTTCGACCATCTTTTGACAGTCACAGCGCTACTTTAGGTCGAACATCTACCATATGCCACCAGATCGACACAGGTAATCACCCACCACTACGCAGTGACCATACCGTGTTTCGCCGACTGAACGCCGTATCATCGATGAACAAGTAGGTGACATGCTAAAGCGAGGCGTCGTTCACCTGTCAAACAGTTGCGCATGATGGAGAGCATGATGGACACTATCCTACGAGGCCTCATATGGAACACCTGTTTGTGCTGCTTAGACGATGTAGTGGTTTCTCGCCCGATTTTCCCACGCACCTTCGTCGCTTGGAACAGGTTCAACGCTGCCTCTCTGCAGCAGACCTCCAACTCAACTTGAAGAAGTGTCACTTTGGAGCGCGCAAGCTGACCATTCTCGGACACGTCGTGTCGAAGGATGGCATTCTTCCTGACCCCGCTAAGCTACGTGCGTCTCTCAAGCAGCTGCGTAGTTTCATTGTGCTTTGCTCATACTTCCGCCGCTTCGTCCGGGATTTCGCCTCGATCATGGCGCCTCTGACAGACCTACTTCAGGGAGACCGCAATCTATCTGCGTGGTCTCCAGCTTGCGACAGTGCCTTTGCGAAGCTCCGTGAACTGCTTACAACACCACCCATACTGCGTCATTTCGATTCAAGCGCTCCCACAGAAATCCACACAGATGCTAGTGGTGTTGGTCTTGGCGCTGTACACGCCCAACGAAAGCCTGATTACCAAGAATATGTTGTTGCGTACGCGAGCCGCACTCTTACAAGAACAGAAGCAAATTATTCGGTAACTGAGAAAGAATGCCTAGCGATTATCTGGGCCATTATAAAATTTCGGCCTTATCTGTACGGCCGCCCTTTCGATGTTGTTACCGACCATCACGCGCTCTGCTGGTTATCCTCCCTCAAAGATCCCTCAGGACGCTTGGCACGATGGGCTTTACGGCTCCAAGAGTACGACATCCGCGTCATTTATCGCTCAGGCCAGAAGCACGCCGATGCCGACGCTCTTTCGCGTTCGCCTGTTTCTACTGATATTGCAAGTGTCTCCATCCAAGACAACTTTTTTTCACTATCAGGACCCATCAACATGGCTGTAGAGCAGCGCAAAGATTCGTGGATTGCGTCTCTGATGGATTACCTATCTGAAACACTCGCCCACCCGCCATCTCGAGCGCTACACCGACAAGCCTCTCACTTCGCCATCCGTGATGGAATACTTTATCGCCGCAACTACCACCCTGACGGTCGCGATTGGCTACTCGTCATACTCAGGCATCTCCGCGCCAGCATATGTGCTGCTTTCCATGCCGATCCGCAGTGTGCGCACGCCGGTTTGTTAAAACCTACGCCAGGCTACGTTTTCGGTTTTATTGGCGCGGCATGTACACATTCGTTCAAAAGTACATTCGATCTTGCACAGAAAGCCAACGCCCCAAGCACGATCCTAGCCGTCCTACTCCACCAATGCAGCCATTACCGTGCCCAGTGCGACCATTCGACCGGGTTGGAATAGACCTTTATGGTCCTCTACCATATACATCAGCTGGGAATCGCTGGATTATTGTAGCGATCGACCATCTCACGAGATATGCAGAAACGGCCGCTCTACCAGCCACGACGGCACGTGACGTTGCGTCTTTCCTGCTGCAACGTTTTGTTCTGCGTCACGGCGCTCCACGTGAACTTTTGAGCGACCAAGGCCGTGTCTTTCTCGCGGATGTTATTCGAGAACTTCTTGCAGAATGCCATGTGATTCACCGCTGTACTACCGCATATCGCCCACAAACAAATGGCTTGACCGAGCGTTTCAACCGTACTCTTGGCGACATGCTTTCTATGTATGTCGCCTCCGACCACACCAACTGGGATCTTATCTTTCCTTACGTAACGTACGCTTACAACACGGCACCTCAAGCAACGACAGGCTTTTCTCCATTCTTTTTACTTTATGGTCGAGAACCATCATCTCCAATTGACACCATTCTCCCCTACCGACCCGACTCATCCGAAGGCACACCAGTTTCCGAAACCGCGCGGTATGCAGAAGAATGTCGGCAATTAGCCCACACCCTTACAACACAAGAACAAGGGCTACAGAAATTTCGTCACGACGATGGACGGTCCAACTAACAATTTTCGCCCAACTCTCTTGTTTGGCTGTGGGTGCCCCCCAGTGCTGCTCCTGGTGCCTCTGAAAAGTTTGTCAGCAGGTATACCATGGACCTTATCACGTCATAGAACAAACTTCCGCTGTTAACTACCTCATCAAACCCCTCACAGCAACTGTGGACCTGCGTCGCCGAGGCCGCGAAATCGTACATGTGGATCGCCTCAAACCATATCACGAACCACTTGTCCTCACGACACCTTAGAACACTTACTTGGCACCTTCTTCAGCGAGGGGGAAATATGTAATGATGAATGTAGTGGCCCATGCAAATCTCGGCAAACACATTGTCAGTGCTAAGTACGAGACGCTCGGCCCGGACTGTCGCTGATATCTCTAGCTAGGCCTACGCTCCTACCTGGTCTCGGATAACAGTTTTGACTGTTTGAACATACCCAGCGAATTTCATTGAGATCCATTGACCTCGAAAAATCGCCGGAGTTGGCTTTAAGAATAAACGCCCCTTTCTGTTGCTAGCTCAGTTCAGCTATATTTTCCTATTTCACTACAACGAAATTCTTGCTTCTACGAAATATTTTCCGAGCCCCGCGAGTTTCGTTCTAGCGGGGTTCAACTGTATAACTGAAATCCACAAATTTTTCAAGGAATTTATCAATTTTGTTATATCCAGGTATAAGTGTACTGACCATGGGCAAAAAGTGGGCCATAGCTGTCAAAGGGCACTCCTTGACTGGACTGGTGCTGTATTAAAGCATCGGCACGACAAAAACAAAGTGCAGTAAAAAAGGTGTGCCTTGCCTAACCCAAACAGAGAGAGGCAACAGAGAAGAGTGGTGGCAGCAGACAAATTGAGCAATAACTGCCAAGCGACACAGCCTGCAATTGACAGTTATTCACAACAAGGTGGTGTGAAAAGGTGATGTCTCCTGCATGGTCTCTCCCCGGTGTACTTGTCCGATGGGACTACACGAAGAACAGGAATATTCAGGAGTGCAGCCCACACCAGCCACATGGCTGGGGACAGGTATTCTGTCAGACACACTGGCGCGGACAACTGACATAAAGCAGCTCCTGGGCCAACAGGATTAGCCAGCAAACGAGCCAGAAAGCCGGGCCGCCGACACCTCCATAGTGTCTGGGTACTCTACGCACAAACTACAGCACACAATGGGAAGCTATAGAAAGTAAGTACCTGTGGGGCTGGGTAGATGGCAAACTCGAGCTTGCACTTCTTGCCGTAGTCCACCGAGAGGCGCTTCATGAGAAGCGAGGTGAAGCCCGAGCCGGTGCCACCTCCAAAGCTGTGGAAGATGAGGAAACCCTGCAGTCCAGTGCACTGGTCTGCCACCTTCCTGATCCGGTCCAGCACCAGATCCACAATCTCCTTGCCGATTGTGTAGTGGCCGCGAGCATAGTTGTTTGCTGCATCTTCCTTGCCAGTGATCAGCTGCTCGGGGTGAAACAGCTGCCTGCAGCAGTCAACAAGACGATTAATACAAGCCGTGAGTGTTGTGCCAAGAGTTATCAGCCACATCAACTGCACAAACTAGGGCTGGTACTTTGGCAACTACAGTGAAGTATACATGCACTCTGCCCAACAGCCTCTAAACGTGTCCGAGTCTCATGCCACATAAGCATGGGCCTTTTCCTAGTCCGAACAGCACCCCAAGTGGAGACTGCTGAAATCAAAACTGGTGGCTCCTGGACTCCGAAATGATCCGCCGTGTGCCAGTAGGCAATCTCGGAAGCCCGGTTCGCGCCTCTTTTTGGGAGGAACATTTGCATGTTTGTGGCACCACATGTTGGTTGGTCCGCACGCGTCGTCACGGTTTGGCCACCAGAAATGATGGCGTGTGCCTCCTTGAGGCCGGCGTGCCTGGGCTCATTCACACCCCAAAAAAGGCCCATCAGTGCAACAAAGGCTTGCATAAGGTTCACCTTTACCAGACTGAACAAATAATGTAGACGGCTTAACTACCAGCACTGTCCTTGGTTAATAATTTCGGTGAAGTTTGTAAAAGACACGCATCGTAAGCAGAGTGCATAAAGTCTCAAGTGTGTTTAGTGGCCACTCGAGTGCAGTATTGGCGAGAATACGCAGATATACGCTCCATAACAATACACAACAGTCTGACTGCATGAAGGATCCTTGCACTATAACTCAATGTAAAAATATGTCCGAAAGCCGAGAGAGTGTACGGTTAAATAAATGTACGACTTAATGGTGCCCCAATGAAGGACAAAGAGGACAGCCCTCCTTGTGCAGCCCATAAAGCATTGCAGTGGCCCCTACCGAAGAAGACAGAACCGGTAGAGCTTGCAAGCGAGGGGGTACTACTATTCGCTACATCCTGCCCATGTGGCACCTCGATTTTCAGTGACATCACCATACCACTGGAGGTGTGCCTCTTCAAGCTGCAGTGAGCAGTCTGTCCTCGTCTCTCACAGCCCCTTGTGCCCACTGCAGTAGTTTCAGCCACACCACTGCGACAAACTTGCGTGACGAGCTCTGCCTCCATTATGGTGGCAGCCACCCTGAGGTTGCCAATCCAGCACGGAACATCCGTGCTGCCTCAACTGCAAGTCCAACCAACAAACTGTGCTGCCTGTTTTCGCAGGTCTAGGGCAAGGGCACAGTAATACTCTCTTCTCGGGATGGCTCTACGATACGCTGAAACAGTTCAGGACCACTGTCAACAACATCAACAGGTGAGGAAATGCAGCGGTCGAGAAGGGCCGCTCGTTTTGCGACGCTATCGGCGGTGGCGGCCGAATGACATCGGCAACGTACGCAAACCTCCACGAGTACGCTAGTTCCTCCCACGAGCTCAGCCACCAGACCGCCCCTTCCTACGAGAGCACCAACTGCTACTACCGAGAAGGATGCGGTGTTCGCCTCACTAGCTGCGGCCACACATGCTGTGCTCGTGTTGCTGCCGACAGACTGCAGTCCACCAATTATGTCCCGCGGCTCTTGCTGCGCATTACGCCATCACAATGGGGAACATTGGCTAGTGTTGCTTGCACAACAAGGCCAACAGGACGGCCATCCAAGAGTTCGAAGAACTATTTTGTTTGTCCCTTGGGCATGTGCTAGATCTCCCCCCCCCCGCCTTTAACAATTTATACGCGCCTTTTCAACCAGTTTGTTTTTCTACTTTCGCAATTACTTTCTACGACCTCCTTGGCAGCTTACCCGATCGGCTGCGCGTTGCGGGAAGCAGATAGAATGACCCTTAATAAGCGAATTCCGCGAAGTGGTTGAAGTTTGCAAAAGAACTACAGAAGCCGTGCGTCCATAAGAAACTGCTGCACACCTGTAAGTGCCAGTACGGACTTCGTCAACGACTGTGGGTTCGAGGTCGACATAGACGGCACGAGGCACGTGCTTGCCGGCTCTGGTCTCACAGAAGAATGTCTTGAAGGAGTCGTCACCTCCGCCAATCGTCTTGTCACTGGGCATCTGGCCGTCGGGCTGAATGCCATGCTCCAGGCAGTAGAGCTCCCAGCAGGCATTGCCGATCTGAACGCCCGCTTGTCCAACGTGAACCGATATGACCTCGCGCATTTTCTTCGTTTAGCTGCGGCAGAATAAGAAAACAGGCATGTCGGTAAGCACCAATGACAATCTTTGAGGCAAGAGTGTTTATGAGGTCAGTATGTTCTAGGAATTAGCAGTTTGCATGAATTGACAGGTCAGCAATGGTGTCGCCGAAGAAAGGAGGGGTTTAAAATCCCCATCATCAACCCCCACTGAAACTTTATGTGCATACAAGCAAACACACCCGTACAGGGCAGTTAAAACACCCCACAACAGCAAAATTGCAAGCAGAAAATCGTCTCAAGCTCACTGATGCGACAAATTTATAACTTGCACTATTGTCATATTTGAATTCACAGAGCACGTGACAAACCACAAGTTGTAACCACGCTCACAGTAAACAAAATTCCAAGTTTGGCTTTCTGCCATGCTAATGAATGGCACGTGTGCACCACATGGTCTTTCCTCAGTGCCATTGCCCAGAAGGACGGGCACGAAGATCAGGAATATGCGGGACCACCACCCACGCCCGACGCTAGCGCCATGGAACAGTAGTTCGTGTTTGACACCGTGGCTGTGGACCGACTGCCAGTGCAGGGTAGCTCCGGTGGCTACGCCCGAGAGCGAAGCGCCATGCAAAGCAGCAACTTCTCTCAACCGCGCCTCAATATGTCGGTTATCACAAATAACCATTAACCGCAACGTTTTCTCCTGGACACCCAACTTGAGATTCGTAAAACATGCCAAATACAGTCTCTCACTTGCGCTGCTTACGCATGTAAAACGTTTTCAGTAAGAACATAAAAGACAAAGAGAGAGCGCACCAAAGCGTGTACCCGCATTTTTTCAGTGTCTAGTGTCGTTCAGACCTAACGATAGAAGACTATGGTTACGTCAGACTTGCAAATAATGAATCTTGAAGTTGCGTCCAGCGTGACAGCAACGTGCTGTGCACAGCAAACGAACCAGACAAATGAAGACTACGTACGAACGAAGATACATCAAGGAAACTTTCGCTTGCAGATAGTACCACCTGATGATGCAGCTCACTCATACCATGTCTCGACGTCAGTGTACAGTAGGAACCGAAACGAGGTTTCAAAAGCATGCTCCGAGTTTTCAGGGTCCAAATGCGCTTACATCTAGCAGCCGTTGGCTGACTGTACGTGGCACACTCATTCATTAAACAAGATACCAGTACATTTCCTACGCTCTCAAAGTCTTGGCTTATTTGACGCTAAAGAAAGAAAAAGAAACAAGTTAAAAGTTCTGTCAGTACTCCTTGAAGGGGCCCCCAAAACACTTTTTGAAGTACATTTTACGAATTCACTGGAAGATCTTATTGTCTCACGAATTCAATGACAAACATTTCAAGAATCCGTTCAGTACGAGCGGAGTTAAAAGATTCTTTGCATGTGGCAATGGCATTCTCTCTTCTTGTCCCGACGAAAAGCGCTAGAAGAAGGGAGAGATAGCATGAGGCAAAAAAATATTGCCCGCAGCTTCCCTCGGGGGAACACTGAGGAGGATGCGGAGCATATAATTGGTTAACGGGGTGTTAAAGTGCGACTTACTTGGGTCGATGGCTAAATTGGTTAACGTGGTTGTGAAATGGGGTGTTAAATTGCGACTTACTTGGGTCGATGGCTAAATTGGTTAACGTGGTTGTAGGAGGGGGTGTTAAATGAGTGAACACGTACACACGTATGCGAAAGGGCGGCGCTGGTCGAAGGGACGTCGATCATTGTGTTTGTGGATTCGTTGGCATTCATTTCACGGCGACTTCGGACGTCGACGCGCCGTACAAACCAACGGACGAGCGGCAACTGAGCGAGCGAGCGCCGACCTTGAGTATATATACAGCGCGACGGCGCATGCGCTGTCAGCTGTCGAATGTTCTCGAAGGAGAAGCGCGCGCGCGGCACAGATGGCGACGGCGCGACGGCGCATGCGCTGTCAGCTGTCGAATGTTCTCGAAGGAGAAGCGCGCGCGGCACAGATGGTGGGCGACGGCGCGACGGCGCATGCGCGCGCGTCAGCTGTCGAATGTTCGAGAAGCGGTGCGGACGGCGCGGACGGCGCACTACAAGGCGCGAGTATAAGATGCTTCCGCATCTAAAAAAACTTCACGTGCGCCTACCGATGTTGAGCATATTTTTTTTCTTCGAATGCGCGGCCTTGTTAGCGTGATCGCATCGCGCGGATGCGTGGACAAGTCTCGGCCTTTTGGGGCGATCTCTAACGACCGAGCGTGCCATGTTCAAATCGGCTAAAGGGTGATAGATGGGCATTTTACGAGAAATTTTTGAGCATCTGCCGTGATTGGTCAAGAGAAGAGAAAGCAATTGTTAGCAGACTGACAATTTGTGAATTCCAGGCCGCCTCCACTACCAATCAGCAGAGTTTTCAGACCATGCTCCAGAAGTGTTCCACGGCCCCTTTAAAGATGAGCCTAGCCATGCAATAAATTGGCACATGAGTAGCAGAATCACCTCACAAGGAGTGTAAAACGAAGTAATGAACCTGACCAAAATAAGGAGGCAAAAGGTGTGCGTGACCGTATGGAAAACCTTAACAGACAATCCTGCCTGCGAGCAAAACATCAGTTAATTTTAAATTCGCACTACAGATCGCATAGTACAGATACTGAACTGAGACATGTGCATCACGCCATTGCAGAAAATAGGCCTGTTCTGTTCGGCACCACCACGTGAAGCAGTTCACGAGGTGCTGCACCTTATCATTCATTTCAGCGGTGCAGCATTGACCCCTGAACCCTGCCATTGATTTCGAAAGGTGCGGAAGATATGCACCACTGGTTCACGATTTTCCTGCACTTCCTACGTTGACAGTGCAAGCTTGGTGCAGCCTCGCGTGCAGCTGAGCACACAGCGCAGCACTGAGGCGTAGGCGCCGTACCCACCTCTACTAAGGCAGTGCCAGTCTGGCAACCACTTATGCAATGCCAAAAGGAACCTTGCCGTCGTGCCAACCCGCGTGAGGTGGCACCTATAGCCACAGTAACTTGACGTTCAGCACCGCCACTCGCTCAATCAGCCCATTAGATTCAGAAGGTTTTTCAATTTATGAATGTTCTAAACACGGTGCCAGAATCGCTGCGATATTTTTTTGCAATAGCTTAGGGTACCCCTTACCGTTACACGTAGCAGAGGTTTTCTATTTCCATTGGGAGCAGGTGAAACGGGTGCGAAATAGTGGTTATACGTTTTGGCATGCAACGCTCCTTCGTGTGAGCTGATTTCTTCGTAGTATTAGGGCCGTTTGATGAACCTGCACCAACTAAAACCAGTTCACAGCTGTACGCGTCAAGTTCAAAAGTTGTGCAGTGCGAGACACCCGAAACTAATGAAGTTCCGACAAGGTGCAGGCCTTACTTCTGTTCGCCCAATTTACACCGCTCAACTCGCACTGACCCACGTCAAATCGCGCATGCGGTCAGTTTATGAGGCGCAAAAGTCTTTGGAAAACGCCGAACGGTCAGGCACGCCCGGCTGATGACCTCTGTAGCGTAACGGGTGGACACTATCATGAACCAAGACGTTCACCCGCAAGCGTCGTGAAACTGTACTACCTCCTCAAGAAAACTGTTCAATTCAGCGACGCGATAAGACTGACTTCGAAACGCGATCAAATAATTTATCCTAGGCCCACTGAGCAACCAATCACGCCAAGGCTAGGCCTATAAAGAGACAGTTGCCGGCTTGGCCGGCTACGACAGCACTTCGCACGTCCACTCCAATTATAGAAAACGAACACCCAATCGCTCTGCAGCGCAGCTAGTTCTTCAAACGCACTGACCTACGATCAGTGTGAATACACATATATTTCCGGCTACGTACAGCAAGTCGTGTTTTCGACCATGCCGGCGCTAGGCCTATGAGAGACGGCGCCAATCCAAGCTACCCTGACGCGGTAAAATTTCCTGGACGCGCAAAAATAGGAAATAAAACCAAGCTCATCGCACATAAAAGCGTGTATTTAGCTAACTAGTGGCGGAATACGCACTTACTTGAGGGTTGACAGCCAAAAAGAACGTTTACTTCGGCGTGATCAACGTACTCTCGTAAACTGATGACTCAGTAAAAAGTAGTGCGGCGAGATGATGATGATGATGATGATGATCCTTGGTACTCTGGCGCATACCCAGAAAGGGGGATCGGCCAAGAACCGGGCGGCAGGATCTTAACTAAAAGGCCTATGGTTTTTCAAACACAACGTAATTTTGGGCTGAAAAAAAATAATATATATCGAGATGCATTATATAGGCACACAAATCAGTCACGCAACCACAGTAATGTTTCAATAATTAGAGCTCACAAAAACGTTAGTTTGTATTTTTTTATTTAAACACCGTGAAGATATTTATGCAGCAAGAATGCGTTTGTTTAGAGTAATATGCATGTCATTGTATCTGAAAAAATTGTGCACTCTTTCTTCTAGCGCACTTGGTTGTGACAGCAGTGCTCCTACGTCACGCATCGCATTCTTCCGCGTCGAATTGGCGCCGACGATGAATGAGAACTGTACAAAGAATTCTGTGGCGCCTGTGGGGTGGAGTGGGTAAAGTGCCTGGACGAAAGATGTTTTATTAGGTGTTCTCTGCTTACATATAGAACAGGTTACATCTATGGACCTTAGGTGCGGGTCCCAGGCAGCACGCCGCCGTTGGACCAATCTTGGACCAACATCGGCTAACATCGGCACCGACGTCGGGCCGACGTCGGAAGTGCAACTTCTTCCAATGTCGGGCCGACGTTCAAGCCAATGATGGGCCGACGTTTTGCCGATGTTTTAGCCAGTATGCAACCAACATTGGGCCGACGAAGGCCCATCGTATTGCCGACAAAGCTGCCAATGTTCGGCCAACATTGGGCCATATTTCAGCCAATCACATGCCATTTTTACGCCGATGTTTGCTGCACAACGAATATTGGCTACGGATGTACGACCGACATTGGACCAATCCAGGGCCACATTGCAGCCAATCAAATGCCGTTATTACACCGATGTTTCCTGCACGACGAATATTGGCTACTGATTGGCTTGCCATTATGTAACCATTATTAGTAGGGAATTTTTCTTACCGGAAGATTTAAACAATATGCCTCGATGACCCGCTCTTGTAGTTTTGCAGCCCTGTATACTTGGGGCAACAGAAAATTGAATGCTGAGAACTGAAAACAGTTACTCGATCTATTTCATCTTTTATACGTCATTCTCTTTGCTAACACTAGAAGTGTAGTTTATTTTTTTTACCAATTTATTTTTTGCAATAGGGAGTGCTTTATTTGGTACTGGTATTTGGTACAGCAGATCGAAAAAAGTCGTTAGGAAGTAAATGCTGAAAGCGTATGTCCCCCACTTGCAATCCCCACATATGTCCCCCACATGATAATCGAGAATATTCATACAGTTTAGAGCATTTTTTTGTAACTAAAACATGGTGATGGTGCTTCCAAATCAGCATAAGCTAGCCGAACAGTGCACCACCGACAGTCTGCAGACCATTTATTCTTTGTTTTTTTTATTTATTTGGTACAACAAAAAATGTATACATTGAAAAATATATATACACAACTAAAAAAGGCCCGCTCTACTGCAGGTCAGGTTGCGTTGGGGGCACAGTGGCAGTGGTGCTGTCAAGGCCCTGGCTGCTGTGGCTGGGCAGGAAGCCAGCTGCCGCGAGCAGCCGATAATCTGCACTCTGAGAGTAGGGATCATCGGGCTGCTCCACAACAAATGCTTCTCTGAAGCGCCGCTTCCTGCCCCCACAGCGATCACCAGACCCTGGCAGCCACCTCTTAATAAAGTTGAGGGCCTCCGCCTGGTCGCACCCTGCTTTTTGGCAGATGACATCTGCATACAAGAACAGAAATACCATAGTACACATGAAGCACTGCAGTACAGAGAATACACATGGGTACACACACATAAAACAATGAACAAGTTAAACCTGTCACTAATCTACAGAGCCTCAGGTTCACAAAGGCCCTTTTCCCTTTTCTGCCATGAAGGGTGTACAGCACTTGCACGTCATGTGCCAATACAGCCTTCATGGCATTCACACCAATTTCTCGGAGGCCACGTCCCCCAATCTGCAGGAGGTGCTTGCGCTGTAAAAAAATGCAAGAAGCATAGATGGGGTAAACGCAACAGCACATCGAAATGTTTTCATGATAAAAATCTGCAAGAAGAGGACACTGAAAACAACAACTTGAATTTTCGGGCATCACAACATTTCATTGTTTTTTTACGCTAACTTCAACTCACTTGACCTAAAATGGTTTCCACATCAGCCCTCTCACACTCAGTGTGAGAGCCTTTCAGAGTCCTTCTCTGAATGCAGTTTTGCTGTTATGAAATCAAATACAACACTGTTATAACCCTTAATAAATATTGATTCTAGCTATGAAATAGTATAATTACTTTGTACAATGCTCAAATTCCAATACACGTTTCTTTGAGGTTACAATGTCTTTGCCTGAATGTTGACCAGGAGTAGCTTCTACAGGTGAAAAACGATAAAGTATGTGGAATTCAAAAAGAAGCTAGGACATGTTTTTAATCAATGCATTGTAAGCAGAGCACAACAAGATAAATGAACATGATCAAGGCGTACTAAGAGGCAACCTTAGAGCGACCAAATCTTGGTCATAGATGAAACTGATAGAAAAATAAAGGTCGCACTAGATGGTCGCACCATTTGCTGTTTATATTTTTCTGTGATAGCCAACAAAGAGGCATGTCGCTTTAGAAATCTCATCACAATAAACAAAGGTGCATTTTTCTTCACCCTGCGAAATGGGGTGCATGTTAGATTTTTAAAAAAGTAAGAAATCGGCTAACACAAGGCAGGGTGAACTGTAGCTCAAAGTAGAGAGAGCCGCAGCGGACACGAAATAGGGTGATAAATGAACAAAATTACTGAATGTCTGTTTTAAGCAGGCTATTGCTAGTCACTGCCCATCAAACACACGATGCCGCCTACATCGTCTGCTAGCTTAGGACAGTTCACTCGGACTTCACAGACTATAGTAAATACAGTCGAATCTCATTAATTCCAACACACTTAATTCGAACTGACGCTGTGGTCCTATCAAAGCTACACCGCGCTCCGAAAATGCTCTCAGCACCCCGCCCAATCCTGCGGTGGCACTTCAGACACCTCATCACTGTGCTTAAAGAAGAAAATGAAGAAAAGGAAAGAAAAGACTGCGGTGGAATGTTTGCCAAATGCCAATCTGCGACATTCCTGTGCCACGCTTCGGCTTTTTCCGTCCCTGCCACGTAGAGACCCTTCTCCTCTTAACACTGCGCACGAAGAGAAAGAGGGGAAAAAAAAGCTGTCGCAGAGAGTGGGCTCTCTCTCATGCCGATCTGCAACGCGCCGGTGTCACGCTTCCCTGTTTTTCGTTCCTGCTATGTAGAGACTCTTCTCCTTTCAACACCGCGCATGAAGAGAAGAAAAAAAAAGCTGCCGCGGAGTGTTTCTCTCTCGAATGCCTATCTGCTTTTCTCCAGGTGAAGACGCTCCTCCTTTCTCATCATGTGCTGGCCACGCTCCGGCTGCAGCGCAGATGGTAACAGTGGAAACACAGTTGTCTTCAAAGAGTGTCAGCACTGGACATTGCCGCGCGCAACTTCTATTGCCAGGAGAATACTGAAGCCGAAGTACAAATGCCTTGCAAACTGCACGCAAAACTTGTTGACTCGTTGCAAGGCCAACGTGTACAGACATGTATTGACTACTTTAATTAATGACGGATGTCCTGTAATTTGTGAATAAAACTTCTCCATGCACATGCATCACTGCATAGTGAGCCCTCCGCTCAATTACCGTAATTACTCTATTCTACCGCGCCCTCGATTGTAATGCGCGCCCGATTTCCACGACAAAAAAAAAACAAGACATCGGTTGCAACGCGCACCCTTTTTTTACGTTGGCCCGCTTGATCACACCACTCGGGAAAACGACAATTTTCGAGAGCGTCTTCCGTTTAAATATGAAGTACGGGGGAAGCTTATGCCTATCTGACGTGCAACGAAGCATTGCTGTCACTCTAGTTTTACCGTCGCCCGATGTCAGTACACAAACTTGCTTCGCCCCTTTCTCCTAGACGGTTGTGGTGCCAGGCATGTTGAAGTAAAGAGGCGTGTGATCGGCATTCCCGATTTGCCCAAGCAGGTAGCCGTTGTTGTGCCGCAAGTTTAGGAGGAACCGCTGAAGACTCTGAAGCTTTTCTTCGTACTCCTCCGGCAACTTCCGGCATATGCCCGTTCGCCTTCGGAGGGAAAAGCCTTTTCTCTTCATAAAGTTCGTTAGCCATCACCTGCTCGCTTTAAAATGGCTCTGCATTAGCCCTTTTTCTAAGGCTAACTGCATAGCCTGCACTTGGAGCAGTTCTGTCGTCACGGGCCGCTGTGCCGCTCACTGCTTAATCACATACTCACCGAGCAGCTCTTCAATTTGTGGAAACCGACCCTGCTGTGGTCCACTGAAGCCTTTGCGTGAATCTTTGCTGTCGACAATATCCTGCTTTTGTTTCCGCCAGTCCCGCACGCACGTTTCGGGAACTTCGAATGACCGCAATGCGGCCCGATTTCTGTCCGTTCCGGCACACGCGATGACTTTTCTTTTAGAAGCGGCATTGTGGTGCACTCGTCGAATTTTTGGAGTCGGCCCTACCATGCCGTCAATGCTAATGTACTACAAGATGACGAACTCCTCAGCACACGTATGAAGTACCGCACATGGGAAACACATAGGCAGAAATGACCGACGCGCCATGCCGACGCACGTAGGGGGCGGCCATTTTGTAAGTGGCGATGGCAATAGAATGACCATATTCATTTTTTTTTCGTACTCGATTCTAACGCGCATGCGATTCATGAACTCTCTTAACCGGAAAAAAGGTGCGTGTTAGATTCAAGTAATTACGGTAACTTTTATTATTTTGAACTTCTTTTAATTTGAACAAATTTTCTGGCCTCTTTGAGTACGAATTATTCATATTCGACTGTAATACAGTGGCTCATGAGATTACCTGGCTAGCTTGTTTCACGAAACACAGTATCTTAAAGCAGTACTAAATTTCTGCATGTTACATAGGCATATTAAAAATCAAGAAATACACACCAAAGCCGCAGCCACAGCTTCACTCTGCACAGCTGCCTCTGCTGCCTCCACGTCTCCAATTGTACCAGCAGGCAGCCGGGGAAGGTCAGAAGGGGGCTGTGCTGGCTGGGCGTGCTGAGGCACGGACAAGAGCCGTACCTCGAGCTTCAGCTGTCGCACCTCCTGCAGAACCTCTCTTTGTTGCTGCCGGATGCCAAGTTCGATCCGCAGGATCCGTAGCAACAGAGCTGTAACATACAAGAGTACATACTATATTTACTCGCACAATTTGCATCCTCACATAATTTGCTCACCAGTATAATTAGCCAGCCTGCTTTACTACAAGAAACTTTTTGCTCGCATACTTTGCCCTCCCCAACCAGCCCGAGCCACCTTGCCAGCACACACACAGACACATTTGACTTCATGATGCTCTGGTCAGGCACATCTCTTGTCGAGCAGGCGAGTGCAGTCTTACACAAAATGGGCTGAGTGCAAGGTTCCTTCTTCCATGAACTTTTATGCTTTCCCTAGAATATCGAACTTGAAAACCGTAACCTATTTATGTGTAGTCCGAAATGCCTAAAGGTTTGCCTCCTATCTTCCCACCTCTTCCACGGCAAGAATGTATTCCCGAGACACAGCACAGATGTTGAACGCGTGCAAGGACCTGTCACATCAACTAGATGAGGCAGGTTTTCGCACTCATTTTCTTTTTTTTTTGGTTTCGCCATCTGGCCATTGCGTTTTTACCGTTCCTTGTAATAGGCTACAATAATTATATACGAGGCAGATTGCTGTTATAAAGCTTACCGAAGAAAACTGAAACCGTGCTACCGCTAAGCACATCAGCGTGGAGTTCTTCGACATGCAATATTCAGTATGGGAGCCAGCAGAAGAGTGCGTTGAATAAGACTTAGCATAGAAGCTTGGGTGTGTTGGTTAGATATCGGAGGGAACACAACGCAATAGAAGACTGGGACAAGGAATGGGGACACACACACATGAAGGGCGACACACAGAGCACTGTGTTGGCATCGCGCTTCCTTGTCTGCATCTTACTTTGCGTTGGGTTCCCGACAATTATTGGAGAGTACTTATGTTCTCTGGTATAACCTTGTCGTGGGAACTGGTTTTTGTGAGCAATGTTCGGAAGAACTTCAAGAAAATGGGGGCATTTGAACAGGCTTCGCAAACAAATGACAATCCGCTTTGAGACAGCTGTGACAGCGCCTGCAACATATATTCCCATTCCCAGTTGGGCTTTTAGGCCAGCGATTCCTACTAGCTTCGCACATAACCGGATCGACAAAAAAAGTACACATAATACGCGAGTACATACCGCATTTGACTCTGTAGCTTTGATGAACCAGACAGATACACAAATTTATCCAAAGCTCCATTGATTCTATTGCAAAATTATTCAACAAACAAATTGCGATTTTATCCATGTTACTATACGATTGTGGCACTTTACCATTGCAGCTTTCCAGGAGGCACACATAGTGCAGCGTTAGTTCACCACTCGCAGTTAATTGTATGCAGTGGGTTGCTCACAGCAACTGACTGCATGCAATGGTGAACATCTTGCATGCTTGCACCGCTGTTTCAGCATGCTGGCTGCTTCCCATACAGCTATCAATTGATGTTCACAAAATTGGGAAGATGAAGAAAGACTACACAGTGCCCTCTGGCCACCCTATACTCCAAACCTCCAGCCAACAAACAAACAAAAGAAACAGAAATATGCAAATGAATATTATTCCTAATGCAGCTGGAATGGAGTGTAGTTTTCACCAACTCTGTGTGTTAAGTCAATATGGAGTGAGTTAACTCCATAAAGTAGCTTTTCTCATAGCAGTGTTCACTCTATTGTAACACAAGGAGTGACTTCATAGCATCTAGAAGGAAAAATAGAATCTTCAGTATTTGATAGAAATGTGAGGCTCTACCTTAAAACAACAATAATCTGGAAAAAGAACTCATTACATTCGAAAAAAAAAAGGTAGCACAGTTGATCCCCTTTACAAGAGACACTGATGTAACAAACAAACGGGGATAAGAGGCACCAGTGTGCAGGCTGACATTTGGCCCATCATGCATCAGGCACTCCGTAGATGCGCCTGTGCAGACGGGAGCCCTGCAGTCAAGCATGCTGAGCAAGACTGTTGACCACTGTACAATGACACATTGCCACAAATTTTCAAAACTTCATTTCACAGACTTCTGCAAAAGCTTCTTACAGTCTTGCATAATTTTTGCACAAGCTTCTCTCATTCTTGCGTGATTTTCGTCAGAACATATAAGTGTTGGAAGTTGTATGTCCCCAAAAACTTGCACAATACAAATAGCATACATTAAAGTCTATCACTTAATACGTGCATAGTGTAACAATGAAAGGAAACTCACGCATGGTTTGCTCCGAGCCTTCCCCGTGCGGTGCCTCCTTGAGCCTTGGAGAGCACTGTACAGCTAGAGCAAAGTAGCATCAATCCAGTGTTAATGGCAGGTTAACAAGACAACAAAACTAACCCCCATATTCATAAACGCTCCCCGACTCGACTTTCACCCTTCACTTGACAGAGTTGAGCACTGTGCCGCTGCTCGTTTGAAAGCGACGCTGCGCTACTTGAGAATCACAGCAGATTATTGCTGACATGCAGCGACTTTCTCTGCTTAGAGACGGCGCTCCCACCAGCCATCTCAAGTGAAGGTGAAGCGTTGAGTGGAGGGACGTTCTAGAATACGGGGGTAAGATTGGTTGCAAGAACACTACAATAGACACAATTTTTACACTTCATCTATATTGTACAGCCACACACATTCTGCATCCTTATAATGCAACATATACATACAGGCTTATAAAGTAAACACAGTAGGCTGCTCAAATAACACCTACACAAAAAATTACCCAAACGTGGCCATGCGCAAAGTACTTTTATTTGAAACTCACAAAACTTTTGCGGTGATGGAGAATAAATAAGACAGGTTACGCTTGGAGGCACATGAGACCTTCGCAGCTTTCATAAAGTACAAAAAACAATATGGTGTGTGTGTATGTATGTACGCATGAAGCTTCGGCCTTTACATACGGTTTCTTGAAAGTATCTACTATTAATTTTATGGCACCTGTGTCCTTCAGCGCAATTGAAAGCCTGCTGATCAGTGTGTGTAATTGTGGAATAGTTACATGAAAAATGGCGTGAAACACCTAAAATCAAATTTTTCTAGCTAGGAAATATGCAGCTGTGTATACACAACACATGCTGCAAACAGTGGGAGGTGACCACAAGAGTGATTTGAGTGTAAGCGGCAGTATTCCGCATTCATGCACCCCGCCATTTTCAACTGTTGCCCAAAAGCAGCACCACTTCAGCGTGCTTTTTTTTACATCATAAACAGCACGGAATACAGCGAGGATGAAAACAACATATGCAATTAAATTTTGAGCACTATTTATGGTGCGCATGATTGATTGATATGTGGGGTTTAACGTCCCAAAATCACTATATGATTATGAGAGACGCCGTAATGGAGGGCTCCGGAAATTTAGACCACCTAGGGTTCTTTAACGTGCACCTAAATCTGAGCACACGGGCCTACAACATTTCCGCTTCCATTGGAAATGCAGCCGCCGCAGCCGGGATTCGAACCCGCCCCCTGTGGGTCAGCAGCCGAGTACCTTAGCCACTAGACCACCGCGGCGGGGATGGTGCGCATGAAAAAAAAAAGAAAGGCCTTTGTACAACGACGAATTCATAATTTGCCTTCACGGACCTTCTGTTAGGCTGCACCACATACAAATTTTTCGTGGCTGTCAAAAGAGATTTGAAAAAAAAATAATAACCGTGTTTACTCTTGTCATGAGCGCACTCACTAAGTCACCCTCATTTCAGTCGCCAAAATTTTGAATTTTTTTTTTCTTCCACATATTAAACACACACCCTACGTTCATCCGCTGCAGTCCCACGGGCTCCCCCCCCCCTTGCCGCCTTCGCTCGCTGCCACATGCCATTTTATTTTTGTTTCTACTTGTTCACGGCACGTCCCCTGTCTTTTTTAATTATCTGTTGTAACATATGTGGCATTATCTTGTTCCCGAGGTGCCACAGGTGCTCTGCTATGTAGATGCACCATTAAACTAGTATTTTTGATCAACTGTGCATTTCTGATGTTTACCTTGCAAGTACGTAAAACTGGCATGCTTCTTGATCTACGATACACATGTGGCTTGTCTCACTTTAAAGCAAAAGTTAACATACAATGGTGTAAATGCTTAGAATTTGAAATATTGAGGCAGCAGCACACCGGAGATGATCATATGGTAAAGAAACGAGTGCTGCCTTATTACTGGCAAGTTGTCACTTATATGTACAAATAAATTTTGAGCAAAAAAGTACAAAAGCACAGCGAGGCTATGATGTGGTTCAACCTGTGGATTCGCTTCATTTATCACGCCATATGATGAAGCTTCCTTTGGTAAAACTGCCCAGATAAGAAAAAAAGTTTGCTGTCCAATACAGCAACTATACAAAGTGTGCACGTGCATCTCGCAGCACCTTTTCGTCACTTCCGAAATGCGCCACCACCATGCCCGGGCACCAACCGAATCTATCGCCTACAACTGCCATGTTGTCTCCTCGTGCTTGCACCCGTTTAGTTTTGCCTCACGATGCAAGTTTGAGGAATTATGAGCTGCTAGTGAGGCAAGTTGATTTAGTAGTCCACGCAGAGGGAGCAGAGCTTAGGGTGTTTCTTCGCTGAAAGTTATAACCTAAAATTGAGAACGCACATTCCGATTTTCCTAAAAGTACCAACGTATTTGGCTGGTGCAGATTAACAAAAGCTACTTGAAGAAACTTTGCAATATTTGCATCTTCAGGTGCAACTTCAATACGGGTAAGTGCCATAGCCAAGTATTTACCTGCAAACAGATATAGCTTACCAAGATACTGTACATACAAACTTGTCTGCAGTTAAAACCATGATGGCGAGGAAGGCGGTTAAAATCGTGATGGCGATCGCGGAGATTTGGTATTGCATTGAAACAAACTATAAAGAATGAGAAACAATATTAGTTCACTTTGAAGTATAGCCGATCGGTTCAAGTTGGGCGTCAGGATTTTTTTTAATTAGTCAATTAATTCTATACACGGTCTCTATCATGTTCAGTGACTCCACTGTACAATAGCGTACAACAAAAGCAAAATACAAAGTGAAAAGTGTGTCAAAGCATACGCGAAAAATAAAGTGATGACTGGCATTACCGCGGCACACACCACGCAAAGTCGCTATCTGCCTTGTATAATATTTTCCTCGACTATTTCCTGAAATTGCAATCAAAGAGGCTCAAGCTCAACATCAGCATTGTTTAAAACACTTGGGGGGGGGGGCATTGCTACTTTGGTGGCGTAGGCCGTGACAATATATTTATAATATTATATCTCTTGTAAACTTGCCTAGCTCTGCACGACTAGTTTTCGATGGGAGCAGCTGCGCTTCGCACATCCACTCTTAAAATTGCGGCTCGAGAGATTTTGAGCTTTCACTTGTTTTTGGGCCAGGCAATTCGTAGTGAAAGCAAGATAATAGGCCCTCATAGGTTGTGGCGGGCAGCCGGTGTACGCCGTGGCTGGTGTATGTGTTGCACATCATGATTATCTGGTCTTGTATCGAGTGAACGAGCGAGGCCTTCCTAATCCAATGAGCTCGTTAAAGTAAGACAACAAAAAACCACAATGCTTCCACATCGTTCACAGCAACAGATGACGAGCCCCCAACAAACCGCACTGCAGCACGTGAACTGCCGTAGGTACCCAGGGAGTTACCCGGGCATGGCGAGAGAGGGAGACAACGGCAGAAGTGACATCACAAGAACACTATGTACAAAGGGGACATTTAAAGACTTTTTTCCCATTTTTAAACTTCGTGCACTGTTGTATTTAGAATAGATGCATTTTGAATAGTTGTATTTGAAAAGAATAGTTGTATTTTGAAAAGGGCACTAATTCATAAGCCCACTGGTTCAAGGATGGGTGCATTCAGGGGGCCCATTTGACGTTTTACTTATGCCCTTCAAGAACTTGCTTACAGGGCCAAAGTCCTGTTTCAGAAAGAACACGCTAGTGCGTGGCCAGCAGTCCGTCAAGCATTAGTGCTGGTGAGATTTGGAAATGCAGCGCATGAGCATCCTCATCTGCTACTTCCCTGCTCATGCTCTCGGAGCTTACTTGCGAGGCACGGTCCTTCGCACTTTTCATTTTCACACTGTAAATCAACTGATACCAACTCTGCCTTCCATTATTTATTAAACCAATATTTCATGGTCACGAGGACGAGCTTAAAATGTTTGCTACATCAGACCTGAACAGCATTTTGAGTCATCGAAACTTGCTAGTTGCAGCGAGCATTATGCGAAAAATATGATGTGCTTTACGGTGACAACTTGCAAAACACTGCAGCAACGATTAAAATCATGCATTTTTTGTGCTCACAGGAAATCCCTGAAGCAGGAGGCACTGGGCTAGATAAATTGCGCAGCTAAAATACGGATGCGCTTTCCAATGCTGTCATGCGTACAGGCGGAGAAATGGCAGACAAAACTGGGCGCACCCCGATTCTATGCGCATGCGTCCCATTCACAAGCCTCGCTGCCAGTTAGCACCACATGGCTCACTGTCCATGAGCTCGCTTGTTTCCTGTAACAGTGGACCATACGGTACACCTATTTAAAAACAAGGATAGAATGTATATAATGCAGCATCTGATGAAGCCATGAAGATGTGTTGCTGATGAAATCTGGAACTCTAGTTAGTACCCTTATTGTTAACCAGCCGACCGACTAGCAAAAAGATTTGCGACTGAAATGATGGCATCTACACCTGCCCTTAAAGGGACACTGAACAAAGTTTTTGCCGCCGAGATTTTCAGCCAAAGTGAAAGATTGGGCCATGAAATTCATAGACAATAATAATTTCAAGCAGAAACTACGAACAAAATACTGAATTTAATGAGCCTTTTACAAAATGCCGCGTCTAGCTCTTAGACACGGCGTTTTCTAAAAGGTCGCGACATTCATTTTTCGAGTTTTTTTTTTGTTATTCAAGACAAATCTACGGTGCATTGTTCACAGAAAACAAAATTGCCTCGGTAAGATTTCTTTGCGAGCAGCTTACTAATTTTAAGGCAGGCGCGTTGATTCGTGAACTGAAGGATGCGAGTGATCGATCTTGCCTGCTAGTGGCTAGGCGACAAAGGCTTTACCTCATGTCCTGGTGTAGCTAAGTCACGCAAATGGAGCAGAAAATGTGCATTATCATTTATTTCACCTAAATATCACACGTATGTGACTTATTGCCGGTGACAGGTGATCAGGATGAAGTCGACAAGTTGAAAATCTGAACAAGAATTCACTCGAATGAAAAACCAACCTATACTCACGTGCACGGTGAAGTCGAACACGTCGTCCGTCAATGTTGTCGCTGATGCCCGAAGGAAAAGAGAAGAGGACAAGCGACGGGGTCGTCTCTTTCTATAAAGTCGGCGGAACTGCCAGAACGGCCAACACAAAAGGCATCGGGTTGACATTCCTCCATCTGGGCATCAGTCGCTCCACCCGGGCATGCAACTGCTACTGGTTCTATCCTCTTCCCGACATTGCAGTGTTGCTGCCATACTCGCGAACCTTTTTAAATTAAAGCACGCAATCATGTATTATCGTGCGCCATACTAAACTTAAAAACAGTGCGCCGGTACATGAGATCACGAAGCGCGGTCCACGCCATTACAAGAACAATTAGAGAAATGAAACAAGAAAAACAAAAATGTATAAAATATTTTGTCTCAATACGATCTGCAATCCAGTTTCCTGCAGCGGCTTTTGGCTCTGTATGAACGGCCAAGCCAGTGCCAAGCCAAGCTTGCGCCCCTGATCAGCTGTTTGTTTCCATCGAGAATTCAACAGTGAACTGGCAATTTGTTTAGATGATATTGCTAAAGGGCTTGAAATTGAATATTTCTCTACGTACTACTGCTGTACTTTTCCTCTCCGTTTCCTGATCACAGTGATGAGATTGAGGAGGTTACAATTTAGAAAACAGCTAGTGCAGCTCAAGCATTGCTAGTATCGCTGTTTCGGTAATAAAATGTTACAAAGATTTTGCCCCGCGACCTGCTTGCCGTGTTCGAGCACCCAGTAGAAATTTACGGTGCCGCGTTTGAAAGAGTTGAATAAAATTGCAATATTACGAAAGGAAGGCTCTGAAGCAACATCGCATTTTATCAGGCCTACACCTCCCACACCTAGACGAGTAAAACTCGTCGATATTATCTTGCAAAGCTGTGTATAATATTTAAAACACATTCTTTAGCCCACGATGAATTGTTCTCTCGTGTGGCTTCTCCATTTGGTACTGTCATGTTAAGTTACAAAGGCAACTTTCCATATTTAGTCTCTTTAGATGTTGCAAAAGCTTGACACGTGGTGTGTATGCCATACTGATAATTCTCCTCGTAACCTGGGTCCGCCTCTTTAAACAGCGTCACATTTTATTGTTCGCAATTGTGTTTGTTTTATACTGTAAGCCAGCTGTGTGATTTCATCAATATTCACGAGTGTTCCCTGACTATACAAACACGTGCGTCTTATTTGGTGCGGTGCACGTTTGTATGTAGCAAAAAATGTCATTTCGTCAGCGTGTGTCTGCATACACTTGCATGCCCTGCAGTGCGTGTACATAATTAATCCAGTAAGGACTGCAATGCATAGCCTTGCATGGGACATATATTCCATGCACCCTCAGAGAAATGTTGTTTGTTATGAGCCTACTGTTTATCATTACGTTTTTTTTTCGTTAAAGTTTCATCTCCATATAAAGCAGCTGTATACAGGCACGAGCTTCAGCAGCTTCCTCGTTGTTCCATTTTAAATAAAAACACCAAGCCTACCCGAATCAATGATCTGTTTGCTATCATTACTGTTATGTGTTCTACGATGTACAGAAGGACAGTAGTATACAAAAAATAGGGAGGGAATTGAATGCCCTGCCTGCATGGCTGCGCCGTTTCACAAGATCAGGCGCTGCGCTGTGAAGTTTCCTACCGGCCTGCAGAAATTCAAGGGAGCGTACGATAGCGTGGTTCAAGAGGACTTGTGGGGAATACTAGACACACTGGGTGTAAAAGATGGAGTCACTAATCGTTTAAAGGAAATCTATAAAACTAACAAGGTATTTAAAAAGTGGGAAAAACAGGTATCCAAGCCCACAGTGGTGAAACGTGGACTTAGGCAGGCGTGCCCACTGTCACCCTTCTTGTTCATGATGTACCTACAAGGATTAGAGGCCAAATTAGAGGCAAGTAAACTTGGCTTCAACCTCTCTTTAGTCAAACAAGGAAAACTCATTGATCAGGCACTACCAGCATTAATCTACGCAGATGATATAGTGCTAATGGCCGACAACAAGGAAGATTTGCAGAGGTTGATGGACATCTGCGGTAATGAGGGAGATAGGTTAGATTTTAGATTCAGTTAGGAAAAATCAGTAGTCATGATTTTCAATGATAACAAAGGTAGTGAGCTTAGAATACAGGAAGTCACGCTAGAGATAACAGATAAATACAAATAACTGGGCGTATGGATATGCAATGGGACCGAGTACCTGAGGGAACACGAAATATGCGTGACGACTAAAGATAACAGGAATGCAGCAGTGATGAAAAATAGGGTACTGTGGAATTACAGTAGGTGTGATGTTGTGAGAGGAATATGGAAAGGGGTCATGGTTCCTGGGCTGACGTTCGGCAATGCAGTCTTGTGCATGAGATCAGAAGTTCAAGCAAGATTAGAAATTAAGCAACGTGGAATGGGTAGGCTGGCTTTAGGAGCTCACGAGAATACACCAAATCAGGGAGTACAAGGTGATATGGGATGGACATCATTTGAAGGCAGGGAAGCTAGCAGCAAGATAAAATTTGAGAAGCGATTGAGAGAAATGGGGGAGGAGCGTTGGGCTATGAAGGTTTTCAGCTGCTTGTACATGAAGAATGTCAAAACAAAATGGAGGAAGCGAACCAGGAAATTGACTGGTAAATACTTAGAAAACAGCAGGTGGCCAAACCAGAAAGAACTATCGGTTAAAAAGGAACTGCAGGAAACGGAGACTGACATGGGGAGAATTGGCATGATTAAGAAGTCTGCACTAGAGATCTATCGAACTTTTAAGCAGGAAATTGCCAAAGAAAGGATCTATGATAATACTCAGGGTAGTTCTCTACTGTTTGAGGCCAGGACGGGAGTATTGCGAACCAAGACATATCGGGCCAAATACGAAGGGGTAGACACAGTATGCAGTGCGTGTGAAGAGAAAGAAAAAACTGCCGAACACTTGACAATGCTCTGTAAAGGGCTTCACCTTATAGTTCAAGATGATGGCGCAGAGTTTTTCAAAGCACTGTTGTTTAGGGACAGGGAGGGCAAAATAGACTTTAAGCGGGTAGACTTAACTAGAAGGAGGTTATCTCATTGGTGGCTAAAGTAAAGACACGATTGAAAATTAAACCCTTCACTTCAAAGTACCCATCCAACTTTACTATTTAAAGGGGGAAAATAAATCTAATGGTTAGTTCACTAAGCATTACGGCTAGGTGGCGTTAGCCGCCGCCCGATCTAAAGGGTACAGCCACATCCATCCATCTATCCAGCCAAGAATATGCTCTCTGGCCTCTGGCTTGTTGCTCTAGGCCTAGTCAGGTAGATTTTCTGGCCTCACCGTTGAATCGTTTGCTCGGGTTGTGGCTTGCAAACATTGCGGTTTTGGGCTTCGTATCATCTTGTTCCGTCATCATGTCCTCCAAGTGGAGGACATGTCGCAGTGTGAGGAGGGAGTACGACAAGGCGCTGATAGAATGAGCTATCAGTCTTACCAGGCAGGCGGTTGAGAGCGCACCGAAGCAGCTGACGCACACCAGCACTATCCG